>OX393580.1:24149938-24647734 GCA_947652605.1 Elmis aenea
ATGAGATATTAGGAACCGTGCGAATTATTTTTGATAAACTAGATCTAAAATAAACGCATTACATACTTGTTTGTGTGAATTTGACAAATGTGTAGCCCGATTTATGGATTATAGGTTAATTAGGTAGTTACAGATAACAAAAGCTAATATGGCCTGAATAAAAATATTTATTTGCCAAACACGTTCCAAATATATCCTGATAAAACTTGTGTTTTTGTAAATGGCTCAAAATTTCACTGAAGTTATTTCTGTGACGACACGCCTCAAAAACCAAGCCAGGCTATGTCAATTTTAGTTTTTACAAATATCAAATTTTAAATATTTACTGATTATAAAAAAGTTATAAATAAAAAATTTTCAGGATATTTCAGGAACACATTTTCAGTTTAGACCCTTAATAAACACCTAAAAATACACTTCTAAGCTAATTTATATCTTAATATCTTCTTTTCTTCTTATTAATCGGTTCCTCTTGTACCTTTCGGTGTCGATGTATGCTTTTCTATTTCCGTATTAAGTTTCTTCACACCTGCCTATCGTTAGCTAATTGTGTCACATCTCTCCATCTGACTCCTTTTTCGTCTAGTCTTCTCACTTCTTTTTTCCATTGTATTCTTGGTCTTCCTCTATTTTTTCCCCTCCATCTTCATTTCCATCCTATTTTCGCGTATTTACTTTCTGGCATGCGTAGTAAATGTCCAAGCCATCTTAATTGATTCGTCTCCATCTTTTTCTTAATACCTATTACTCCTTGGTTTTTCGTTGTTTTTTTTGTTCCTGATTTTATCGATCAGTCTACATCCCTCTATTCCTCTCAGAAATCTAATTTCCTGTGTCCGTATTCTCTTTTTTGTTTTTGTGTTACTGTTAAAGTTTCTGAACTGTACTTGAGAATGGGTATGTTATGTACACTGCATTAAAAAACTCGCGTCTTTGTTTCTTTTGATATCTTCTTCTCACTTATCAAACATTTATTAGTGGCGTAGTAAAATTGTAGCTGCCGCTACACTATTATTCAGCTTTTCCTCCAAATTACCATTCTCTGCAATTATTATTCCTAAATATTTAAAATTCGCTACCTTACCAATTTTTTTTTTGTCTAGCATAATTGTAACTGATTCATGATTCTTCGCTATAACCATAGCTTTTGTCTTTGTTATATTAACATTCATATTATATCTACTTAATGTATCTGTCCATACGTCTAGATAATAATAATAATATTAATAATAATCTTTATTTGTTCTGAATATCCCAAAAACGGTGTAGAACTTGTCACAACAATAATTTACTTACATTGCAATAATATACAGGGTGGTCCAAATTCGATGGGATTGCATGGGTATCTCGGTTAATATTTAAGATAGAGAAACGGTTAAATTACCAAAAATGTGCAGGTTTTTTTTGGGACAAATTCAGAAACGTTTTCAGAAATATTGTATCATTTCCGGTTTTCAAGTTATCGAATAAAAAGTGTTTTTTTGTCATATTAATAATGTGTCATATCTCCGTTATTGTTGTAAATATCAAAAATATTTATTAAGATTATTTTTGGATATTTTTATGTTTAATTTGATTATACTAGAAAAAAAAATTTTACGCTCGCCGTTAAAAAGTTATGACACAAACTTACCTTTTTTTAAATGGAAACGATAGTTGGCTATGACCTATTTAAATTCCTCATTTTTTTCTCATTCCAAATATATAAGGGTCAATGTATTTATTTTTAATAATACGCAAGTTATGAAGGTTTTTTAGGTTTTTTTTCTAAGAAAATCATAGTAGGCTATGAAAACAAAAACCAAACAAGGTGTAAAACCTTACAAAACTCATGTGGTATAAGTTACCAAGGTTTTTTAATTTGTTGTGGAGATAAACATTGTAAATATTTGAAAATAAGAAAACAACGATATAGTCGGTATCAGCAGTAATGTAGGATATTGTTGTTTATCTTATGTTCAAAAAATTTCGTATTTATCTCAATAACAAATTAAAAAACCTTGGTAACTTGTACCACATGAGTTTTATAAGGTTTTACACCTTGTTTATTTTTTGTTTTCACAGCCTACTATGATTTTCTTTAAAAAAAAAACTAAAAAACCTTCATAACTTGCGTATTGTTGAAAATAAATACATCAACCCTTATATATTTGAAATGAGAAAAACATGAGGAATTTAAATAGGTCATAGCCAACTATTGTTTCCATTTAAAAAAAGGTAAGTTTGTGTCATAACTTTTTAACGGCGAGCGTAATTTTTTTTATTTTTTAGTATTATTAAATTAAACATAAAAATATCCAAAAATAATCTTAATAAATATTTTTGATATTTACATCAATAACGGAGATATCACACATTATTAAAATGACAAAAAAACACTTTTTATTCGATAACTCGAAAACCGGAAATGATAGAATATTTTTGAAAACGGTTCTGAGTTTGTCTCAAAAAACTGCACATTTTTGGTAATTTAATCGTTTCTCTATCTTAAATATTAACCGAGATACCCATGCAATCCCATCGAATTTGGACCACCCTGTACATAGTTAATAAAAAGAAAAAATACAGAAAAATGATATTTAAATATAACATTTTATAAAGTCAGCATCATTTAAATATATATTCGCTTACTTCATAGTAAACTTTAGAAATCAGAACTTTTCTTAGTTTCTTCTTCAATTCGCGGGTGGGAAGATTTATTATACTCTCAGGTGACATTTTTTTGAAGATAGGTATATTTGAAGCAATCGGATTTTAGGTTTTTTTTATGTCGGGTATTGGCTGCATGATTTCTTATATTCTCTTCGAACAGATCTACATTATTTTTTACGAAAAGGATGGCTTCGAGGATAAATAGGCCGTAAAAAGTTAATATTTCTATAAATATAGATTGAGTTGCAAGTCCTTTTCGTTTTTAGCTAATAGCACCACATCATCTGCAAAGGCTAGTTCTGTTAAGGATATTGGTTTTAGTTTATTCCAACCCCAGTAAGCTTTCTTTGTGTTTTGTTTACATTCCTTAATTATTTTATCAATAAAAATGATTAAGAGCAGTAGCCTTAAGGTGCCTCTTTGTCTTACTCCCTTATGGGTTCGCACATAATTTCTACTACTCCTATATAAACCCTTCTCCCACTCGACTTTGTTTCAATATCTTCCAAATCTTCTCCCTTGGCACTTTATCGATAGATCAATAAAACACAAGTACATCATCTTTGAATGTTCCATTGTTTTTTCACTTAACTGTCTTAACATACATTATATCCTGCGTATTTCTAGCCGGTCTAAAGCTACAATGCGCCTCTTCCAAATTTCTTTCAAAACGTATCCTTAATCTCCACTCTAAAATTCTTTCATTTCATTTTTCTAATACACCAGAAAGTGATATGCCTCTATAATTTTCGCATTTTTTACTATCGCCAGTCTTAAATATTTGCAATGTAATAGATACCTCCCAGTCATTTGGAATATCTTTTTCCTGCCATGCTTTATTTACTTTCCTTATATCTCTTTCCGAAATACCCATGATAAAATTTTCGACTAATAATTGTACAAGAAAAAATTTTACGTGAAGATTGTTAACTTTATACACACTCTATATATCTTTACAGTTATGTTATTTTTTTTGTAGCAAGCGATTTGCAACAATGAAAGGTTTTTTTGCTCATAATGAAAAAGGTTTTAAAGGTATACATGCAAACAGAAATACTGGAGGTAAAAGTTATCCAGGTATCACCACAACCTGAACTTTTTACTTGTACTTAGTTAAACACAAACATTAACAATTTATTGCTAGTACAACAAAGTGGGATTAACAGAGAGATAGCAAGTACAGTTATAAAGATGTAGTAATAAATGCGATACCATTTTTCATTTTATTGCAGCTTTCAAAGCTTTTACGTTGCGCTTTATTTATAACTTGAGTAGTTTTGCACAGCTACATTTTTGTTGGGCGTAGGAGATCAAACTACTTTGGAGCGTCCCATCCTACGTTAGACGCCAGCGTCTTCACGCCTGGTCCACTGATCCTTCACGCCATTGCAGCGTGTCCGCGTACGTCATTACTATACTACTTTATTTTTGTGAAGCATTTTCACAAAAAAAAAAGTCAAGGCAATGTATGACATAAAAAGCCATTTTTTAGGTGTATATGACACCAATAGACGGTTTTTGAATATAGTTGATGTTACGAAATACCGAACAAAGACGCAAATTCAAGATTGCATTAAACAAGGCAAAAATAATTTACTTTTTTTGTATAATTAAATGTCGTAATGTAATTTGAAGAATACTAGCATGATTGCCAAGTTGACAGGTCTTCAATAATTTCTGATTATTTTGAGCTATGAGCAAATATAGATGTCTAATTAGCGGTTAAATTTAAGAGACTGTAGTTGTCTGTTTAAGTTACCCCTCTCTTCGATTAGGTATAAAGCTGTTATTCACTATTAAGGATATAAACTGTCTTGCAAATCTTCCTCCATATCTTATGCCCGGTTTCTCGGACACATCTTAAGATCTAGCTGAATCTTAAGTTCGCCTTAACGGTATAAAGCGTTGCACCAAGCAATTTTAAGAACATATTCGACTTGAGCTGAGCTCACATCTTGAGTCGCTGTTTACTAGAACTTGAGCTGGAGTACATAACCTAAAAGTATCTTGTATTTGCTTTGTTTGTAGTTAAGTGTTTGTTTAAATTGTGGTTTAAGTTTAAATATGGATATTGACTTTATAAATATGATAGATGATGCAGATGATGACTTGTACGACCCTGTAATTCCTCGAAGGCGATTTGTTAGCGCAAATCCATTTACGGATTTCGAATACGATCGTTTTTTTATGCGTTTTCGCCTCACAAAAGAGACAGTTATTGTGATCTTAGATCAAATTGAGCCTCAATGGGAGTATACAGGGTGTTTGAAATTCGAGTTTAAGCATGGGGATCTCGCGTATTATAATAGCTAGAGTATAGGTGTAAATTTGGCAAAGTTGCTAAATTTGGTGCTCATTAATAATCCAAAGAGAAATTGGAAATATCTCAAACAGTATCCGAGAAAATTAGGAAAAACTGGAAAATACGATTTTTAAAAATCGTTTATAACTCCTTTGGAGTTTGAAATATTTTAAATGTGTAAAAAAGTTGCCCAAGCAACTTTTTAAGCCGAATCGGATGGTGGCCACAATTTTTTCCTAGGTCGATTCGTTTTTGTTTTAGACAACCAACTTTGTTTTTTGTGATGGGCAGCATATCGCGTTTTTCTTCGTTATTAAAGTTCATTTTTAGGACTAACAGGCCTTTAAAACTTTTAGATTGTTGATCGGTTGTCATGGAAACAACATAAACTACAATGACCGGCCAACCTGATTTATAATGGTTATTGTTTAAAACGTATTTTTTTAAATTTGACAATAAAAGAAAAAGTAAAATACCATGTGTGATACATCAATGGATTTAGAAAAATAAATGCTATTTGATAATGTAAATAGCAAAACTTGCGCCCATAAGCAAAAACAAAGTTGGTTGTCATAAAATAAAAACGAATCGATCTAAGAAAAATTTGTGACTACCATCCGATTCGGCTTAAAAAGTTGCTTTGGCAATGTTTTTACACATTTCAAATATTTCATACTCCAAAGGAGTTATAGACGATTTTCAAAAATCGTATTTTCCAGTTTTTCCTAATTTTCTCGGACCCTGTTTGAGAAATTTCCAATTTCTCTTTGGATTATTAATGAGCACCAAATTTAGCAACTTTGCCAAATTTAAACCTATACTCTAGCTATTATAATAAGCGAGAACCCCATGCTTAAACTCGAATTTCAAACACCCTGTATACATAATCTATTTATTTTATTTTCTTCCACCAAGCTAACTAATAATTGTTTTTCCTCCATGGTATAATTTATTATTTTTTTTCCGCCATTTCAACACAAAATAAAATAATAAACACCGAACTGTAACTTTATATGTGACTAAGCTGATAGCAACAACAAGATGTCACAGGGAGCCGTTTTAACAGCTGTGATGTAAATGGCCAATGAAAATTAGCCATTTCAAGCTGCCGCTAAAATGTGCCGACTTCTTGCAACGTTGCCAAACCGAGTTCTAACTTAGCTGAGATGTCTAACAGATTCCGGAATATGTTTTCTGTGCAACGCATTGGTATCTTGAGACGGTCTTAAATATAAGGCGGGCTTATATAAGTTCGATCTTGAGATGTGTCGGAGAAACCGGGCATTAGTGTCTTTTCTTTAGCCCTTCTGATTTAATTTTCCTATTCATGACAGCTTCTTTTGCTGTAAGTTTGTGTCACTTTTCGTTCAGGATAATCCTACTGCACCACTGATTAAAACTTTGGATACGTTACTGTTATTGACTAAAATTTTTTAGTTACGTCTTTGTTTCGTCACTGGATTAAGATTTTTTTGTCAATGTTAATTAGAGAATTTGGACCCATTTAAGTGTTAAATATTATTACCTCCATTACAATCAGGTATCAACAGCAAAAATAATTTTATTATCTCTGTTGGTCACTTCTACAATTCCATTTACGTCAAATAAAGTTAAGATTTATTTTATCACAATTTTTTTATGGATAGGTATAAGCCATTACGTATTCAGTTCTGGCTCGATGTTGTACTAGTTGTAATTTGTATAAAAATAAAACAATTTAAAGCTGATTGTAAAGTATGTGACAAAGATACCCAATTTTTATGCTACATTGGCCACCTAAATATTCTTCATAGTTGGGGTCTAGGAACATTCTTCGCCCCCAATTCTTCGCCTCCATAATTGTTCGCCCACATTTCTTCGCCCACATTTCTTCACCTACACAATTCTTCGCCGCCACAATTCTTCGCCGTCACAATTTTTCGCCGCAAACAAGCATATCACAAAGTTTATTTGTAAATGTGATTGTTTTTATTTATAACGTAATTTTTACAGAATATTTTACATTAGCCTACTAAAGTTGTTTCTTGTATGTTAATACTTCTTTTTATATTGTTTAAAAATTGCTACATAAATACTTAAATACTGTATGTTGTGATTTTTAATCTTGTTTATGTTATTATAGTAAGAATAAAAATTAAATTAACCTAACCTAACCTGACCTGACCTAGCCTAATGTAAAATAATCTGTAAAAATTACGTTATAAATAAAAACAATCACTTTTTCAAACAAAATTTGTGAAATGCTTGTATGCGGCGAAACATTGTGGCGGCGAAGAATTGTGGCGGCGAAGAACTGTCTAGGCGAAGAAATGTGGGCGAAGAATTAAGGAGGCGAAGAATTGAGGCGTTGTTTGCATAAACAACACTTGTCAATTTTAGACATTTTTCATTTTCGCTACTTTGGCTGCTGTTGTCGTCTGCATCTTATCAGGACCTGGAGGATCATTAGTTTCCGCGCTTATACTATGAATTACTGGGGTTATTACGAAATTATTTTGTATAAGGGATGTCGGAAATGGCGCCAATTATCCATTGAAAGTGTAGTCTCAGATTTGAAAAAAAATTGACAAGTGTTGTTTATGCAAACAACGCCTGAATTGTGGGTGAAGAATTGTGGGCGACGAACGGTGGGCGAAGAATTGTGGACGAAGAATGTTCCGGACACGAAATTAAATAGTGATTTTTGTGTTGTACAAGAAATTAAAAGTTCCAAGTTTTCCTTGGTCTTCTTCTCGTTTATTTTCCCATGATGTTGCTTTATAAACATTTCTGGACAAAATATCTTTTCTCATTCGATAAACATGTCTTAACCATCCTAGTTATATCTTTTGCTGCAACGTTTTTTCTATAAGAGTCATTTCTAGTTTTGTCCGTACCTGTTTTTCTTTTAGTTTTTTATCAACAATGCCTTTTTTTGTGGTCATCTATGATTCACATCAATGGATTAACACATGATAATTTTCCTCTGGTATCTTATTTTTCTTCAAAACCAATTTTATTATTAGCATGTACAGCCTTTTTGCTAACACATATTTTAATTCATATAACTATTCACCTTTACCTTAATTTTTTTAAGTGGTAAGTAATGAAGTAACATTTAGTAATTTAGTGCATCAAATAAGTACACAACGTCCAAATTCGTATTATAAAGACGCTTAATTTTGAATTAACAATATTCATCAGCTTTAGCCAGTTTCGGGAATAGTTTTATGTTGCCAATTATAAAAAAAAGTCTGCAGCAAAGTCTACCCGATTGTCCTTGACAGTTTGTTGACAATGCCGAGTGACTGATTAACATATTATAACGTGCCTGTGAAAATCGACATGATTTTAGTTGTTTTTATTGAGAAGTTAAACAGGAATTTATGTATATAAGAGGTCTGGGTACACGGCGGTCTAATTTTGTAGGTCATGTTTTAAGCTCGTCGGTTAGCTTTGTGTGTCAAACAAATTAGTTCGTTTAGGCAATTTTAACGTGTTCTCGATTTTATTTTTAGCATGAAGGCAGATTACTTATTTTTTAGGATATAACGAGTGAATGGATTCGGATTTAGACCGTTTGTTTTTAATTTAAAAGTATTTGTTGTTGATTAACAGTTTTTTTTTGCATTTGTCTATCGAAGCGTTTCACACAATTTTATTTTCTTCAGTGAGAGATACAATTCATCAAGATAGTAGGTTTTATGCCACGATTTATATCAAACAAGCTTCATACGACTAATCCAAAGCACATTTATTAACAAAAAAGACTTTAAAACTGTACAACACGAAGAAAAATAGCAAAGAAAGAAGAAGAAAAGACACAAAAATTAAATTTTATAAAATCGTGGCAGCTTCATCATTGGTATACGGGTATGGACACTGGGTCTTGAAACAAAAGCTCAAATCAAATTCAATTTTCTAAGGTAGTTTCTTAGATCGGTCAGAGGAAGTACGAAAATAGATCACATAAAAAATTAAGATTAAAAAAGGTCCATTACTGATAGCATGGACGGGAAATCTGCAACGAATGGAAGATGAAAGACTGCCGAAATTGGCATGGAATTATAGGTCAAGACAGAACCCAGGAACACCCAAGAAGAAATGGAATATTAATTTAAAAAAACTAAGTCTGTGAATTAAGTGACATCAATTTATTTCCATTATTAAACGCAGTAAATTATAGTTCAACAATTTTCGAAATTATCATAAATTAAGAGACTATAAAGAAATAGAAAAAAGCAACTGGTGATTCGCAAGCCACAGGTTGCCAGGCCTACTGTAAACGTACGATTAAGTATTTCGCAAAAATAACAGTTTTTAAATAACCTCGTAGGTGACCATGGCCAAACAATAGAATAATATGACGTTATACGTAAAATTAAAATAAATTTTCTCAACACGATTGTGTATACGTATGTGGGTATCAGCTCCTTGAAATTGCATTTGTTTTTAATTAATTTGCAATGAAAACAAATTATTTACACACGACTTGCTAAGGTGTATTGGAATAACAGAACTTTGTTTTTGATTAAAATTGTGGTTTTACTGTATTGTAGGTTTTAACAAAACAGTATAATATACAGTTGTATTTAATATTTTAATTATTATATTTGTCCTTCGTTTCGTTAATTTTTACTTCCTTGTACACGCATTTAAGATAAATAATAGTGACTTTATTAATCTTGTCAGCAGCAATATCTTTTCTGCGTTATTTTTTTTTGGCTTTTTAATAAAATAATTCACAAAATAGTTCGTAAATCGTGAGTCATTAACATGTTTCTTTATTTTTATTCAAGTTTCAATTTTAGTTAAGTAAATTTACAAAAAGATTGTTTCATTTAATTGCCTTTTGTTCATTTTAAGTGCTAGGATTAAACGAACCTTGTTAATGATTTTCTGATACACAGTATGAAAGTTTGATTGAAGTAGGTAATTAATTAACTTAGCTAAAGCGTGCTGTGGCAGGCTTATTGTTATAGAAGTTTGTTGGTCCTTGTACATGTTTTATTTAGGAAATTGCCATGACCGTACGTGGATTAATTTTTGTACATAGATCAGTTTTTAATTTAGGTCAGTGACAGATTCACCTGTAATAAAACAACTTGACATTTTTTTATTTACATTTTATAAAACTATAAGGTGGTCCAAAGTTAATTAATTTTTCATTGTGTTTATACCCTTTTGATTTACTCACAAGTTTTTGAAATTTTTGCTTGGTTTGTTTCTGGAATATTAAGTTATTATTAAAACATCAGGATCTTTACTTCTTCAATTTCTTTGTCTTTCATCTCCTTTCTCTCCCTCTCTGTCTCTTTGTTGTGCCTTTTTCTCCTTTTTTGTTTCTTTATCGTGCTTTTGCTTTTTTCATTCTCTCTCAATTTTTCCATCCTCTTTTTGTGGACTGTTTCATTAAAAATTGGTCGTTCTGGAACTACTAAACCTTCTTCCGAGTTGTCTTTTCTCAATCCTTCTTAATTACATTTGTAGTATAGGCTTTTATTTTGCTGGTTTTTCTCATATTCTATGCTTATACTCCGTGCAGCCCGTTCAATATTTTTTTAGCCACCTTTCATATTCAATGCGTTTTGACGTGTTCACATTATTTCATTTTCTTTTTCTAATTTTAGTCATTAATGCTGATATTCTCATATTTTGCCAATATAGTATCCTGTCTTATACTTTCGTTACAAATAGCTGTGTGAATATTCTCCTGTTGTCTAGTTCTACTGTTCTTTTTTGAGACTTCTATATTTGTTAATATTTTCTATATGATATGTTCTTTTTTTGTATCTCTTGCTACTGTCCATTTTATCTGAGTTAGATACCTTCATAAATTTACAAAATATATATCTTCATACATTTTTTGTTTAACTGTTGACTGTGTGAATTATTTGTCTATCCCCAACAAGTTTTTTTTTTAAACCGTTACAAACAAATTTAAATAATTTTAAATTTAATAACACAATAAAAAATGTATCATTGATTATTTTTTTTTAGAAATTTGATATTTTAAACATTGGCTTGATATTTTCAACATCAATTAGAATTAAATAATAGCTATGACTATAATACTTTATTATTCCACACATTTACAGGTTTTGTTTTTCCATGACTAGACCATGAAACTTTCTTAAAGTATCCAGATAAAACAATCTACAAAAATATAATACTCGAAATTAATTCCTTATTAGGTACTATATATTTTATAGCATTATCAGAAACAGCTGTTAAAAAATTCACTAAAATTTATAAATTTTATGACATCAATTTGAATTTGTTTAAAAAATATAGAACCAGAAATCTGTTTGGTTAAGTTAAATGTATTTCACCTTGTTTATAATATAAAGTTTTAAAATACTGCTTTGTTTATTGTGCCATACACAAAAGATATTCTTAAACAACCATGATCTAAAAATTAAATTAAACAAGTGAATCCATTCGAAGGTTGCTCGTTAAACAATTACTTAACTTGTATACATTTTTTGGATGTATATAAAAAAACGTACACCTGTTGTGGTTCACCAGCAAGCTAACAATGACAGTTTTTTAAAAAAATGGCGCTTAAAGAAACCCTAAAAAATGCAGATAAAATTTAATTTTCTTTAAAGGAATTAGAAGCCGTGGCCAAAAATGAAATGTATATAGGTACCTTAACAATGGTAAACCAGTATGAAGCTATGTAAACATGTTTTTGTGCGATCGTACTAGAAACAGCTGTTTGACGGACGCGTTAGCAACCATAAAGTACTGCATTACCGGCCCTATCCTTAGCAACGGCCGTAAAAGTTACTTTTCAGGCCGTTACCCTTAGCAACGGCCGAAAAAGTAACTTTTACGGCCGTTGCTAAGGAGAGGGCTGGTAATGCAGTACACACGCCGTCATCTGTCAGTGACAGAATGTCACGTAATTTCTAACCTATAATTTTGAAAATCACTAAAAATTTAAATTGTTTTTAATTCGATCGCACAAAATATGTAATATGCACCTCGGCCAAAACGTACTTTTTCGACCTTGCCTGTTTGCTGGCCTTGACTAAGTCTCGGCCAGCAAACCAGTTGCGGCCGAAAAAGTTACACTTTTTGGCCTTGATACATAAATAACTATTATTTCGCTAAGAATTAGAAATGAAACATTAAGGCAACAAGCTATATAATATTTTATTACGAGTTTTGAATGCCACTTATAAATAATTAGTAAGTCTTGCTTCAGTAAAAAATTGTTGCTGTCTTGTTTATCATGCTATACAAAACACTGAATTTTAAGGCGAAATAAAATTTTATGTTCAGGTAACGAAATATATTTTACATGCACAAAAAATTATGTACGTGACTTTAAAACGTAAAATTTATCCGTCATCCAACAGCGACAAACTGCTTTGTTGTCAAAATCCGATTTCCTTTGACCATAAAAACAAACGCCGGGCGTCGTGAAGGTCAAGGTACATAAATGTTCACCCAGGCGTTTAAAGTGCGTATTTAACGACGAATTTCCGCTATTGAAGTATAAAGGGCAATGAATTTCTCTTTCATGAAGTAAAATAGGTCAATAAAATGCTTTAAGTATGTAATAGTAAGGTCTGATTTAAAAAAAGGGTTTGGTTTTATAAAATACAACGATAAACAATTGAATGAAAGACGACTAAACAATTGGTCATTGGTAATCAAGGTTTTTCAAGCGAAATATACAACAGTATGTTTTAGATTAGCCCAGTTACTTCTATTAACCAACAATTTTTTTATGAAAAAGAATTTACAGTGAGGAATCCGTTCGATTTATTTTATCAATCCTTGTTGTCACTCCATTCGTTTTTTGTAAGTTTCTTTTACTCAGAGCCTTTTCTGTTCCAAGTTCCTCTTATTTGTTCCTGTGAGATGGCAACATTATGCAAGCTAACAGTAGTAACAGTTTTTTTTAAATATTTCTTGCAAATGAAAGGTTAGTTGTCGCACAGTGGTCAGTCCTATGCGATTTCTAATTCTCATGCAATATTATTTTATTGTTAGTACTTTTTCTAGTTTTTAAAAGCCAGTTGTGTACTACAAAAAATGTAGAAGCTCATGTTCGTCTTTATTTTATACAAGTGCACAAATTGTGTTGACTTTTATTTGTGCAATATATTTAGTAATTTTGTTAAATTGTCGTGCAAAATTACAGGTTGAGGTAATTTGTGCTGATTTTGTATTTTCGTAATAACTCAATATTTGTCAAACATAATAGTGGCTTTTTAAAATATAACCACAGGATTGAACAATTAATAAATGTCTTTTCATGGTCTGCCAACAGGATCTCTCTTAAGCTTAACGTGGTTAAGGTTCTTTTAAAATTTAAATTATAAATTTGTTTTAAGATTATTTGGGCTTGTTAAAGATCTTTGTAAATGTGAAACTTGAATTATAACTAAAGCCATCCCATCAAAACTTATTAAAACACCCAGGAAAATCAAAAAAAAAAACTAAATGTTTGAATCCTTATAAGCTTATTTATCTTTATTTTTAAAACCAATTAGGTGTTTATTAAAAAAATAGTTTTTAACGGCGCACAAACTTGCAGGCTATCACAAGCTGCAAAATTAGTTTACTTTAGTTACATCTACTAAATCCGTCCCTGTCTAATTAATTTATTATTGTAAACAAATGCAGTCTTATCTCTATTTTTGCGTCCTTAGGATAAGTGATAAGGCAGTGTCTGTAGCTGTATAAATGCGAAAAATATTTAAATCCTTCAAAATTGGATGGGTTGAACGGTTTCGAAAACTTTCAATTTGTTATTGCTGCTATTAAAAATATTTTGGTCTGCACTAACAAACCTTATATTTTGTTAATCACTTGTTTTGAAAAAGATGAAGCAATCACGAATCTGAAAAATAGCCTTGATATAAAATGTGTTTGTATCAAACGATTTTTGAAACGTTAACTTCACTTTTTAGGAAATAATTGTGCAAGTGTTTTAAGCGAATTTCTTTGTCTAGGATTTCAAAATGGTTCAAATTATATTTATGTTTAGCAGAATTTGATGCAATTATACAGGGTGGTCCACATAGAAGGGCCTCTATTAAGATCTCTAAACGGTAAGAGCTACAAAGAACTTTAAATTAGACAAATTGCTCCTCTTTGTGAGATCTATTCAGTGATGCTTTAATGTTTTAAAATGTTTCATGGCACGCTAGATTACAAACAAAAATCAAAACGGGTATTTTTTTCGAATAGTTAATAAATCGGTTATACTTGATGGTACAAAAATAATTTTGGGGAAAAAATGTAGACTTTTTCACGCTTTGTAAGATGAAAACCGTCATTTGCTTCAATATTATCAAAATTCTTAGATAAATCACAAACTTATTTTTTTTTTAAATGGAAACCATAGGGTAAAATTGGATAAGAATGCGCATTGTCTTTTTAAGCACTAATAAGTTTACTTATATAAGTGAAATGCGTATTTTTACCAACACTTCTTGAACGCAATAAAACGGGAGTTAACACTTTGCTGTTGTGCTCAGATTTAAATGAAATACATTTTTGAAGTACCGGTAGAATGGGGCTACTTGGGACAGTTTCAACATTTAAAAGCGTGTACCACGTTCATTTTTTAATTAAAAACTTTGAATTTTTTTATGTAATTGGGTGAGGTGCCAATGAACAATATTCTATATATAAAATAAGTATATATGTATATATACAAGATACCAACAAAAAAAACTTTCTGTCCCAAGTAATACTTAGGACCGGGCAACTTGGGACACATATGAATTTCAGTAGTTTGACTGAAGTTTAGCCTATAAATAAAGTCCTACTTGGGACAGTTATATTATGTTTTTTATATTAAATTGATCTTTCACAATTATCCAACATGAAAAAAAATAAAGAAAATAAAGAAAATAAAACTTTAATTCGCAAATTACAAAAATTTTAAACTAAACGATATTTTGATTGGAAAAATTAAAAAAATTGTACTACCTCTGTTTAAAAATGTTTGTCTCATTTGTAAAAAGTTTTTTAAAGCAGGATTCAATATATTAATTGAATTAAAAACTAATGAGACAATCATTTTTGAACAAAAATGTTCACCAAAACGGACAATCATTCATTTTTGAACATAAGTAGTATTAAATAAAAAAATGAGATAAGTTATTCAAGAGTTAAAATTAAACGTATATTTTCAGAACAAAAGTACAAGAGAAATTTTAAACAGTTCCTAATTCGGCCATTTTATATTAATTTAAAAAAATGGATGTAACAACTTACCTTCTTGTAGTAATTTCAAAAACTGATTCGTTTTTTTAAGCTTATATGATACTTTTAAAACTCTACTAAGCAACTTTGATTATCTCAAAAGTTGACAGTTGTAAACAAAATTTTTAGGTGAAAATATCATTTTGTCCCAAGTTACCCTACTGTCCCAAGTTGCCCTATTCTACGGTATGTTGTTGCGTTAATGTAATATTTTTACAGTGATGAGTGATGACTACAGCATTTAATTAACAATGAATTTTGAGAATATTTATTTACATTCCTATGTAATTTCAAATTGAGATTTTAAAATTGGCGTAATTTTAAATTTATAAATTTAGTTTGTATTCATCACATAAGGTGATAATGTGTAGTTGTATAAGAATGCGCAGTCTCGCGATGAAAGTATTAGACAAGTAAAAATTTCTAATAAAAAGCAAATGAAGAGGAAAATTTGTTCTGAAGCAAAACAAAACAAAAATTAACTAAAGACGACGATCACGGTAATTGCTGGAGAATTTACACCTCTCCACCCAAAGAGGATTGGATACAAAGTTTTAAATGCAAAATGCGGTGCCACAAAAATTGCAAGGATTATTGCAAAAATGCCAATACATTTGTGAAAACTTTTAATTTTGAGTGTAAAAGTTAAAAATCCGTTTTATTTTTTAGTTTTAGATTTCCCCAAAAATAAAAAATGCTTGCGCGCTCTTGTACACTAAAATGCGTATTCTTATAAAGTTGTACATTCAAGAGTGCGCGTTTGCTTTACAACAGTATTTGTTTTTTATTGCCTTTAAACTATTAAATTTATAACAATTTTGCTATCCTCTTTGTACATTTAAAGTTTTAATTTCATTCGTACATCAATTTAAATATAATTGATGAAATAATAAAGTAACATTAACACAAAACGAGTTAGGTGCGCATTCTTATCCATCCTTACCCTCATGAAAAAGCATTTTTTTTCGCTTATTAATAATGTAAGGTTTAATGTATTTACTTTGATATTTAGGCTCAAAACAAGTAAAATTCATCAAAAAGTCCATATGAAGCTATAGAGTGCCATGAATTTAATCAATATTAAAGCAAATGAACAGTGCGTAAAAAAATCTATAACTTTTGCCCTAAAAATATTTTTGTACGATCAATTATAAGCGAGTTATTAACAATTTTAAAAAAATGCCCATTTTGATGTTTGTTTATTATCTAGCATGCCATGGAACTTTTTATTAAACATCAAGGCATCACTGAATAGTTCTCAAAAAGGGGAACAATTTGTCTAATTTAAACTTCTTTGTAGCTCTTACCGTTTACGAGATCTGCTGGTGGCTATAAAATTTTTAACCTTTTCAGTGGATGGAGAAAATTTGAGTACAGTTCAACACGAAAAAATCTCCACAAACTAACAATAACTCTTACTTGAATTAAAATTACACACTGCTCTACAAATTTTGCCATAAGATTCTGAAATCAACGAACGAAAAAAAAGTTCTGTGTGTATTGGTTTAAACAGAAATAATCAAGAACGTGGTGCACATATCCGTGAATATTAATTATTTACAGTGACTCAGCTTCCTGTCAGTAGAAGCTTCAAATAGATTAATAAACTATAGCTTCATTTGATGAAGTAGGTACGTAAGAGTAGGTACATTTTTATTCCTTGAAAGGAGTTTTTTGTGCAACCAATTCCAGGAAGATTAATCAATTTTATAATATCATGCTTGCGTAGACAGTAAATTACTAATTTCAATAACCACACAAATGTTTTTCAGAAAACATTATTCAGTAGGGTTATATTTGTATATTCATGTTTAAATAATTTTACTTGAAAAAACTTCGTATTTATTACTCCTAGTAAATAGCAAATATTATACACCTCCGTGCTATAGAATTATGGTAGGCAGATAAGGAACCACTTCTGATTTTTTTCAACGTACCTATTTGTTTTTAGAGATTATAACATCTTACTTTTAACAAAGAAAAGACAAGATAGTAAATTATGTTAATCATTTATTGAGCAAATTTATAAAATTCGGAATGTGTTGTTCAGTGGAGTTAATTTTTATTTTTAAATGACTATTCTTGAACTGAGTCTATTATTTCAATTGCAGTAGTAATTATGTTTTTTCCCTATATATTCTGTTGAGTTGCGATGGGCAGTATTAAGTAGATTAAGTATTAGTGCTGATTGTTTTCAATATCACAACTCATTACCGTTTTCTGGTGATAACAAACGTATTGAATTCTTATATTTTGAACAATGTAAACCTATGATAATTATTCATAGTATTTGGGAAAATTCATAAAATTCGAAATCATGTTTTTTCAAGCAAAGAATTTTTCTGTTGAAGACTGTTCACAGTTGGACAATTATCGATTGTTGCTATACAAAAATTTGTTTTTGAAAATTAAGTACACTACAATTATTGTACTTGAAATGGTGTTTCATATTTGTCGAATTAAAACCACACATTGAGAAATAAAATTATATTAAGACTTCTGTGCTTTAGAAATAGTACTTTTATACAACGTATGAAAAGAGTTAATAATACATCAGACTATATAATCTAAGCAAAATAAATATTATTATAACAAATCACAGATACTGGCACTCTTGGTGCCCAATGAGGACGAAATGGAATGTACAATGAGAGATGAAATAGTCAACTGATTACGAGCAAACAGGTGCCGGTTGGAGTGAACGAAAAACTGCCGGCACAAGCCCAACACGCGTTGGAGGAGCCATTGGCCTATCCTTTGCGTGCCTTTTCACATGCTTAGCGAGATGATCAGACCTCATGAAACGACGCTGACAGACGTCGCACCGGAATTTTTTCTCCCCCGTATGCGTACGTTTGTGCCTTGATAACTCATCGGACCGCGAAAAACGTCGTCCACACTGTTCCCACTGACACACAAATGGACGTTCGCCCGTATGAGTCCTATTATGGGCTTTAAGATGTGATGATTTGAAGTAATTCTTGCCGCAACCCTCGTAAGTGCACTCGTACACACGGCGTCGTTCCGGTTGTACAGGCATCGGGGCAGGTGGCGTTAACAACACGATATGTGCGGGGATAAGGGTTGCACTACCATCAGCTGTTACGAAAACAGCGCGGGGAGCGTGTGTGGGTGATAGGATTTTTGGTGCGATGGGAGGTAATGTTGATAAATTAATAGGTTGAACTTTGGGTGGAGGAGCGGGGTTTGCACTATTAACAATTGGCGTAGCGATTTTAGGGACCGTATCCCGATAAGTATCCTTGCTGTTCACGATAATTTCTTCCTGACGACCGCGAATCTTGAACTTCAAACTTTTGAGGATATTTTCCGGTTGAATCACAGGTGGAATTGGGGCAGGTGTGCACGATCCATCCTTGTTCGCCCGCATAATCACGGATACGGTGCGGGGTTGCTCTGGTGGTGGTGTATTAGCAAGGAGCGCTCTGGCCGCTTCGGCATCGCGTCTGCAGATGCGTTTTTTAAGGGGGTAATCCAGCTCTTCGCATTCTGAATCAGAGGGTTGTGGTGTGAGCGTTCCTGGTATCTGGATGCGTCTTTTTCCCAGTAGGTTCTGAATTTCGTAGCCCGCTTCTTGATCTGATTCACACGCCTGTAACAAAGAAAACAACAGTGTGTTAACAGCGCGTAACTGTAGTATACTACGAGCGTCAATGACCTTAAACCATTAAAGGCGTTACACTCAAAATTCGGGAAAATTGCCAAAAGTATTAACGCAAAGAGTTTAAAGATACTTACATCTTTTAAAGGCGGAGTGCTCGGAGGTGAAAGTAAATGCATTGTTGGGTTGTTGTTTAACATTTTTTTAAATTAAAACTAACTTGTACTTGTTAACTGTTAAGGTGCTACTAAAAGTTTCTTTTTGAGATGTTCTCTCTGAACACTAGTTGTTCTTTACGCGTTTCGTGGAGAAATGAAATCGTTGTAAAGTGGCGCGTTTCGAGTTATTGCTCTCCAGCATGGGGTGTGTTGATGCCCACATGAATCGACCAATCATGATTGGGGGCTCGTCGCTCTACGCCAATGGCAATGTTTTTGTCAGTCGGTCACCGCGTGATCGCATGCATGCTGTTCACGTGTACAGGGGCTGATTCTCGCGGCCGCGACCGTGATGCTTACGTCATTGAGCGTGTCTCTGTGTAGCTACGTCATCGGCAAGCCCCGCTCATCGCGTGTGAATGTTCTGCAACATCGATCTGTGCTACAGGATGCGAGGTGGGCGTGTGCGGGTGCGGACCGAAATCGTAGCTACTTTGTTTGATTCTTGTTAACGCGTACGTATGAAGCGTGTAAAACGTCCGTATAAAAGTCAGATCGCTTGTTTTAAGCTCAGTTTATTAATTTCAAATTATATTAAATATTTAATATACAGGGTGTTAAATATTTTACGTTTATAGAAATTATAAAGAAACGGTAATAGATTATTATTTTGTTAACGTAAAAATGTGGTATATATTGGGGTCCATAATAAATCTGTATATTTTTTAGAAATAGGTATTTTAAATAACGAAATGATTGTCAAAAAATCTGGTTAGGTCTTCTATAATCTATAATATAGATTACAGAAGACCTAACCAGACCGTTTATAGATTCTATAATCTTAATGAATCTAATGATATTTTACAGTTTTTTTTTCAAAACTTGCTATGTAACATGTTAACATTTTTGTATTGCTGTATTAAGAATAAAATTATTTTTAAAATGATGCCCCGCATGGCCCATGGTGCTATTTGAAAAATTTAAAAATGGGGACACAATAGAAAAACAAATAAATAAATACATGTCCCAGTTGTTCCAAAAGATTTTAAATTATTTATTATATCTATAATCCTACCAATTTTCATTTTCCTAAGTTAAATGGTTTAGTACTTGGGGGTGCGAATACCAAACTGGAACACCTGGTATATACCATTTATAAAAATGAGGATAATTAGAATCCCTGGAGCGACACTTTAAATTTTTTATGCAGACAAATATACAAACACACACGCAAATGCATCTGAGAATAATGTGGTGGCCATACCAGTTTATTCATTTAGGTGTAGAAGCCACTGTTGGTTTATACATAATTTAAATTTTCACATGGATAAACAAATTTCGGTTTTAAATTTTACTTCGTAAAATTTGAAAACCTCTTAATTATTAAAAAGTTCATCCGGCATGGGGACAAAAGTTAAAATTCTTATTTGGGAAAAGTTTGTGATCTTAACGTAATTATATTGCTGCAAAAATAAGCAATAATTTTTCTTATAATTTTTTGGGATGAAAATCGATTGGTCCTCCTTTAATACTATATTGACTTGCATTCTACTCACAATTTCTCTACATTTTCAATTTTTAATAATATTAAATTTCATAGATTTTTTGATTCGTTAGGATTGTAATTACGTTCTACGTGTACTCGGAAGCATCATTTTAAGCTCTGTGGATTTTTGGGTTACGTTATTCTATTAATTTTATTTACGTTTCAACATTAACAGTATAAGAAAAATTTTGTTTTCGCTTAAGTCAAATATTAATGTTTGATGCCAAAAACATTTTTTAGCATCTTTTGCAACATGTTTTTTAAATTAAATTTTACTTCTAGACAAAAAGCTTAAAATGCTATCGAAGTGTACAAAATAAAAAAGTACATGCATTAATAATGTGGTATTCGTTGTTTTTTCTTTGATAATAGATATATTTTTAAGGATGAATATAATATTTATTAGTTTCATTGATTGTATTGGCTTCAAGAATTGTACAAAAAGTTCATGATTCAGTTTAATTATTATAATGATTCAATTTAGAGACCATTGTTAAGTAATTTTTTTTTTTAATATTAAGCGTTTTTACTCAATAAATTACTAAAATAAAAATTAGTTTGGTGCCGATGATAACGTAATGCGCTTTAAATTTGATTATCCAGAAAATTTAGCAACAAAACGTTTATTTTGTTAATCGTCAATTCGTCACTGATAAAAATATAACGAACGAGTTGTTAAAAGAGTCCTACACATAATTGTAGCTACAAGTAATATTGACCACGTCATTGTTTGAGAGATGATTAAAAGTAATAAACTAACTACGACTTTTAGAAAGTAAACAATGATCATTGAAGTGTTGCACTTGCACAAGTTTGTAAATGCAATTATTGCATTCTCGATTTCAAAATAAATCATGTTAAATGTATGTAGCGACATCTTGTGCATTCACAAATTACTCAGTAGCGATCTCTATTCCAGCATAAAGTCCTACTACTTAACTAGAGACGTTTTTTAAATGCACTATAGATGGCAGTGTGTATACTAAAGTAAAGTAATAAAATAAAGAATGCCATACATGTGAAATTAATCTTCTTAGGACGACCATACACAGCAAGCATATTAAAAAACAGTTCAATTTAAGATTTAATTCAATTAGCTATTTTCTTCAGTTTTATAGATTTTTTTATACTAAAATAATTACTTTTGTATTAATTATGATTGCCTTTATTGTTTTTGAAAATTTTTGTTTGCTAGCGGCTAGATTGTTAGCGTATAGTCGTATAGGACAGCATGGGCATTTTTTTTCTGCAGTAGGCCGATGAAAATGAATTAGGATAACGCGGGCCGGGATAAATTTAGATGTGAGGGGTGTAAAATTTATTTTGCCGAGCCTTAAAATTTTTCATAACATAAAAAAATCTGAAAATAACTGATCGTTCGTCAAATATATTAAAAATTATCATGCAGCGAGTCGGATTAAAAGCTGTCGGGGGCCGCATCTGGCCCGTGGGCCGGCATTTGCCAACCCTTGTGCCCCCGCCCACACTGTAGAGCCAATCTTAAAACGGCTTTTATTATCCCTTAAAGCGGTCAGAACTCAGAAGTCTATTGCTTTGCATAAAATTCTCAATGCTTTTGGATAACAGCCCTGCGTTTCCAAGCTACAAATATTTGTACCAACCACTAGCACTAGACTACCGAAAATGGTTACCTTTAAGCTTATTTGGTTAGGGTTAGGAAATTTATTAGATACAATATATGACTAAATATTGCCCAGTGGCGGATTTACCTATAGGCTAATTAGGCTTATAGCCTAGGGAGGCAAATTTTATATACATCAATTTTTTTTAAATAAAAACATTTTAATATTAAGATATACTGCCCCGAACGGCTCTTTTTTAAGGGCTGCACTTTTGGTGTACTGCTGTATAAGAACAAATTTTTTTGTTCCAATACGTATACGGTCCACGTTTGTTGTCAACTGTTGAAGTGTATTGAGAGCAGGGCATGAAACCGGTTTTTGAAACCGGTTAACCTTTATTTTTTGTCCAAAATTGTGATTTTTAACCGAAACCGAAACCGTTATTTTTAAAGGCAAAAAAAACGGTAACCTTTAACCAAAATAATAAAAAACCGGTTTTTTAAACATCTTTTTTTAATGAAAATTATTTTGAAAAAATACAAAATCTGTATTAAATGTGATTAGTTTACCAAAAGTAATTACTGAATGGTTGATTGTACATATATTATAAAATTATAAATAGATAATATCTTTTTATACTTTGCATTCCAAATCTGAATAATGTTAAAAACCGGTTAAATTAACCGGTTTTTTCAAAACCGGTTTTTTACGGAAAAAACCGGTTTTTCAACAGAAACCGTTATAAAAATAAAGTTCTTGAATTCGGTTAACCGTTAACCAAAATTTTTTTCGGTTTCTAGCCCTGATTGAGAGGGGCGGCCGGCCGACTCAGGGATCGCCTCTGGCGGCACAAATGATTATTATCAATTTGCCAAAAAATTGTATTCTTAAGAAAAGTTGGTGCATGGCCTAAAAATAATTTTAAGTATAATAAAAATTCATATGACGCTAGATTTTAGCAATTTTAGAAATATTCGCAAAAGTAAAGTGCTCTTATTTTAAGAGAAGAAAATATTTAAGGAAAACGATATCTAATATTTAGTATCATTTTTAAATAGTAAACATTTTTTTTCTCTAAAATTTATTCGAAACTGTTAAAATAAAGGCACTTTATTCTTACGGATATTTCTAAAATCGCTAAATTCTAGTGTCATGAACTTTTATTGAACTATTTTTCATCTTAAATTAGCAAGTATAACAAAATTTAATATTAAGTATTATTTTTAAATACATATCTTTTTTCTATTAACAATTTATTTAAAAATTGGAATTTTAACCGTAAATTTTCATATTTGGCCTTATTTTTGAATTCTAAACAACTTTTTACTATGAACTTTATTTGTAACTCTTAAAAGAAGGGCATTGTACTGTCTTGTGAATATTTCTAAAACCTCAAAATCTAGTGTCATATAGATATAGATATTTATTGAACTTTTTTCCCCCTAAAATTAGTTTTAGATCATGCAGCAACCTCTATCAAAAATAAAATTTTCTGAGAAATTTATATTAACATTTTTTTCATTTGTTGCCGACTTTTTAAATCACGTTTTATAAAAAAATTTATAGGGCGGCAAAAAGCTCTTAGCCTTCAAGCGGCAAAATCATAAATCTGCCTTGCCATGATCTTTGCAAGGCTGTAAGGCATCGCCACCATTTGCAGTTGATAAACGACATTTCCAACAAAACCAAAAATTTAACATCATTTGCAAATATTTTACGATTTTTCTATTTTGTTTATTTCTGCAGTATAATTTTTAATTATAACGCGATTTCTTTAAATACTACCAACTTTTTGGTTTATGTATAACGTGAGCTCATGTAGCTACTACAATTAAACGTCCTATATCTATAAGTTAAATTTACATATTTTCAGTTCCAAAATTGTTTTATTTCGAATAGTCTTAAACTATTAAGATGATGCGCTTCGAAAAATGCAGCAATAAAAAATGTTAACACGGGCTTACGATAAACAGGATTTAAGACGAGTGAAGCACTAAGATTAACTTTTTTGGGGCCCCTTTTGAAGAAAAGAGTTATTCGAGTCTGTAACTTTAAAAGGAATTTTTTTTTTTTTTAAATTAAAATTTAATAGCATAATTTCATATTGAGCATATTTGTGAGGCCGTTTCATATGAGAGCCCCTAAGCTAAAGCTTGTCTACCTTATTGTGTAAATCAGGCCCTGACGATAAAGGGAGGCCTTGCTCTACATAACTTAGCAAACTTTAGTTATCCTGTATTTACTACACAAGTCGCTTAAAATTGTTAAAATTACATGGAAAAAGACAGTTTTTTAATCGATAAAATTAGAAATAAATTTTTTTTGGGTTTACTTCAACTTTTTATATGAACTGGCATATGTCTAAGACTGCATTTGTTATTAATATTTTCTTTTACTCCAACTTTTCTTTAGTTTTGCTCGATATTTCTGTTTAATTTTTAATCAGTCTCATTTAGTTTAGTCCGAAACAAATAGATCTGTGATAGATACTTCCACCAACTATAACTGTATTAAGTCCAAGTAATACGTTTTTATTTTCGTCTGTAATGAAGTTTTGCCACGATACGATCAGATACTAATAAAATTATATTTGTGGCGTGAACACAATAAATTAAGTTTTAATAAAAGTAAGTGTATAGTCATGATTTACACATTAGCTACCGCTCCTATGTGTAGGCTCACCAAAAGGTGTGAACATACACGAATTTATGGCAGTCAGAATGTTATCGAGTCGTATTTTTATTTATAACTATTTTTAAGAGCAAATAACTGTATGCTTTAATAACATTGATGCAAAATGTTGCTTTTATTTGCAATTTGGGTTAGTACAAGGTGGCCAAAGATTAATTTAACAACTTTTTTTTCAGAAAGCTCTTGAAATGAACACAAAACAACTTACATTTTTGTATAAAAACGTTCTTTGGACCTTGCAATCATTTATGAAATATAATATCAGCGCAAAAATTCTCGCTTCTTGCTGCCACTCAAAGGTGAGTTCCTTCAGGAGCATTTTTCATCACATTTAAACAAATTTCAAGCAATATTTCAACTAACGCTGCTTGAATAGTGTTCTTGAGTTGCTCAATCAATGTTGGCTTATTGCCATAAACACGTTCTTTCAGATAACCCCACAGAAAAAAGCCTGGAGCGGTCAAATCAGGAGATCTTGGCGGTCGCTCGATGTCACAGCTTCTAGAGATTAACAAACTGTGTTCTCCAACGCAAACCAACCATCTTAGCTGTGCAATCATGACGTATTTTTCAGTCAATTTTGCTTTGAGGTTTTCCTTAACGTTTCATTTCTGTTTCTAAGTGCACCCCCTTCAATTTGTTTTTGATAACCATATTTCTAATCGTGTTTTTTATTTTTGTTGTTGTTCATGATTCGAATCCGTAGTTGAGACTATGAGATACGATTTTAAAAATTGTAGCAAAAAGTATAACATTGTCACAGTGGCGTAGCGAGGGTAAATGGCGCCCGGGGTGTAATTTTTTTTCGCCCCCCTTGTCCGTATTTTTATTGTAGTTTGTGAGTTTTAGGTAAAATAATGTTGTATTATTTATTTAAATACACTGTATCTAATGATAATAACAACAAATTTTAATAAGGTACAGTAAAATGGCATTTTAGTTTTTTGGCTTTAAATAAATGAAATAAACGAAAAAATATTTTGTAATCGCGGCGCCCAGACTGGCGCCCAGGGCATTGATACTCCCTACCCCATCGCTACGCCACCGTCAGGAATAACAAATATTCTACTATAAACATAATTAAAACACATTTTTTGTAAGTTTGAAAAATCATTAGCAATACAAGTAGGTACATAAGCATTAACGCACTATATATTACAAAACGAAATTTTTGTGTAATTTCACTTATACAGGACAGTTTTTAGGATTTTTAGCTTGACAAATCATCCTTAATATTTTTTATCAGAATCATTAGTCTATGTTGTAGGCTTCCGCGGCCGATGTCCAATGTATACAGGTTGTTTCCGGGTTGGAACCGCGTCGAAGGTTTCTTCATAACCGACGTTTCGTCCTCCTTCATTGGGGACATCTTCAGGGGTTGTTGGTTAAACAGCAACTGGCGAGTCATTTGTGTCTGGTGTATTTATAGTAGGCTGTGGTTGATGATGTGTGACGGGCGCTGGAGCGTACAATCTACTGGTTATCAGCCTCTTCCAGGAGTTGTGGAGGGGGTAGCCGTTGTCTCGGTTGATGTTGTTTGGGTTTTTGAATATCTCTATGGCTTCCCTAATTTTGCGGGGGTAGTATCGTGATGTTCTCGATAGAAATAGAATCATTAGGTTAAGATAAAAATTTGTAACAACAATTAGGTAAAATTCAAATATATTAATCTATATTTAATCATATCTCCAATTAATATTACTTGTGAGTGAGTGATGTTGAGTTTTTTTAATTTTTGGGAAACATAAGTCTTGGAAGCGCATTGTTTTTTTTTCAATTCTACAGCTGCTCAAACAAGTTTTAGAACTGACCTATTATTCAGAATTTTAGTAACATTTTTTAAACCATGGTCTTTCTTACTTATCAACTTTTAAATCTGCTGTCCACTTAATACTTGTAGAGTAATTTTTCAGTGCTTTGTTGTGTTATTTTTTTATTTAAATGCTGTCGTATCTACATATATTGTTAAGTCGCTTTTTGCTACCGTTTGTATGTAAACTGTCTTCCTTTGTTTCACCATCATTTGTTCTGATTGTATTGGGCATTAGTCAAATTTTTTTATGTACAGCTTTTGTTTAACCCGTTGCTACTCTATTGACTAAACTGTTTTGCATACGATCGATATTTTTGTTAATAAAGATGTAGTTTTGTAAATGGCAAATATTTATGTTGTACCAAAGCAGTTATAAATAAACTATGCTACACGAATTAGCGTCATTTTAAGTACATTTTAATTTTAGCAATACATTTCAATTTGCAAATGTGGCAGTTTTCTTTACGTGCGTCACGGTATCAAACCAAACTAAAAATCTATCGACCATTTAACGAGAAGTAGCACGATTCGATTTTTAATTTCGCTGGCAGTTTTTGTGATGATTAAATAAAATAGAAATTGTAATTTATGATCGATGTACGATGTTTTTTTTTTTTTTTTTTGTTAAATCTTACTTTTTCTTTTATAGCTTGGAGTAGACGCAACTTCATTGTAGATAGTACATTTTTATACATTTTTATACGTTGTTATTCTTTAGCTATACTTTTTTATTTTTTTTACATCTTACATCTTATAATGATAACAACGACTTTTTTGAATGCACAATGTAAGTATACAATGTTTGTACAACTAAAATAAACTCTAAGTAAGAAATGATTATTAAATAAAATCGACCAGGAATAAAATTATCTGCTTTGTCGTTACAATTTTTTTTTAGCTTTCTGTAATCCTCATATAGCATATGAAGGATACAAAATGTGTATTTTAGTCATTATAACGTAAAAGTAACTAAAAATTCAATATCCTTTCGTGTCACCCTTTTCATATCCTTGCGCTTTTAGGGAAGTGTCTCTTTTTTGACATATCTCCCCTTCATCATCCATAATTTGCATTGAAAAATTGTGATTTTTGCGGTTTTTTGTTATTATAAAGTAACGTATCATATTTTTATGTTGTGTGTGATGTACATAGACGAAGCTGTCTTACTGTGTAAAAAGAATATTTAATCTTTGTTGCGTTTTTGCATCTACTCTACACGGTGTTTCTGTGATGCATGTAATATGTGCTATAATTTTAATGATAAAGTGGTAGAATGTAGTTTAGTGGTAGAAGAAATCAAAAATATACTGCGCGATTTTCACTAATCAAACGCTTTCACATTTTATGCCTTATATGTTCGTAAAAACATTGCAAAAAATGTGTTAATGATACTTTATATCTTAATAAGCATGGAAAAGGTATATTTTAGTTTTATGTACCAAATATTTAAGTGACCATGTGCTCTTATACAGTGTGTCCAAAGGGTATGGAATATGCTATATATCTAAGTAAATATCCTCTTTGGTGTAAAATGTTTTCAATACAAGTTGTTTGGTACTTAGCTTTCCGCAATAAGACAAAATTTATTTATTTATTTTTTTTTAATAACAAAAGCGCAATGAAAAACAATAGAATTTTTCTAAATGACAAGATACCCCTATATTATAATCATTTGATAGAGAATTTTTTTCTTCTTTTCAATGATGCAAAACTTTAGTACCCTTACTTAAGCAACTTTTTGAGAAAAACGCAAAAAATACTCTCAAATTATTTAGTATTTATTTCTAACAAAAACATAATAAGAACTAAAAGTTTTTGACGAAATCTACAATAAGTGTTCAACTTCAAACTGTGAGTCATTTACTTGAAAATGTACTCGGTTTTTAAACCTGTTAATAACATTCCCAACCATTTCAGGTGTAATAGACTTCATCTCTTCTCTAATACGATCTTTTAAATTTTCGATATTCTCCGGCCTCTTAGCATACACTTTATTTTTAAGGTGACCTCATCATTGAAAACGGAAAACAAATCTCTATTAAATGAGTAGATATAATATAGGGGTATCGTGTCATTAAAAAAAAACAATTGTTTTTCATTGCGCTTTCGTTGATCGAATTTTTTAAATTTTTTAATTATGTCATGGTGGAAAACTAAGTACCAAACAACTTTTATTTAAAACAAAGAGGTAATGAAAAGTAATTGTTCTATTATAATTTGGCATGTAGTGGTAACTGGTAAGTCCTAAACCTTTCAAATAAAATGCTTAATGGGACCAGGCTGGCCAATTTTGATCGCCATTAATATACAGGGTGGTCCACTTTTTTGTAGCAGGACTTTAACAGTCGATCAAAAACTCATTTTAAAGCGAATATTCCATACCAACATTGGTCCATAAACATTTCATTTTAAAGATACAGGGTGTTGAAATTTTCGAAAAAATATTTAAACCAAATTTGGTATACAGCACCACCACCTTACATGTTACCACATTCGGTGAGAATGTTAAGCCTCACAAGCAACCAGTGGCGGAGTTGTGGATGCTCAGTTTTAATAATTTTATAAAAAACTAGTACGGCCCTGTTTAAAATCAAACTTTTGGGTAGAGCATTTTATTCAAAACAAAAAGTGTATACCAAATTTAGTTTAAATATATCTACTGGTTGGGAAACGGTTAAAAATTATCGATATTTTTTCGACAATTTCAACACCCTGTATCTTTAAAATGAAGCGTTTATGGACCATGTTGATATGGAATATTCGCTTTAAAATGAGTTTTTGTATCGACTGTTAAAGTCCTGCTACAAAAAAGTGGACCACCCTGTAGATGTGTTAAATCTAAAATTACTTGTTTTTTTTCCAGTGTACAGACCTCAAAAGATAATTATGTATTAACCAGGGGTGTGGAGTCGGTAAAAAAAAGTCGACTCCGACAAAATTATTTAAATACTAAGACAATTTATGGTGTGTGTAATATAAAAAAGAATAATAAATATAAAAAAATTATTTAAAATTTGAGTTTAAATTTTGCGGCAAAGGACCATCCGAAATTGTTTGTTGTACTCGGAGTCGGTACATTTTTTCCGACTCAGACTCCGAATCCACATAATTGCGCTGTCGGGGTATTTTTGATGCAATTTGCTTTCGTGATATTTTAACTGGAACAAGTTTCCACGGAAACCCAAAAGTATTTTCAAAAAAATCTTCACCACTAGTGGTATTACATACGAAATTTTTTAGTGTTATCCTTTATTGCAAAGTACCAATATATGGCATATAAAAAAAAAACAAGTTGATGATGGACTTGGACGAAATTTTTGATACAAAACCAATTAGGTAGATAAAGGTATATAGACTAAAAACAAAATTATATTAAGATATTGTTTTCGGTTCCTGATTATCTTCATATAAAAAACATTAAAAACAAAATTATTTTTTGAAGTTTGCCTGAATAACTTTTAAACTGAAAGATCTAAATTTTATTTTCATTAGCGTTTTAACTTTTTCGGCAAATAATACAATTTTACCCTAATTCAACCGATCTCTTTGCAGATAAAAGATCTGCATGTTTAGGCTGAATTTTGGGACACCCTGTATAAGTTTTAACAAAAGCATTTCCAAAGACGTCCATATAAACTTTTTTCATTATATTGATCAATAGAACACGCTGCGTAAAGTTTTTCAGAAATATCATTAACACCCTATTTGTAACCCGCGTTACTTTAGCAATAAAAACTGGCAATATTAAATTACTCCCTGAAAAAAAGAGATACAAACTTCAAATTTTAGGGATAGTTAGGAATTCAAAGCCTCTACATGCCCATCCCATTAAAAAAATATTTTCCGCCCCCGGAGGCGGGAGGTCAAATGTCAAATTTTAACGGAAGACCGTGCCACCTTCAAATTCACACCAATTGTAGCTTATACAACTAGTAGATGATCCCCTATCTCAAAATCGTTTAGGCGTAGGTCTTCCGTTCGGCCCAGCAATAAATTTATTAAATAAACTTTTAAAATTCGCCGCCGTCGACCTACGGCCGCCTAATCGATTTTGAGATAGGGGATCATCTATTAGTTGTATAAGCTACAATTGGTGTGAATTTGAAGGTGGCACGGTCTTCCGTGCGGTCCAGCAATAGATTTATTAAATTATCTTTTAAAATTCGCCGCCGCCGACCTACGGCCGCCTAAACGATTTTCAAATAGGGGATCATCTATTAGTTGTATAAGCTACAATTGGTGTGAATTTGAAGGTGGCACGGTCTTCCGTTAAAATTTGACATTTGACCTTCCGCCTCCGGGGGCGGTAAATATTTTTTTAACGGGATGGGCATGTAGAGGCTTTGAATTCCTAACTATCCCTAAAATTTGAAGTTTGTATCTCTTTTTTTCAGGGAGTAATTTAATATTGCCAGTTTTTATTGCTAAAGTAACGCGGGTCTATTTGTATAGTTTTAATTATTTAACGACTTTCAAAACGTATCAAAACCAGGGTGGATAAAAATCATGATTTTTTTAAAAAAATTAAAAAAATCGATTTATTTGATTTAAATCAGATTTTTTTGATTTAAATCAAATTTTTTTGATTTAAATCAAATGTACCATATTAACGAATTTAGTGACATATTCACATGCTATTTCTGTTTTGTGCTAATACATTTAATAATCAATATATTTAATTCATTGGTGACTTTTTGTCAAAATGAAAAATTGAATAAGTATAATGATTAAGAATTTTGAAAAAATCAGTGCTAAATGGTGATGTTCAATTAATTATATACAGGGTGAGTCATTAGTGCGGGATCGGTCGATTGTGGCTAAACGGCTTGAGATACGAAGTTGATTCAAATGCTATTTTATACAGTTTTTTCTAAAAACAATAAAAATATTTTCAAATATACAGGGTGAGTCACCTTTCTGGAACTAATAGCAACTTTTTTATTTCAATTTCAACACCCAATTTTTTATTTAATATTTTTGACCGCCTTAATTTTAGCTTTGCATCAATATAAAATACTACAGGTTTTTATACGGCGTTGAAAAAAAAAAAAATTTCTAAATTATTCAAGGTTTTAAGTCTTTATTTAAAAAATTCTCCTGAAGTTATTTTGAAATACAGTGTTGTAATTTGGTATGAACAAGCAGAAAAAAATTCTCTGTTCGCTCGATATGAAAAAATTTGAATCACACATACAGGGGTATTTATAAATAGGTGGCAACTTCCATGATTTTCAAAAGCTCGTAACCCGATTTTTTCAAATACAAACCCCTGTATTTTTTTATGTCATCGAATTCGTCTTTAAAAGAGCTTCATATTTTGTTAAGTATGTCCTATACCCAAAACTCATACTTTTCGAGATATTTAACATTTTTTTTCAAATCGTTATTGAAGCAATAGGAGTGCCGTGGAAATTGAAAAAACTGACTGTTCACTACGCTAACGTCAAAAACTTGTCATTTATATTTTGAATTATTGCATTTCCACAATGAATATTACTTTACAAGAGCAAATTGATATGGTTTATTCACCATTTCGTGTATTTAATTACTAATAGTAATACGATTTTGTTTTATTATAAATTAATATTATATTGTACTCACATATAATGTGATTTAAATTGATAATTTTTTTTAAAAAATCACTTGATTTAAATCAATGATTTTTTTTTTAAAAATCACTTGATTTAAATCATGATTTAAATCGTGATTTAAATCAATTGATTTAAATCTGCTCAACCCTGATCAAAACTATTGTAGTAGTAATAGTCTTTGTTTGTTCTGAAAACTCCAAAAAGGCGTAGAACATGTCACAGTAATGATATAAAAATACACATATATACGAATATATACAACACAATTATAATTACTTAAAGGAGTTTTTAAAGTAATCGTCATTAAGGTATTCACTAACTCCATAGTAAGCTTTAGAAATTAGGACATTTCTTAATCTTTTCTTCAAGTCGGGAGTGCGTAGATTTTTTATACTCTCAGGTGATGTATTAAATTTGTTATATATTGCAATAATTATAGAGGCAAAATTTTTTTGAAGATAAGTATATTTGAAGCAATCGAGCTTAAGATTTTTTTTTATGTCGTGTATTGGCTGCATGGTTTCTTATATTCACTTCAAACAGATCAAAATTATTTCTTACGAAAAGGATGGCTTCGAGAATGAATAGGCCGTAAAAAGTTAATATTTCTTTGTCACGAAAAGTGTCTTTACAATGATCTCGGTAGTTTAGACCAAAAATAGTTCTTATACATCGCTTTTGTATAATAAAGAGGCGTGCAGAGTTACTAGCGTTTCCCCAAAAAATTATAGCATAGCGTAACCTAGATTCAACATACGCATGATATGCAGTTTTGGCCGCGTTTGTACTGACTAATTTTTTTAGGTTTTTTAGTGCGAAAGGATACCGTGACAGGCTTTGTGACAGGCGTTCGATGTGGTATGACCAGTCCAGTCTAGAGTCAATACCTAAACCAAGAAATGATATTTTATTAACAACATTTATAGTTGTGGAATTGTTTTTAAGTTTTAGGTCGGAGGTTAATTTACTTTGTGAAAATTTTATTACTTGAGTTTTATTGACATTTAAGGTTAGATTGTTTAATGTGAACCAAAGTTGGAGTTGGCCTAAGCAGTCAAAGAGTTTTTGTTCAGAATTTTTTGAATCCGAGTCACTAATAATAGCAGATGTGTCATCGGCAAATTGTATAAGGGAAGTTTTGGCAAAAACTGGAAGATCATTTGTGTACAGTATGTATAACAGGGGGCCTAAGATTGATCCTTGCGGGACTCCTTTTTTGATTGTCTTTTTGTTAGATTTTAGAATTTTACCTGACGAGTCTTTTCCGGCAACATATTGGTTTCTTTCCGAAAGATAAGATTTTATAAGGTTATGGGCCCTCGTATACCATAGTGTTCTAATTTTGTTAGCAGTATCTCGTGGTCAACACTATCGAAAGCTTTTGAGAGATCAACACACATGACCATGGTGTGTTTGTCTTTATTGAGGGATTGAAGTACATTTCGGATTGCCATATAAATAGCGCGGGTAGTTGTTTTGCCTTTTCTGAATCCATTTTGAGAGTTGTTTATTAAGCCAAAGTGTTCTACGTAATTTTCAATTCGGTTGTAGATTATTTTTTCAAATATCTTACTAATGTTTGTGAGGATGGCTATGGGTCTATAGTTTCCTATGTCACTTAAATCCCCTTTTTTGTGAATTGGTTTGATTTTTGCACATTTAAGTTTGTTAGGAAATATGCCATTTTTTAATGAGAGATTTATAATGTGACTTAGAGGTCCAGATATTAAGTCGGCAGTATATTTTAAGAGGTTTGTTGGGATTTCATCTTCTCCTGTTGATTTTGTGTTTTTAAGTGACATTATGGTTTTATAGACTTCCTCGTAAGAAGTGGGACGTAGATAAATAGACATATTATTATGTTTGAAGTGGCTGGTTTCAGAAATGGTCCCATCCGTATTGTCGGGGCACATATTTATAAATAGTTCGTTGACGTTGTTTAGTATATCTAATGGGTTTTCACCTGTATTTTTGACATTTTTGATGAAATTGTCTTCTTGTGGTTTTTTTCCCATGTAGTTGCCTATTACTTCCCATGTCGCTTTGCTTTTGTTTTTTGCCGTTTTAATGTATTTTTCGTCCGTGAGTCGTTTTGCAAGACGAATGGTGCTTTTTAATATTTTTGAATATGTTTTGAAGTATTCCTCGGATATTCGACCTTCTCTGTAATCTAAATATAGTTGTCGTTTGTTAGAACCAGGGCATGAAACCGGTTTTTTAAACCGGTTTAAAAAACCGGTTAACCTTTATTTTTTGTCCAAAATTGTGATTTTTAACCGAAACCGAAACCGTTATTTTTAAAGGCAAAAAAAACGGTAACCTTTAACCAAAATAATAAAAAACCGGTTTTTTAAACATCTCTTTTTAATAAAAATTATTTTGAAAAAATACAAAATCTGTATTAAATGTGATTAGTTTACCAAAAGTAATTACTGAATGCTTGATTGTACATATATTATAAAATTATAAATAGATAATATCTTTTTATACTTTGCATTCCAAATCTGAATAATGTTAAAAACCGGTTAAATTAACCGGTATTTTCAAAACCGGTTTTTTACGGAAAAAACCGGTTTTTCAACAAAAACCGTTATAAAAATAAAGTTCTTGAATTCGGTTAACCGTTAACCAAAATTTTTTTCGGTTTCTAGCTCTGGTTAGAACAGGATGTTTTGATGCCGATAGTGATCCAGTTTCTGTGGTTTGACAATTTTTTAATGGTTTTCGGTTTGAAAATGGTTTCAAAGAATTCTTTATATATTTTTAAAAAAATATCGTAAGCCGAGTTTATGTCAGATGATAGATATACTTCATCCCAATTACTGTTTGTAAGGTTTGCTCTAAATTCTTCTAGTTTATTGTTAGAGAAGATCCTTGTGGTTATATTTTTAGGGATGTTGTCCTTGTGATGAACTTTCTCAATCTTTACTTCGACTGACTGGCCGTAGTGATCAGACAGCGCTGTTTGGATAACTGTCCCACAACTTTTAGGGTCTGTGTCATGAAAGTTTTTGATAAAAATGCAGTCAATTAGAGATTTTGATTGTTTAGTAACCCGGGTCGCTTTAAATATTGTTTGTTCATAGTTTTGACTATGGAGTATGTCGAGAAACAGTTTACTATTTTTACTTTTAGTTCACTGAGAACGAATATACATGTTCCTCCGTGTTGCATGGTCGATCTTGCATAGTAGGATACTAATGTATATCCTGGTATGTTGAGGCACTGTAGTTCTTCAGGTGTGCACCAGTGTTCACTTAGGGCTAGGATGTGTGGTTTTAATTTGATTGTATTAAGTGTCAACTCGAGTTCTAAAGTTTTGTTTCGTAAGCATTGGATATTGTGATGGAAAACATGGAGAGTGTCATTATTTTTTGTTTGTTTTGTGTGGGTGACCGATTCTTGCTCCTTAGTGGGGCACGTCGTTGGGTTTAAAAATTTCGGCTAGGTGGATTGTAATAGCTTCGTTGCGTTTCTCTGCATTTTTGCAAGAATGCGATTCTTTCCGATGTGATGTATGATCTGTAGGCGGCTAGATCATCGGTTACTTCGTTTAGGCTAATACCATAGGCGGCGTGGAAATCATTATACAGCCTTTTTAATGATGGTAGGTCGACTGGTAGACCTTCAGAGGCCAGATATACTTTAATGCTTGTATTTGTGAAACCATCGTAGCAGACGGTGTTCGATATATTAACTTTAATAAAAATATTAACTTAAAACTTCACTCAACAAAATCTTTTTAGATACTTTTCTAAACTTAAATTAACCTTAAATTTTATCAAGCGAGTATTTTAACCGTTTCGCAGAACTAAAATTTTATTACAAAAATCGGTTTTATGTAACCGGTTAGGTTAGAGATTATGGTTTAGGATAATAGATCAGTAAGATTTTGGTTTGGTTTGGAACTGGTTGTACTGGTTTGCAGCTAATGAAATGTCTTTAAAAAAGTCTGGCAAAGTTTTACACTGACCAGTTAGCTTAGAATTATTCTTACTAGTTTTTATCGGATATCTACTTCCTCAAGGTATAGGAAGTTAAAGTCCATTTCCCCGTGAAAAAGTATTTCGACTGTACAAATTCAGGTTTCCTCTTATAATTAAGACTACAAAAAAAAAAACAATTAACATATTTATTTAGCTAAAAGCCGAGTTCACATGTACAAAATATCATTAAGAAACGGTGTAAGTTGATAATTGTTGTTATTATTACACGTGTATTTCTTTTTTAATAAGTATGATGTTTATAAGACACCGTTGCTGCGGAAGGATGCAAAAATTTGAATGTCTAGACATCCCGGATGTTTGTCGCTGACTATTAAACGAATTTATATATTTTGGCTCTCTTGCAGGAAACAAATTAAAAGGTTGAACAGCAATCGAAGAGAATTTCAATACACATGCGCTTTCGTTTATTCTATCGCTGGCCAGCTGGTCAAATCGCGGTTTTTGTATAAGTGATTAGGTAATTTTACGTGATAACATAATCCGACAGATACATTAAAAAAAAAGACACGTGGATAATTAATTCGATATAAAAAGCGCAACCGTCGAAATCTTGAAAGCATATTTGCGAATGTGTGAGTTAATTTATTTATTAAGTGTTCCAATTCTAAATCAAACAGTTTTTACCGTTGGAGTATACTAGCAAGAATGTTTAAACAAATTCGTAATACAGGGTGTCGAGAAAAGGGTGTACTCACATCCAATGTTCCCTCTAAGAGTAGACTGTCGCTGAGCTAAAAATATAAGAACTGAACACTTTAAACCAACACATGAGCAAATAAAAAAGTCAAAATATAGCATGTATTTGCACGTTTACATATAAAATAGTTTTTATATACAGGGTGGTTCACATAGAATAGAAGGGCCATATTGGCATCTCTTAAACGGTAAGAGCTACAAAGAAGTTTAAATTAGGCAAATTGTTCCCCTTTCTGAGACCTATTCAGTGATGCTCCAATGTTTTAAAAATGTTCCTTGGCACGCTAGATAATAAACAAAAATCAAAATGGCCATTTAAAAAAAAACTTGATGGTACAAAAATATTTTTGGGGAAAAATTTTTAGATTTTTCTAGGCACTGTAAAATGAAAACATTCATTTGTTTCAATATTGTTTAAATTCCTTGATAAATAACAAACTTGCATTTGTTTAAACGGAAACCATAGTTGGCCATAACCTCAAGAAAAAGTATTTGTTTTCCTCTTTTCAATAATATAAGGTTTAATGTATTTATTTTGATATTTAGGCTCAAAACAAATAAAATTCATTAAAAAGTCCCTATGAAGCTGTGCCATGAATTTAAACAATATCGAAACAAATAAATGTTTTCATTTTACAGTGCGTAAGATAGTATAACCGACTTATTAACGATTTAAACAAAATGCCCATTTTGATTATTTTTATTATCAGTGTGCTATAGAACTTTTTTAAAACAATAAAGCATCACTTAATAGATCTCATAAAAAGGAACAATTTGCCTAATTTAAACTTCTTTGTAGCTCTTACCGAGTTTACGAGATCCCAATAGTGGCCCATTGATGTGGACCACCCTGTATATATACTGAAATATTGTAGAACGTAGAACCTAACTTAAACTTTCGACATATTTGTATGGGCTAAAATAAAACGAACTGGGGCCGGTAACTAGTTCCGTGAATTATCTCACGTTAGGTCTAAGAACCGTTCTTCATACATTTCCGCTAGATGGCGATAGGTCTATCGCCATCTGGCGGAAATTTATGTCGAAAAGTTTCTGATTTTTGGAGAGGCTTCCTAGGTTGTGTAGTAAACGCAGATCTGGATTCAACTTTATGTCTCGAGTGCGCAGAAGCCGTTGAGCATTGCGCAGACTTTCAAAATTGCTGAGCAATTGCGCATTGCGCAGCTTAGAGGGAACATTGTTCACATCATATTTATACTTAACCCCTTTCTTTCCATGCACTCTACTGGAGTTGATTATATTTAATAAATTGAAAGAAATAATTTTTAACGAATAGTTTTAAGTAAGGCAAATGAAAAAACGTAGAATTTAGCTATGTAAAATACGTGTAATTGCAATACAAATATTTAAAATAGTCGTTAAGACAGTGAGAAAAATCTTCAGCAATTAAACATTATGTTAACTTGGATAACATAAAAAAAAAAAATTGCACAGCAGGCAGTCTAAGACTGAAAAGCAATATTTTAAATTAACTTTTAAGCAACTCACGAGCATTACTATCGTCCGATTTTGTTCCATCGCAAGATTATTTATTTACTTAGAAGGGCCACTAAACGGTAAGAGCTACAAAGAAGTTAAAATTAGAAACATTGTTCCCCTTTCTGAGATCTATTCAGTAACGCTTTACAATTTTTAAAAAACTCCATGGCATGCTAGATAACAAACCAAAATTAAAATAGGCATTTAACGAAATCGCTAATAACTTGGTTATACTTGAAGGTACAAAAATAGTTTTGGGGAAAAAATTGTAAATTTTTTACGCACTGCAAAATGAAAACATTCATTTGTTTCAAAATTGTATAAATTTATGGCACTATGTAGCTTTATTGGAACTTTTTTATTAATTTAATTTGTTTTAAGCCTAAATGTCAAAATAAATACATTAAACCTTGTATTATTAAATAAGAAAAAAAAGCTTTTTTTCCAGGTCATAGCCAACTATGGTTTCCATTAAAAAAAAAATTAATCTATCTAAGAATTTAAACAATATTAAATTATAGTGCGTAAGAAAATCAAAAACTTTTTCCCCAAAAATATTTTTGTACCATCAAGTATTACCGAGTTTAAACGATAAAAAAAAGTCCATTTTAATTTTGTTTTATTAACTTACGTTCCGTGGAACTTTTTAAAACTTTAAAGTATCGGTGTATAGGTCTCAGAAAGGAAAACGGGAAACAATTTGTCTAATTTAAACTTCTTTGTAGCTCTTACCGTTTACGAGATCCCAATAGTGGTCCTTCTATGTGGAGCACCATGTATAGCAGCCAACTTAACAATTACCAATAATTAATTCATTGATAATATTGTGGGCAGGTACGGCGTTTATTTTTCTCACAATGTCGTTAATAAATATTTAGAATAAGCAGAAAATTTGTTTAAACCGACAAAAATAATTCTCTTGTTAATTCGGCGGTTATCGATGGCGAGTTATTTTAAATATACCATTAGCTCGTCGATCGGCAATGTTGCAAATTCTTCTTATCTAAATTACTTTTTGAGAACCGTTAATCGCTGCAAAAATCGATTATCATGTACAAAAAATTTAGAAACAAATTCAGTTTTAAATCCAACTTCGCCCATAGGTTTCCTGTAACTGTTAAAAGTCAGAAACTTATTGGGTGGAACAAGCAATCCTTTTGCGAAAAATTTGAGGGCGGAAATGTACGGGATTTAAGAATCTTTCGAATTTAGTAGCAATTCATTGGATTTATGGTTTTACTAGGTCTTTTTTTAGGCTGTAGATGATGACCAATGTGTTCTGGTTTACTTTATTAGTATCCATAAAAACATCCTTTACAATTCTAGCCAGAAAGAGAAACCAAAATAAGCTTGGCTGGGTTAAAAAAATTACCTTTTTGTTCGTTTTTAATGTATAAAAATATTGTTTTATAGGATTTGGGCTTGGTTTGAGCTTAGATCGTTGGTTGTCTTCTGGAGTACCCCCAAAAGCCGACGCCGTGAGGCAAAAGGCTATAGTAAAAGAAGAAGAAGAAGAAGGTTGTCTTCTGGAAAACTGTTTAAAATAACTAAAAATTTGTTCCTCGGAGAACAAGAATGAAAGCTAAGAGACTAATTCTTGATTTTTAGTAGAACGCTGTAGTGAGTGATAGATTTAATTGTAGTGTTGAAAAAGTTTGGGCTAAATATAAGGATATGGAATTGTAAAAAAGTTTATTTAGTTTTAATTTCATGGGTAGGATAATCAATAAATGACAAGTTAACTTCAAAAAAATATGTAGTAGGGAGTTAGTTTTTGCGTTAGATTGGGTTTGGGATTCTGTTCCATCTTGTTGAGGTCATAAAACTTGAAAATATTAGATACATATAGTACATCATTACGGAGTGTGATTGGATCTTTTCGAATTTAGAAACTTCTATAACGATTGTTATCAAAATAACATAATCATTTATCCATGATCTATAAAGAATCTCTTTTGTAGAACAAGTACACAAGTACACAGCAGTTTTCTTAATCTAGAAGAAATTGCAAGTAACATGTAAAATATTCTTCTAAAATAATATATTTTGGCATTTCGCCAAAAACAATCAGATAATGTGCCATACAGAGTGTGGCAAATTAGTGGAATCCTCAACGTGGGGATATTTTGGGTTAAAATTGCGTAATTTGGTGCTGAAGAACAAAGGTGTTCACGAAGAGACAGCAGTTTCGAGAACTGTTTAGTTTTTCTATCAACGAGATTCTCTATGGCAAATAAGATTAGTGATTTTAACTTCACTTATTTGTACAAGTGGGACGCACGATCTCACTCACTCACTAAGGTTAAATCTGAGTTTTTGGTTTTGAGTTTTATGAAATGTATGAGTTTAAAAAAATACATTAGATTCCTTTACTGCAAATAAAGTACTTATTGATAAAAAGCATATTTACTTTTATAAAGCAGTTCTTGTATTATAAAAAATACGATTTCATCATTTTTATTATTATGCACTTACACCATTATTTAATATAACTCCTCAATCTGTTCAATAGTTTTTCTTTGTGATTCTTTTGAACTTTATATGCCCCAAGTAGGGTTACCATATGGTATCCAAGACCAAGAGGAGGACATATCCTCCTTTTTCAATTAAAATATATTGTCCTCCATCGACACTAAAATGTCCTTCTTTTTGGGTTTTTCACTGCACAATAGGTATATCGACAATTTTCGATATATCGGAGAGCTAAAAAAATCGGTTTCATGCCCTGGTTTTAACGCAGTTGTGGCAAATGTGATTAACAACAATCACGCAAAAAACAATACTCGACAGTTTATAATGGGTTTTAAAATCTAGAAATTTGTAATAAAACCGTGTTATCTTATTCAGCGTGTCCAGTTTTGACTTGCACCGTTTTAGACTTAAATACCTTGTCATGATTGCTAACAAATTATTTACGCCGTAACTTTAATTTGCCACACGTGGCAGCTAAATGAATCACGGTGCTATCATTATTTTGCCATTATTGTCAAGATAAAATTCAAATCAAGTTAAGAACAAATGCATGTTTATGTTCAGGAGGATAAGAACATTATTGTCCGCGATAGCAATTGTTTACGTAAAAGTGTTATCACCAAAGCAATAGATTAGCCCGTACCTCTACTCAATGCGCAAAGTAACAATGTTGAAAACTTGCTCAAACCAGCCAGGCGCGCGCGCGAATGTTTCCACCACTTGAAGCAACAACTAACCATTGAGTTATTCCCCCATTCTGTAACTCAGCCAGTGGCAGTCCAGTCGTTGATAAACAGCACGTCGTGTGTTATTACGCTGCACGGCTGTCAGAATCACGTGCGCTTACCCAAAACTCTGACCGATGTACCAAAATAAGCATTTTTAATCAAAAATATCATACACATGTTATTTGTTTGTTTAGTTATGTTGAACTGTTGATAAAAACCGTTTCTGTTGTTTTTTTTTGTGTTTTGTTGTGTTGTCAAGTGCTTTTTTGTGTTGTGTTTGCTATGTTCGTGATATGTGACTGTCAAAGCTTTTGACAGGTGTTAATTGGCTGAAAGGACCAGGAAACATGTCGAGACGGAAACAAAGTAATCCTAAGCCGCTAAAAAGTAGGTGATTCGTTCCAGATTCGCAGTGTTTTGTTTATGTGTGTGATTGCATTTGTTTGCGATTGTTGATAAGTAGCGTATTTTGCGTTGTGCGTTTTGGATTTTTAAAAAATATTTTACCTTTAAGTGACAGATCGCTTCAGGTGCCAAAATATTTAGGGAGCCAATGTTTAGTACGTCAAAATTTTAGAAGTACTACAATAGTAGCTTTAGGGATGCCAAAATATTAGGGGTGTCAAAATCCCAGAGGTGCCAAAATTTTAGGGACGCCAAAATTTCAGGGGTGTCAAAATTTTAGGGCTAAACAATATTAAAGGTTATAATTATTTTAAAGTTGGTTAATAAAGTCTTGAAGGTACTAAAATATTAAACGTGCAAAAAAATTTAAAGGCGCCCAAATTTTACAGGTGTTTAATTATTAGGTGCCAAATTTAAAAGGTGCCAAAATTTTTAAAAAATTGAAATTTTACGTGATGAATTCTTAAAGGTGGCAAATTTTAAAAGTGCCAAAATTACATACGTAGGTGCTTGTGTCATAATTTTAAGGGTGCCCAAAGCTGGTGTCAACATTTTAAAGCTATAAAAAATTTTGAGGCGCCAAAATTTTACAAGCGCCAAAATTTTAACATTATCGAAATTTTAGGGTTCCCATAGTTTTAAGGTTTTTAATGTTATTGCCAAAATTGTAGGGGTTTCTAAATGTTAGAGGCCACAGGATTTTAGTGGTGCTAAAATATTAGAGACGTCAAAAGTATAAAGACGGAAGAGTTTTAAAATGGGGATTAGAAGCAACGATTTTAGCATTACTCACCAAAAAAAATGGCGCCAAATTGGCGCTTCACCTCAAGCGCCAGAAATGCTGTTTAAATGCTACCTAATTTGTTGCATTCAATTATGTTCTAATCCCGCAAGCAAGCACTGATAAATAAATTCCTTTTTGCTTTACCGTAACGTTGCAGGAATGTGGATAACAAATTTTGATGCATCAGTAAGACCATATTAGTAGGTAACGCCTGCTTTAAGAAGAATTTGCGAATAATTAGATCTGTATTCTCATGAAACGATGGTTTCTATGATAAAAATGTATATTGTACGGCGTTTGTAATAAACTTTAAGCGCCAGGACTGAACGGGTAATTTAGATTATTGTTGCATCAAAAGTATGCGAATATATCCTTTATGACGCAGCGTATCCTAAGTAGATTTTTTGTGGCTGTAATTAACATATTTATTAGATGAAGATAACAGTTGAAGTTACTTAGTGTCTGTCTTTTTTAATGCAGGTCATTTTTCATAGCAATAAATAAATAATTTTTGATACGGTTTATCTGAAAATATACTGAAACGTTGACTTGCCAAAAAAATGTTGGGTGTATCATCAACCTTAATTGCTGATATGCACAACCTTAACAACGCTGTTGTGAGAAGGGGGGACGCAGATTAAAACTACCTAATCGCGGAAAACCCAAAAGTTCATTGTTTTTATTTTCATATTTGTGGTTTGCTTTTGTTCAACAATTTCTCCACTATTTCTTTTGTCCATAATCATCAATATCCTGCATGCTACAAGATACACCCTTGGGGTCTATGATATATCAGATATCACAATATGATAGCCAATTTGATTGCAATTTAAGGAAAAATGAGTTACTTTTAACCACATTGCGTTCAATATAAGTTCGTCATAAACTTGTTTTTAAAATAAATTAAAAATCATTTATTAGTAATTCGTTTTGAATTCATACGTCCTTAAATATTTTCTGTTCGTTTTTTTTTGTGAAATTTAAACTTCTTTTAAATTTTATGAAGTTCTTTGGTTAACTGAGAATTTTTCAGCCCGTTCCATAATGTGCATTTAATTCATAATAAACGTGTGGACGAGGAATTTTTTTAAATTACATAATATGTAACCGAAAATATCGAAAATTTGTGTTTAAATATGACCATGAGCTTTACAACCATATAATAAAGCAACTACTGTGATTATTATCGACTTTTTTGTTAAGTTTTGTAGCAAGCTTGTTCAATTTAAATTTTTTTTTTTTATTAACATCCATGAATTATTGCAAGCTATCGAGGAGGACAATAAGCAATATTATTGATTCGAACTCACAAACACAAAGTCATAGTAGAAGCCAGCCCACTGGCGTGCTTCCATAGTTACCCTTAACACTTTTCACTGATATTTATGTCCACATGGTTTATTTGTTGCTACTTAACTACACCGAGGCAAGTCCAGTGGGTCGAACCGTTCAATTTTAATATATTACTTTTCTTTATTGTTTTATTGCAAGCGTAATCACTAATATAGTGTTTAATTTATCCTTGAACTTAAACTACTAAATTCGCATTAATTTAGTAATAACGGTTTGCGTTCAAATTAGCTCTGAAGTGTTTCCAATTTGCGAAAGATGTTATTACTCGATAATTACTTGCCGTGGGTCCTTGTTAACCTTTGATGTGCTAAGTGTGTTGTTGTTTTAAAATGCCCATAAAATTTAAAGCTGTGTTAATTAATATTACTACCTAATATTTTTAAGTAAGTACCTACTTTTCGAAATTGAATTTTATTGCATGGTTGTAAATTTAGCAAGTACCTAGTGTTGGTCTGTTGGTTGTGGGAAATTTGTTGAAATTGAACGTAGGGTTTTATTTTTTCGCTATAATTGTCCAACATTTATCTCACAACCGTATTAATATCAATAATGTTCTTTTAAAATCTGCAAAGTCTTTGCTTAATCGGTGAATATTGTTCTCTTAATTAAGTATTTACTACTAATCAACTAATTAAGAATTATTATATGAACTGCAGGTTTTCACTTCGTAAAAACCATAGCTACTTGCAAAACTTTAAAAAATTTGTCAATGGGATTATAAAACAGGTAAATATTTTTGGAATTGTCTTGGTAAATTTAATTTCCTTGTTTTTTTCTGCTTTTCCAGGAGGTGTTATGTTCTTAGTAAGATAACATTGAATAACGCATTACAAGAAATTTGGTATTTTACTCTATTTATAGATGGTACATGTTTAGCTGCAGGGTGGCTAAACAGTATGATAAACCCGAAAAAATCTTTGCAAATTCCTTGTTGTTGTTTAGTGGTCTAAGCAAATGATTACTTGGTACTTGTAATTCATAGATAAATAAATAAAATACATTAGATTACAGGGGTGCTCAACCTTTTGTAATACGCGAGCTACCTTTGTATACCAAGGTATATGGCGATCGACAGGTTAGGTTAGGTTAGGTGAGCGTGAATGTTGTTAGAGCTAAGCAGCGAAAATATGCTTTTTGCACTGATTTTGAGTACTGAGTACATATGCACAAAACATGAAGTTATTTGAGCACTAGATGGTATGCGTATGCATAGAACTCTCCCAAGTGAATGAGCATCAGTAATCCGCGTGTACGAGTGTACAAGTGGCGGCCGACGAGCGGCGTCGCTTACGTTTTTCTTGAGATTGGGAGACCGGATCGTAGCCGGTAGGTGATCGACCAAAAACAGTCCTGCGATCGACAGGTTGATCACCCGTGCAGTAGAACAAAGATATTTTTTTTTGCAAGGTATTTATTGTATGTACATTTTTGTGGAAGTTGGATTGTACATTATTTTTTCTTAACGAATTTGTGATGTTGGAGTATCTTCGTTTATGATTTAGATACATTTAACAATGAGAGGACTTGCCAGTTTTTTTTATGGATGGATACAAATCTTTTTTTAACTACATTTTTCGCAAAGACGTAAAGAATTTTTGATTGTTGATAATGCTTGCTTTTTGAATGTCAGAGTTTCTGTACCATCTACAGTTGATAAAAGAAGTCGGATAACATAAATCCCTTCACTTCTTCAAAGTATTTAGTAGAGTTCCAAAGAAGGGGATTATGCTTGCTTCATCGTTATATTTAATTCATCTTTTCATACTGCAGCTTCAACATTCCAGTTTTTGACTGAAAAAAAAAGTGAAAATGAGTAAGCAACCATCGCACTCACCTGGTCTGGCAATGAGCGACTTTTGGTTACATTTTAAACTTAAAAGAAATTTACAGGGTTATTTACTTTTGTTATTGTAATTTCAACCATTACTCTACATTTAACAATGGTCGAAATACTGATTAAATTTGGATTGAAATAACTCCTAACTCGCCCGTTATCAATAGCTTTTTAGGATACGTTTATTACTAGATTAAAAATTAAGCAAAAATTAAAGAATTTCATTGTGGCAGCGTTACTTTGTGGAATATCAGCGATTAACCTTTTTATTTCGGCGTATCATGTTAATGTGAATAACACGGAGCTCCATTAATATTTAAATGTGACTTATGTACTTGTTTATAATTCAGAAAAAATTAAAAACATCGCCAACTATCAGATTAAGAGCTAATCGCGCTTGTCTCGCATGTTGTTATTTATTCTGAACGATATTTATGGTGTTTTTGACTTTGTCGTCCTGATAAGCGTTATTCATGCGATAAGGATAAGGACTTATGATCCCGTCAAAAATGATAATCAGCCCACAGTTATCTCAGTATCCAGGAAGTAAAAGTATCACCCGCGCATTCCCATTGAAATGTTGGCTCCATAGTCACGGTTATTATATTGTTTTATCCCATTTTATCTTATTACCGAGCAAGTTTCAACAAAGGATATATTCACAATGCGTAATCTAGAATCTGTTGATACCCTTTGACCTCGCAGTCCGATGATTTGATAGACAATGAAGTGAAAGTTCACTATTTTAAGTATTTTGCATAATATTGTCGTGTCCAACTGTTAAGGCTCAGAAATAAAACGAGTTGTGTAATATAAAAAATGACGTAGACCTAGAAATACCTTATGTTTAAAGGTAAGACACTACGTCCAGCGGTTGCAAACATCGGATTGTATATTTTCGACGAATGAAGTGTAAAAAAAGTTTTAATTACCAGCTTCTGTAATATTTGGTGGCTTAACCTAATTATTCGTTTTCAAAACCGAAAATTGCGTTAGCACAACTGGATTTAGACTCAGTAAAACATCCCCCAGGAGTCACTTCAAGCATTATTTTTAATATACAGACAGTTCTTGGCTTACGACCGTTCAATTTATGTCAGTTCCTTGAAGCAACGTTGCATTTCATGTCTGAAATATGAATAGGATTTTACTGCTGTCGCTGTCTTCCTTCTCCCCATGTGTCACCATCTTGCCATTCTTCGTCCTGTAGGCCTCCTCTTTCCATCGCTTTGTCTTTTTCATCTCTTCACGATCTTCGGGGTCTACCTCATTTCCTTCTGCATATAGGACTCAATTCAGTGTCACGTGCTATCCATCTATTTATATCCGTTCTTCTAATATGTCCATACCAGGTCAGTCTCTTTTCTTCTATGTAAGTCTTTTTGTACTACCATTCTTCTTTTGATTTCTTTGTTGCTAAGTCTGTCCATCCTTGTAACTCCGTAGCTCCTTCTCCAATATTCCATCTTCGATGCAGTCATTTTATTTCTGTTCTTTTTATTTATTATTCAGTTTTCAGCTCCATGTCATTATACTGCGTATCATGGTGTTATATGTATATCCTTGCTTTAGATTTTTTTTGTATTATGTCTATCCCATAAAATTAGATTTAACTGTTTTAAGCAAGTTCTGGTTAGCCCTAGTCTGTTTTTAATTGCTTTTCCAGGTGTCCCGTTTTTTGATAATTTAATGTGATAGACGTTTTTCTTCCTGTGTGTATAATTAGGATGCAAAATTGATAATTTTGTATGAGACTTTTAAGCAGAAGTTTGTGCACCGATTATGAAAGTGCATGGTACCGTTATGTAAATAAAAAAATCTATTAACATTATGCAAGATTTAAATACTAGCTAATTTTGAAATTTTAGCAGATGTCGTTAAAAGATGTAAACTTCTGATACGTATAGATTGATATCAGTTCCTTGAATTGAATATTAATATTAAGCCAATTAGTCTGATTGGAACGGTTTTTAATTAAATATTATAATTTTTTATTTATACTGTGGAGACAGCGTGTTTTTTTTTTATCGCCTCGTCAATTTTGCCCACTCGCTGTTGATTTGTAAACAGTTTTTTTTTCCCAATAGAAAAGTATATTTGTGGGAACCAGGGGTTTGGAGCTGTCCAATTTTTTAGTTGCTCCGCTCCAGCTCCGCTCCGGCATCAAGATGCATGCTCCAGCTCAGCTCCGCGCTCCAAATATTAATAAAATAAGTTTTTTATTTATAAAAATTTGTTTTTTAAAACAAAGCTAAAATTTTATGAGATATGTGGAAATGGACCAAAAATTACAATATTTGACGCTAAGAAACAAGTGAAGTTAAATAAAAGAACAAATTATTGATCTTCAAAAGTTAAAAAAACAAAAAAAAGTTCTTTAAAATTTATCAAAATTCAAATACAAAATAATGAAAATTAATGTTCAGAAAAGTTACCTTATAATAATTTTACTTCAAAAAAATCAAATTTAGTCTATTTATAATTTTATTAAATACTATACCCATGAGAATAATTCATAAAAAAAAAAAAAATTTAGTTTATAATAGTAAAGTGGAGCAGTGGAGCAATCAAAATTATTTGCTCCGGGCTCCGCTCCCGCTCCGGGCAAAAACCCATTGCTCCACTGCTCCGCGCTCCAGCTCCGCGCTCCGCTCCAAACCCCTGGTGGGAACACAGAAATTGCTTTGCTGTTATATAAAAAGTATAGTAAGTAACTGGTTTTCTAAACTATAGTAGGCTTTGTAAAATTTTGGCGACTTCTGGAGTAGATGATTCATAAATAGGTTGTTTAACATGTTTAAAAATTGTGAAACTACTTCGAATTAGTCGAGTACCAGTTATAATGTCCTGAAATACAGTTATTGTGTTTCAAAATTCTACAACGATGTTCGTTCCATTCATTACAAGATGTTAACAATATTGTCACAAATTCGTCCATTTTTGTTCTTGTCTAATGTTTTATTTATTTTTTTAAGGTGCTTTTGACGTTTCGTAATGTATTGATATTCTGCCATACTCTTTTTATTAACAACGGCTACAATTTTATGATATTAACGTTTAAATTGGACTAGGTATAGGTATATTTATTATTAAGAAATTTCTATAACTCCATTATTTTTGCTGTTTAAAAAAAAAAAACAAGTGATATTACTCATTGAGACGTTGTTTTAAATGTATGGAAATAGTTGTATGGTCCTTTTTATCTTTAAATTATCGTTAATGTTTGAAGATTTTCATAAATGGCTGTAACAGTTTTTTTTTTACTCTATTAAATGTTAAATTAATTATCTTTTGACTACATTATGAGACACGTCCGCAGTCAAATATGGTTAAAATTGCTCATAGACGACTAGATTCCGTTAATAAAAATACCTCGCAAATCTGCCGATGACATCTCGAGATAAACGGAGCGAGATAATACCGTTTCCTAAAAACGTTACAAATTTTAATAATATGTTAAATTTCCTATTTTTTGTTGTGGATAGATTTTATCAGTATGTAAGTGTAAAAATTAAGTGTGCAGTGTTGTTAATTGTGAGTGCTAACCGGATGAACCACGTGTTGAAAATTAATTAAAAGTGCTCACAAAGTGAACAGTAATTCGGTTTGTTATTTTATAAAGTTACCACTTTTGCAGACACTTGAAATAAAACTGGACGTATTTTCTTCAAAAAACGTATCCCTAAGATTGGGTATTTGTGTAGACATAAGTACACAGTTCTGATCGAAAGTCAAAGTAAATTTTAAATACTTTTTGGTGCTATGAGAAACTGTTTCAACTATTGAAACATGGGTTCTTATAATTTGTTGTTAGTTAAAAGTATATCCTTAAATTGCCGTTACAGGATGGGTTTATCTTGCATTTCATTGCTTTACGTGATCTACAACCAAATACATTTCGTTCTATGAATACTGTATGGCACGGTTTATACTATGCACATAATTGTATACAGAATTAATTATTTTTTACTTTAAAATGTTTTTCGACTTAAATATGCTGTGTTTTTATACCTTTATCTCTTGTTGCATCGTGATTTGTTAACGTATATGCTGCGAATTTGACAAAATTTATGGGTTACCGTAGGTAATCTTCTAAATGTCATTATGAAAATTAATACTGCACTTTTAAGACTTTAAAACTGAAAGTCGCTTTAACGTTTTTAAAATGCATAATTATTTGTCTTGTAATAGAGGCCAGCTTTACTTATAATAATTTATACGTTTTTTGACAGAAGTTTTGCACTGAGTTTTGTATTTCTAAAATTTATAAAGGTACCATAAGCAAAACATTTGTTTAAAAACGGCCTAAAACAATTTTTTACAGCTCTTCCAAATGTCTAAAAAAGGTTTCAGTTGTCTAATCTAGCAATTTTTCAGGGCGAAAATTCGAAATTTTAGCAATGGTCTCTATATTTTTTAAAATGTTAAATATACACCCTAAGCAATGCATTTCCAACTTAAGTTGGTTTAGAAACGACTTAAAACATCTTTTTACAGCTCTTCAAATTTTAGAAAAAAGTGTACCTATAACCTTGCATTTTTTGTTGGCAAAATTTAAAAAAATTGCGATGGGCTTTATATTTTCGGAACTACTTCACTTTATACCATATTTTCTACTAATGGCAAAGACACCCTAAGCAATGTATTTTCATATTTAGTTTTTTTCTAAATCGGTCTAAAACAATTTTTATAGCTCTTCAAAAAACTGATTAAAAAAAGTTTTTTAAATGTATAACTTATTTTTTTTTGCTTAAGTTAGATTGTTTTTCAATGGTTTTAAATTTTTTTAATAATGTTAGAAAACACCCTAATCAATGCATTTCCAATTTTAGTTTGGCCAAAAACGGCCTAAAAGAATTGGTAAAACCTCATATTTACATGTTACAACGCAGTTATTTTCCATTTTTGAGTACTGAAAACCGAAAACCGCAAGAATCTAAAAAGGAACTTTTTTGAAAACGATTATAAGTTTAGTAGTTTGTATGTAAGGTATAAAAATGTAGATTTTATCGACGCAAGTATTTCCTAACAGCGTAAAAATTAAGTATAAAGTGCTGTCAATTCGTAACAAAGCCAACCGGAAGGAACACGTGTTTTTTCCTGAACTTAACCAACCCCCATGCGTTACCGCGCGCATCCTACCTGTGCTATCATGTCGCAATTTGTGTTAGTAAAGTGTTAAACGCTGTTCAGGATCTATTAAGCCAGCCTCGCATCCAGTCCATTGTTTTCAGAGCGCACCTGGACAAAGGCACCACGATATCGCGTAGGTAGGCAGTCACCCATCTGATACACAACCGACATGCATTATTTATACATGCATCGTTATCTATCACCGACTGTCGTCGCACTTTTAAAATTACCTACTAGGAACTTTAGTGCTTTAACAAGGAAATTTCAAATTTAAAACTGTTTGCTTTGTAAATCTGTACCAATTATTCTCCGGGAATGGTACTGAATTAGTTTTAGTGTTTTTAAAACAACGTACAACCACATACATTAACATAAGATTTACTGGTTCTGAAAGCTAGGGAAGGGATATGTAAATTATGTTATTCGTGCTCGCATTTGAGCTATTTTATTATGGAATGTCATTATAAAAACTAAAAATGTTATAAATGTTAATAATTGGATTGAAATTATGTGGACATATATGGTACAATTAATGGTTTGTTGTGAAGTAATTAATTCTTGCGTTGGGTGGGCTAATAAGTTTCCCATGATATTTCTGGGCTTTAAAATTCATTAAGAATTGTGCTTCATTCTTTTATAAAAAAGATTTTCTTGTTAAATCAATATTTTAGAAGATAAAAGCGGTATTTCATACTTTTTTATGTTAAAATTCACCTTTTTTTATAAACTTTAAAGGTCTATAACTCGATGACCATGTTTATATAACATTTTTTGCTTAAATTGACTCAAGGAAGATGCCCTTTAAGTTTGGCCGTTACGTCATGCAACACCCTGTATTAATACATCAGAGTAAGGAAAAAATGTAAATACGATTGGTAGATAATGTAAATACGATTAAATGAAAATTGCTCGCAAATTACTCAGAAATAGGCTATGCCCTGAAAGTAAATAAACTTTTATGGCCCAGTTTAATAATTTAAAGGCAGCAGACTTTGTTAATATTGATCAAAAGTTTCTCTACTATAACAAGATTTTTAGTTCACATTTGCGTATCAGTAATTAGCTATATTATAACAATGAAAAAGTAGAACTAGTTGGCATATTTAAATTTAAAAGAACCGACTTATCGGCCATAAGGTCGATTACCTAAAGAGCCGAAACGGTTGATTACCGGTTATCTGCCGATTAATTAGTACATCCCTTATATCAAATAAATACTGCTCGAGCATTTCTAATGGAGACTTTTTGTAAAAAAAGATGGTACTAAAATAAAGTCATTTATATTACACAATTGAGCCAAAAAAAATAATCAAACATTATAATTGATGTCAATGTTGGGAAAAAGTTTAAAATACACAATTATTGAGTTGAGATGTAATATCAGCTACAAGACTCTTGTGTTTTTATCAGTTGTAGTATTTTTTAATTAATATAAATTTAAACTTATTTATATCAATAAATGAATGATCAGTGTTTTTGAAAGTGTGGTCTGCGGACCCCTTGGGTCCCTGAATCCTTTAGAAGAGAAACCCCGAGTCTTTTCATAATGTTTGATATACGATGAAAAAACAGATACATTATCTACAAACAATTCATTGGCGTTTTCTGTAACTGTTTAATTTTGGAAGGGGTCCTGGGTCCTAATAATAAAACGGTTAGGAAACACTGATCTAAATAATCCAACAGTTGATCAAATAGTTATTAAGTTTTTATAATAGTACGCCCATCGCCCACCGCTTTTAGAAGTCTTTTTATTTCGTTTTTTCCTTTATTAAAACACAAGTGATTTTTAATTAAACATTTTTATATTAACATATGAATCATTCAAGTAGTTCAAGTAATTATCAAAGTCAGTTAAAATTTACTAAAACAACCTATTTTAAGGTACCTAAATGTATTTCAAAAACATTCATTTAAAATCGTTTTAAGTTTATTAGACCCAAAACCTTTATATACCTATATGCACTTTTAAGGTGATGATTCTGAAAACTAATTTTTTTTAATATTTTATCAGTAGTAATATAACAAGTGCATTGAAAATTATCGATAATTTTTGGTAAATATGCCCGAATGCAAGTTGAGCTGAAAAAATCACGAGTGCACAAGTGATTTTTTATGCTTCAACTTGCATGAGTGAAGATTTGTCAAAAATTATAGATTATTTGCAATGCACGAGTTATATTTTGTCAGAAAATTTCCTTCACCTAACCTATCTGTCAAATTATAATGTTGTTTAATTTAGATAAATTAAAGTATACCTACTACTTACTGCGATTGTTATTATTAATAGATCATTTATAACTAATTTTTAATTCAAGAATTATATTTTAACCCTTTCAATACGACTATTGGCCAATGAAGTAAATTATATGTCATGTATAAAAATGTGTTGCTATTGCTTAAAAATATATGTATGCAAAGTTTAAAATGTTTAGCTCTTACTTTTTTTAATAGAAGGGCTTGGGATTTATATGTCCCAGCAGTATTGCACGCTTGGGATAAATTTGACCCAGCAGTAACTTATGAACACACACATGACCAGACAAAAGTCGACTAAGAGAAGCCACATGTATTCCTGATACAAATTAAAGTGAATCACGTGTAGTGTGAGCTCAGAACTACTAACAAATCCCATCCCACGGTATTATAAAGCGACATAACACAATGCAGTATTTTTCAACCATTCTTTGGGACGTATGTATCCCCGCAGTATTGAAAGGGTTAATAAAAATTAATGAACCAAATAGTATTTAGGTACATACATAATCCGTTATGTCAAATTTTACAAGTACTGTCAGAGTGGTGTGTCAGGGGTGTGGTTTAATCTATATTAAAGTAACGTTATTGGTCGCCGACATCTGTCAAAAAATTATCAAGACCAAAATTCCTTATTCCCTCTCCAAATTTATATTTTCCACCAATCAAAAACTCAGATTTCTTAGAAACGACCAATAAACGCATGAAAATCTGTTAATTGCGAAAAGTAAATTATCAGTGTATTATTATGTTTATTGGCCGTTTAAAGGAAATCTGAGTTTGTTATTGGTCGAAAACGCAAATTTGACAGGAGGATCAACTCCTGGCAGAGGAATGTAAAATTATTACCGTGTAATATTGCTCCTATTGGTAGTCTCTAAAAGATTTAAGATTAGTGATTGGTTGAAAACGCAAATTTGACAGGTGAAGGGAATTTTGTAAACAAATCCATCTTCAGTTTAGTTATCATGCACAAGACAAATTTAGCACACTGAAAAAACAAAGATTAATAACTTGGATTTTTGCAAAATAGGAAATAAAACACCCGAATAAATTAAAAATGTTTTTTTTTTTAATAATTCAATATTATTTCATTAACTTTTGTAAAAACAAATTTTATATCCCGCTTAAATGGCTCCCATTTTCCCCCCAAAAAGCTCCCTAAATCATTATTAATGTTCCTTCTCCCATCCCATTTTATCTTAAATGATAAGCACACACAACAACTAATTTAAATATGATGGTTTAATAATTATTTAATGTCTCTTAAAACTTAACAAGTTTTGTATGCAATCTAGAATCGGTATATTTAATCGAGCGAAAAAAAATTTGCATTAAAATTTGATATTATATGTTTTCGATAATTAAGGTCGCTAACTGCTTCTCCTAGCCCACATGTAGCAGTTGTCATTGTTGAAAACGTCTAAAAAAGATTCACGATAAACGATAGGCACCGCCATCACGGAAGTAAAGACGAACAACACGCGACTGTTATCATATCAGAAATCATTACAAACATTTAAAAAAACTGACAGGGTTGTTACGGTTTCAAATGTCCATACAAAAATTGAGATATAAATTTAGATATGCTTAGTGTCGGACCGGAATTTATAATTAAGTAATTAATTAACACTAATATGTATCAGTTAGCAGCTTGTGAAAAAACTGGACAACAAATCATTAGCATATATGTAAAATAATTTTTGGAAACTTTTCGCTATACCAGTTTTACGTAAAACATAATTATACACACATTAAACTATTTAAGTCAAGCGTAGTTCTTGACGAAAAAACATTTCAAAATCACGTTAAACAACTGAGTGTTACAAAATAAAAACAATTAAGAGCAGATTAAGAAGTTACAAATTAAACTACCGTAAAGCACATTCCCACACTTCTACAGAAATATTTTAGAATCTAGAACTATTCAAAGTGTACTTTATATAAACATAAAATACACGACAACAAATATGGTTAACAATACAAACTAATTTGTAAATTTCCGAAGCGTTTATTGACTTTCAATAATATTTAACAACTTTAATTGTATGTAATACTGTCACAGCTTTGTCGGTAGTGATAAATAAGCAACTTTTTATTCTCTGCATTGTCACAAAAAATAACAATTATATATTCAAAATAATATTTTAAATATTGTTGATAAACACAATCAAAATTTATAATGATAAAATATAATTTAAAACGGGAAAAAGAAATAAGGACTATAGAGTTTCTTTTTAACTGTAAGGTAGAAAACGTTTTTTTTTTTCTTCAAATGAGTTTGATCCACAATCTTTCATATTTTAAGAGCTTTACAGGGCGGTCCAAATTCAATGGGATTGCATGGGAATCTTGCTTAATATTCAAGATAAAGAAACGGTTAAATTACCAAAAATGTGCAGTTTTTGGAAGCAAACTCAGAACCGTTTTCAAAAACATTCTATCATTTACGGTTTTTGAGTTATTGGAAAAAAAGTGTTTTTTGTCATATTTATAATGTGCCTTATATCCGTAAAGGTCGAAAAACTTTATGAAGATTTTTTGTTTTTATTATAACGAGTTTTACATAAAAATATCTAAATATAATCTTCATCTAATTTTTCGATTTTTACAACAATAACGGAGATATAACACATGATAGATATGACAAAAAAAAAACACTTTTTTCCAATAACTCAAAAACCGGAAATCATAAAATGTTTTTGAAAACAGTTCTGAGTTTGTCTCAAAAAACTACATATTTTTGGTAGTTAACCGTTTCTTTATTGAATATTAAGCGAGATACCTATAATACCATCGAATTCGGACCACCCTGTACATCTTATAAAGAAACCGTTTATTTTGAGTGGCATAATTCACTTTTATGTTATTTAAATATATTAAATGGTTTGCATTATTATTATTATTATTATGAGCGTAATAATATTTATGCTAACTATAAAGAAATTTCACTTATATTTGTTGTCTTGGTTACTTACTTATATTTTTCTCAGTATAAAGAATTTTGTACAGATGTTAACGAATCGCCATTTTTTATTACTGTAAACGGTACAGTGACTTAAGCCACTTTCAAAATTGCTAGTTTATAAAAACTACGGAGTTATGTTCGATGTGTTTTACTAATGTGTGATAACACAGTAATTTAAGAAAATTGATAAGTATATTATGTAATACACAGTGTGTACAAAAAGTAACGTAACGGATCAATATCTCGTCTTGTAATAATTTTACAAAAAAAAATTTCATACAAAAGTTGTTTGTGGTAATTTACTACATGACCTTAAATTATTTTCAACTATACAGGGTGTTTTTTTTAAACCTCTACATGAATGTCTTTTCATTTTTTGATTTTGTGACAGTGTTGCCAACTTATTAATTTTTTTTCGAAAAATCTGACTTAAGCAGGCTTAACTTTAAAAAATCGTAGCGACCTCGTTTCTTGAAGTTAAGAAATAAGTTTTAACAATAATGTTATCCGGTTAGGGAGCAACATATTAATAATAAAAAAATTAAATTTATTGATACAGGGTGTTCACAAAAAAATGCCAAACATTCCAAACTTCAAACTGACATAACTCATTTTTTTCAAATATAAACACCCTTGTTTTATTATGCTATTCGATAGCATTTTTTCTCCCCTTTAATTTTTATGAAGGGTGTCCTATGTCTAAACCCCGTAGTTGTTGAGATATCCAATATTTTTTAAAAAAGTAGCCATTTAATTGCATTTTTATGCACCGAAGTAGGCCGCGCTTACGCAAAACAAGTGCCAAAATGTAAGCAAGTGTCAACGTAACATTTGAATAAGTTTAGAATTTACGCGGATATTAATTACGTAATAAAATTAATTGTTTTTATTCAAAAACTATGAAAAGTAACAAATTGAAAATACATAAAAGATAAACGACTACAATAAATGTTAAATGTAAACAAATTAATTTTTTTACTGGCTAAGGTGCTTTTAGTTAGTTATAAATGTGTTAGTTTTAATATTGGGAAATATAATTTATTATTGTTTATCTGGGAAAAAAAAACTGGTATCTTGAACACATTTTTAAGTTTTATCTGTTTTTCTTGTATTATTGCTTTAAAAAGTAACAAATAACATCAAGGAATAGTCAATTATTTTGGCAATGTTAAACTTGTGATTCTGAATAATAATTCTGATGTAGGTTGCCTTTTTAATCAGATTTTTTCAGTAACATTCTTCTGTTCTGCACAAACTGGGTTAATATAAAACATTCTTTGGATATAGTGGTCGTTGTATGTATGATTTTATGCAGCCTGTGATAGAAGTCCCAATTTTATACACACACACACACACATAATGCTGCGGCCACATCAATTAATTTGAAATGATTTACATAGTCCGTTATCTCTAATCCATTAAAATACCTACTTTAAAATAATAAAATATATCAAACGAAAAATTTTTTCGTTAAAATTAATCATTCATCAAGACATTTTTAAGATTTCAGCTGAACTAAACCAGACTTGTTATCGTCGTTTTTAAGTATTTCTTTAAACAAATTAATAAATAGAATAAACCGACGAACTTGCAACACAAAACATGCCAAGTGTAACACTTGTGTTGATTCTTAAGAAAGTTTATGAAATCTAAACACGTCAATCCAAGTTTGTAGGAGATGTGTGATGTAGAACAACAGAGGCATCTAAAGTTTTCTTATCAGACAAATCAAAGTTCTCGGAGTTCCACTTAGATACGAGTATTTTTCTGGACTGGACTGGACGACCAACACAGCCGTCTTTGTCCGTCGTTATCAGTCTGTGGGATTTCAATCAGCAGACAAATGTCAGTAAAGAGTGAAGCATTTTAGTGGAAAAATATCACAACGTCTTAAACCTTTTTTTGTGTTAATAAAATCGCTGAGAAGGATGTTCCTCATGTATAGTATAAAATCTTTTACTAAATTGAGTAAAATCAGTTTCTAAAAAGCAGTTTTATTATAGGTACTATACATTCTTCATCGTTATCCATATTTTAGTCTTATCACTTAATTTTTTTTCCGTTTGGTGGTCGAAAGATTTGTTTAAGTTCCTGTGTAATATTGTGTGTTATATTTTTTTGTTGAAACTACAGTAATTATATTACAGCCGTTAAAATGTTTTGAAGGTTATTTTACCGATAATCCAATTATTGAATTATAAAAACGTTGTAGTTTTTTTTTAAGCAATAATTAAAGCTACTTAAAAGTATATTTGAAAAAATTTCTTATCAAATGTATTTTAACTTTGCTGTGTACACAAAAATATAGAAGATAAGTTATATCGTGATAAATGCTTATGTGGTTATGTGTAACCTTTGCTGATACTATATTCTTTATAAGTTATGGAAATATCTAAAAATTCGATAATATCTCTTCGTAATATCATTAACAAAGTAGATAAAATGCATGTCAAATATTTTGTTGCCGCAATTGTATACCAACGTTGTTGATAACAAAACCTGCATACATTTTTATTATTTATGTAGATTTGTTTGTTTCGATTTTTTTTAGTTCTTCTATGCATGTTAATTTTTGTCCTTGGAAATTGCATTAAAGTTTCAAACGAATAAACTTATAAATGACACATTTAGAACTTTCTTTTAACCATTGATTAGTTGTTCCCATTTTTGACTGTGCAAATGTTTATCATTATTAATTTGTGGCTGTTTTTCATAGCATATTTATGCTTTGGCTTGCGATACGTAAGGTTTGTTCTAGCAGGCCAAAATTTACTACTTCATGGACTAATACATGAATTGGTTTATGCACATGCATCAACTATAGACTAAAAAATGTATTAGTCGCTTCTGGAACGCTTTAACGACATCCCTGACTGTAGTGACCTTTGCACGTATTGGGTTCATAGGCATTTGCGCACCGCAAGCGTCAACGTCTTAAGAATTCAGTACTACATAGGGTTGAGAGGGCGATGCATAGCCACGTTAGTTGTAAACAGCGCAAGCGTGTAACAATTCCAGAGTAGTTCTTGTCCTAATCTATGTACTATTTTTGACAGTCCGCAAACTAGTCCAAAAGCAGTTAATAGTACAGCAGGAACAGCTGACTAACCGTCCGGTGAACTATCAGAAACGCTGCTGGAGCGTTAACGCGATATCGATACTGCGCAGAACCCTGATACTTCATGGGATAGTAAATAGCGCTGCTGGAATAAACCTGTGTTTTACTATTCAAGTAGGTTGTGACGTGCCGAGACGACTTAGTAAACTTAAACATTTTAACACCGGAGTATTTGTTCACACAATAGCTATAACGTGCAGGATCTGTGGAATATGGAACTGTATTTGCGACATTAACAAATAGGTATTGGGCCAAATGACAAAATATTGGAAAAAGTGTGCATTTGATTTGTCAAAAAAATTGCTGCGTACTTGTAGTATTTTGGGTGGAATATTATTTTAAATGTAGGTATATCATACTGTAGCTGATAAGTTCACCTAGATTTAGCAGGAAGTTGGTTGCATACTTACGTCATGCAATAATTTAAATTGGTAATTTGAATTTCTAATGACATTATCTTTACGTATAATTTTGGAACCTATTACTTTATTTTTAACAGTCTTTAAGGAGTACTTTACCTATGTAACACATTTTTCCAATGATTCTGCTGTTGATTGTGCAGGGGGGCCCAAATTCAATGCTATGTTCCTTATTATAAAGGATAGAGAAATAGATAGATTTAATGCTGAGTAATAAATCCGAAGAAACGTTTTTTATTAATGATATTACGTTTTACGGAATATAGTAAATCAAAAAATTTCATAAATTTTTACGATATTCAAAATAATAATGGATGTGATAGTATATGCACAGTATATACTGTGGTATATGTATTATTATATTAAAAAAAAAAAAAAATAGGGAGTATATTTATAACCGAACAGGTACAAAAATTTTCTTAAATGGTTCTATATTTGTCTTGGAAAATTGCACATTGTTAATATCTTAACAGTTTCTCTATTTTTAAGAATAAGTCAGATAACCCCATCGAAATTGGACGTGGTTGACAGGTTTTCAATAAAGTTTGGCAACTGCAGCTTTAGTTGCTAAAAGCCATAATGCCGGCATTTGGCTCATAACATAATATAACTAAAAGCTTTTAACAGTGGAAATGTTTGTCAAGAATCTGCAAATATTAAAAAAAAATCGCAAACCTCAGCATGATAATCCAATTAAAGCTTGATTACACATAATTTATTAAATCATTTGTTTTACTTCCTCCCAGTAAAGAATGCGGAAGTGTAACACGAATCATTTTAATAAAGCAACTAGAAGCGATTTCCACGGATACCGCGATAATCCGTCAATTACTGTGAATATTCTTTTGTAAGAAAGAAATGCGCGAAAACAATGGTTCAAGCACGATACGGAACATGTTAAATTGTTAAAATTCAACTTCCTACAGTACATTTATCAGCTTATATGTGACATATGCAGCGTATTCTACGTTTTACATGCATTATATTGTTGTAATTGTGTGCATAACGCGTTTAGTTCTGTTATCGTAACGGAAAGCAGATATCAGTGATATGAAATGCATACGTATGTAGGTATATTGTTACCTCAGGCGTGTAGTTGTAGCATTCCTGCTTGCACAAAGACAAAAATTACAAGGAAATATGAGTAGTCTTGCAGTGAAGCTTGCATATAATGACAATTATATACCGGGAGAGTCAAAACTTCACTAACTCGTTAATATATCAACATCAGATCAATTTAAAAAGTAGGCAGATAGTTCATTCCAAAGCTTGCGAACTAAACGTCTTAAAAAATTAAAACTACAACATTTTAAATTTGGTAAAAATATATTTGAAAGCAAAAATCTAGATAAATATTAAAATTTTAAACGTACAAGTATACTATATAATTATATACACATAGAAGGGCGCCATTACTGGGATCTCGTAAGCAGTGAGAGCTACAAAGAAGTTTAAATTAAATAAACTGTTTACCTTTCTGACAAGGGAACCTCACGTGTTGGTACTGAAGTCGGTTGATGGGACTAAGATTTCCGAAATAAGATCGTGAATGAAGAAAAGTACTAACTTTTTTGGGCCCGGAAACTCAAAACTTACCGTTGAAACTCAATTCATTATTTTCAAAAATTGCACGAAATAGGTTCAATACCATGTGTAAATGAACTCTGGGACACCCTCTTTTTTTTCTTTAGTTTTGATTCTAGATAAATAACATTTTAGACACATGATATGTGTAAAAAATCGGATTTTTTGAGCACATGCACACTAATATTTCACTTCCGGTATCGCCGGAAATGACCCTTACTTTGTTATTTTAAATGGAATATCCTGTATATTTTTACATTTTTGGGAAGAGGAAGCAATTTTGAGTACAATAGCATCATTTTGGTTAATTTTTATAACCTCAAATAGCCAGAGTTAATTTACACCTGGTATTGCAGATTTTCTTAAATTTGGATTTGGCGCCAAAAAATTTAAAACAATTATTGTTATTTGCGAATTCGTATTTTAAAGAGAAAACTTGGATCTTGTTAATGAAACATAAGTAAAAGCATTATGATTTAACAATAATTATTTACAAGTTTATGGTTTACTTCAAGTACCTTTAACAGTTTAATCTATTTCATGCAATTTTTGAAAACAAAAATTGAGTTTCAACGGTAAGTTTTAAGTTTCCGGGGCCAAAAAAGTTGGTACTCTTCTTCATTTAGGATCTTCTTTCGGAAAATCTTAGTCCCATCAACCGACTTTAGTACCACCAAGTGAGGTTCCCTTGTGAGACCTATTTAGTGATGCTTTAATGTTTTAAAAAAGTTCCATGGCATGCTAGATAATAAACAAAAATCAAACCTCTTATTTTTTTAAAATCGTTTATAACTCGGTTACACTTGATGGTACAAGAATATTTTTGGGAAGAAGGTTGTAGTTTTTTTTTGACGCAGTGTAAATTGAAAACATTCATTTGTTTCAATATTGTTTAAATTCACGGCATTCTATAGTTTATAGGGACTTCCTGTAGAATTTTTGTCTGTTTTGGGCATAAATATCAACATAAATACATTAAACCTTATATTATTAAAAAGAGGGAAAAAATACTTTTTCATGAGGTCATCATAGCTCATAGCCAACTTTGGTTTCCATAAAAAAAAAATGGAAGTTTTTAATTTATCTAAGAATTTATACAGTATAGAAACAAATGAATATTTTCATTTTACTTTGCGAAAAAACTACAAATTTTTCCCCAAAAATATTTTTGTACTATCAAGTATAACCGAGTTAATAACGATTAAAAAAGGTCCATTTCGATTTTTGTTTATTATCTAGCGTGCCGTGGAACTTTTTTAAAACAATTAAGTATTACTGAATAGGTCTCAGAGAGGGGAACTATTTGTTTAATTCAAACTTTTTTGTAGTTCTTACTGTTAAAGAGATCCCCAGAGTGGCCCTTCTGTGTGGACCATAAACGAGGTTTTTGGCAATCGTTGGAGTTAGAAGTTGGTTAAACTCGCAAAGAAGTGGGTTTTACTTGCTTAGGAAGAATTTGAACTGAAAAAGTTCATATTGTTCCAGTTCCTGCAATATTCTGAAAAATCTTTATTTGGATTTTTTTGTCGTTTTTTCACTGGTTAAAATTTGGCTTGAAAATATTTCTTAAAGATCAAGTATGACATATTTCTAGACACTAATGATTTTAACGAAAAAAGGTGCGTAGCTATTGTAAGTAAAACTTCGAAATAAAAACAAAAACCTTACAAATACTGTAAAATATCTATTAATTTAAAAAATTATAAATACCTACATCTTGGCGTGTTTTGCAGAAATAGTTAAAAATGCTTTAATTTGTTTTTAGGCCATAAAATTCTTAAAATAACTAAAGGATGTTGTGATTATTTTAAAAAAATTAGAAGTTATTTGTACCTAGTTTCCTCCTTCAAATATTAATTTTGTTTTGATCATTGGAAAACAATTAACATATTTATGTATATTAAACAATTTTATACTTAAGGTATAAAACGGACACCGGTTTGTAGATCAAATTTTTTTAAATGAATACTGTGTAATGATTTTATTTTTCACAGTTTATTCTATCCATACCTTAATCCGTTTTTTTTTTAAATTTTTGCTTATGGTCCATGATTCACATCCAAAGTTGATGATTGGGCTAATGTAACTGATGTAAAAATAATTATTTTACCAAGTAGGTACCTGTACAGTGTACGGTTCTAATGAATGTTTTTAATGCATGTGGTAATCTTTTTAGTTTTATTTCAAAAAAGTATGCATGAACTTAACAAGAAACATATAATGCTTAGCAATCTTTGCACAATTTGTTCAGCACGTAATAGCATGATTTATTTTGGAATTTGATATCTTAATTCAGGTTGATATATTAAGTAACCATATTAAAACGTTAATTTGTTTGTTGTTTATGTGTGTTTTTCTTGCACTTGTTTGACGAAATCGATAATAACATATTAATTATCATATAAATTGTTTCCTTTCCAATTCATTAATGCTGACTCTAAAATTAGCCATCGATTACGGTGACAAAATGACCGTTACAGTCGCTTTTTCTGCTACGACGAACTGTATCTACGTTATCATCTAACATTACAAAACGAAAAGAGCTTCATGTATTGCGCATATTTTATTTTTATCAACGGCGATTTTAATTAGAAATCTTAATGGTTAATTATAAAAGATGTAAATCTTAATTATCAACAGTTCGAGGGCAAGAAAATACATTTATCTCGAGCTAATCACTCATATCACATGATATGACAGTGATCTAGCAAGCGCGGTCAATGACCAGTAGTCATTATTCCTACTAGATTTAGTTGTTACAAATTAAATGCGTGTTACAGACGCTTTTAACGTCAGCTCCAGGTAGCGATGAGCGACAGTAATTGTTATGCGTCAACTACCAGGTTATAGAACTGACCGGAATTTTTTAATTCTTGTTGCAATTTTTCTATCTACGCAAATTTTGTCTTACTTGGAACAAAAGTTACACTTTCATTAAAAACAATAAAATTTGTGTTGTTTGGTTTTAGAAAGTTTTCATGGCTTCTTAAAAAGGCGTAGGTTGTAAAACTAAGGGAAACTTGTTTTAGGCCGTGAACAAAACAAAAGGTGTCTTTACAATTTCCACAAAATAAGAAAGATCATTGCAAAATTTTTCAATTATTGGCAATAAAAAATGCAAGGCTTGAAACTATTTTCGAAATGTTGAAGACCTGTAAAAATCGTTTTGGATTGTTTTTGAACAAACCAAAGGGAAACTTGCATTGATTTGGGAGTCTTTAACATTCTTAGAAAATCTAAAGACTATTGCAAAATTTCCTACTTATTGCAAAAAAAATATGCAAAGTTGTTCACTTGATGCTTTTTTCAAAATTTTCTAGAGATAAAAAAATTGTTTTGGACCGTTTTTAAATAAACGAAAGGCAAAGAAAATGCTGTGCTTAGGGCGTCTTAAAACATTTGTAGAAAACCTAAAGACAATTACAAAAATCTGCTTATTATTATCAAGGAAAATACACTTTTAAAACTCTATTTAAAATTTTAAAGACCAGTAAAAATTGTTTTGGACCGTTTTTTTACAAACTAAAAATGGAAGTGCATTGCTTAGGGCGTCTTTAAGATGATCAAAAAATATATAGTTGATTCCAAAACAACTTTTTGCCAAAATAAAACGAAAGGTCATACATAAGTAAGTCCATTTTTCCTTTAAGTGTATCTTTGGAACGGAAGCTATAAAATTTCAAGAGTTGTTACCAGAAAGTTTTGAGAAGCATAGTCTTTGGGAAGCTATTAAAATGTTGCTTAATCAAGAAGCAGAAGTTTTAATATTTTAAACAATAGCCTAACATTTATGCCTCACTTTAAGCACAAAGTTGTAAGAGAGTTGCGCTCTAAATTAAAAAAAAAACTGTTTTAGGCCACCCTGTAGGTTGGTAATAAAAGCGTAACACTCCTCTCGCGCTAATTTCTTAATCGCTTTTGGAAGAATTAAATTACCATTTGATAACCCTGACCCTATCAACGCAGTATTGTTTCGAAGAACGCAAATAATTTCGTTAAAAAAATAAACTACTAACTGCTCCATTCATGCGGCGAGGCATTTAAATAGAACTTGTAAAAGTTATTGAATTGCTGTAGTTGAACGCGGTCCGTGTCTAGGGCCAGGAGGTGCTGGAGGGAGGATGTTAGGGTGACAGGCAACAAGTTGTCCTGGCGGCAGCGCGACACGATGCAGGTATACTCGGGTGCGTGTTTATGGAGCCTACATTGGTCAAGTGTCGCGTTCAATTTTTGGACTAGTTAATTCGCAGGAGGGGCCACGAACGAAATTACGGTGGCGTGTTGTTCATTTTTAATGTTGTATACCTTAGATCGTGGAAATACCTATGAGTCGTGATCTCGTGATAAGGAAATCTTAACTCGGTGTTGCTGAACGTCTAACGGGCAAATTTTTGCATAAAAATGGCGCTGATTATGAGTCAAGGTTAATTAATCCCGAACCTTTTTCATAAATATTTTTCTTTTTCTTAATCTTCTTCTTCTTCTTCTTTACTCCATGGATTCGGCAAATTGCCTGTTCCGCTTTCTTGATTCATTATTATATTTATTCCTATCTGTAATGCGTCTTTCAACTTCTCTTTTTCCTCTTGGCTTATAACTAAACGGTAACCATATTTTCTTAGAGAAAATAAAGTACAAATGAAGCCTACTGACGGAAACCTATCCAAAACCACGTCAAATGCATAAGTAAAAAAATCTACAAAATTAACCATTTCTTAGTGGTCTTATGAACGAAAGTTTAATTTCAAACTATTTTTCGCGTCAGAAACAAAAATTAAATATAATGTATTTTTATACACTACACTAATATAACAAATACTTTCTTTAATATGGTTAAAACAAATTTACAGTTTTAATGTATTTAAATACAAATCATTATTATGTTTTTTGTAATTATAAAATTCTACACAGTCCTTCATTATAATATTTCGTGTAAATGCAAGCTTCCAGTGTTTCGACTCTCATTTTTTTTTTTATTGGTACAGATTTTATTTCTTGTAGAAAATACCTCTTAGTAGCAGTACATAAAACATAATAAACAATTAGCGATAGGTTTTAAAAAGGTATTAATTTTCAAAGAAATGCTGATATATTGCAACCCATTTTTTTTCAAAGGTTATTGAACTTTGCTGCCATTCATGTGCCATTGGATACAAAAAATATTCTTAAAAAGATCACCTTTTATTTGTAATTTTATTTTTTGGTAACAAAAAATGTTTTTTTCTACTTTGGACCAAACGAGATGTCATTTAAAGCAGTGGTCCACAACCTATAAAGTGATTTAAAATTTTAACTCACTAGAACGCTAAATCAATGAGAACCCTGAGCTTGTTTCTTTGCAACGAGACGGTTCCATCTGGGGGTAATAGGAGACAATGACAGCCGAAGTGTGTTGCTTATGTCCAGTTTATTCCGTTGTTTTGTTTTGGCTGCTGTCACTGCAGAAAACCCTGCTTCACACAGATAGGATGTCGGAAATGGCAGTAGGAATTTAAGTGCTGTGGTGGCAATCTCAGGGTATTCCGCCATGACTTTAATCCAGAACACCGGCAGAATTCTTGTCTCGAACGAATTTTTAAGGTCGCCGTTATTTGCAATCTCCAGCAGTTGATCTTCTTCTTGCACATACATGCTAGATTCGCCTAGTTTGTTGACAAATGGGTCGCGGATCCATTTCTTACCAATTCGTGGGTGTTTTGTAGTTGAAAAGTAGCGCTCGAACTCTTTTAAAAGCAAAGACAGGTGATCGTGCACCAACTGGGAGAACGAATGCTCAGGCTTGGTCTCGCCTAAAATCCCCGCTAATGTCTGAACATGTCCAAAATGCGCGGTATTGGTGCGGCCTTAGATGTGTTTTTTACTTCGAAGGTATTGTGTCGGCGGTAACTTGGCGTGAAGGGGTTCTCAACTGAATAATTATTTTTTGTCGATAATTATATAATTTTTTATTGGGTATGTTCGATTTTTTTTTACTTAATTTTGATTTTTAATCAGAGCCTTGAGTGGCCCGGTACCATTTGATCCACGGACCGGTACCGGTCCGCGGCCCGGGGGTTGGGGACCTCTGTTTTAAAGGACCCGCTTAATTCCAACGATTTCTTGAAAAGCAATATCCTACTGATTTATATAGGTTATAAATAAAAGTTTCATAAAACGATTGCACAAATTCTTTAAACGATTGTTTTCTGATAGTGATCTTTTTTCAACCGTGAAATCGTTTTTTTTTTTTTACATTAATGGGTAAAATTTTTGTGTTTAGACAATTGAAGTTTAAATTCTTTTACAATAACGAAAGTTTCGCACTTTGCAATATTCTGAGATACAATTTCCTGACAATGGGCAAAAAATAGCCGTGCTTTAGGGAAGGAATCATTAAAAAAAGATTGTGAAAATTCTAGTACATTTACCTGTTCTAAAAAGTATGTTTTGAGAGGCGCAAACAGTTTTAAAGTCGGTAATAGAGTTAACCACCCAGATTTACTGTACTTTAATAGTCTTTGATCCTAAACATACTTCATAACAAACTTCCTTAAAATTTTAACTCGTGTAGAATAGATTTAAATAAATAAAGGACCAACTTGAGTTTTTCAAAAATAAATAAACTTAAGGACATCGCTTTAAAATAAAGCACTGTCCTTTATAATTAAGGATGTATGGTCACTGTACTTATAACTCTTCTCTTATAAACTTTGGTGATTTTTATTGTTCCATTCAACTGATTCTTTTTCAGTCATTAAATTGTTCAGATTGATGTCTTAAAAAATATTTCACTATTTTAGTCATTCATTTTAAATATGAACATGCTAAATAAGTTTGATTCAAAAATCACTTATTTTATCTGCAAGAAGAATATCTGGAGAAAATTATACCAGTTCTATTTTAATTTAAATGTAGGTATTTATTTGTAAATAATTTTTTTTTGACGAAGATACAAAAGTCTTGAAACTAGTTTCAAATCTTATTAAAAACATAATTTTTTAAACTTTTTTAATGAACAGGCCATTTTAAATCTTTTAGTGATAAAAGAGTTCTATGAGATGACCAGATACAAATCGGTAATGGCACCCCCCACATCTTCCATAATTTTAAATCGTTTAGTAAGGCATCTAAGTTTACCATATTTTTCTTTCAGTTGTAATTGTTACTGCAAAGACTTATTTACAGAGTTCTGTGGCCAAAGAAAATAGTCGGTAATTGTACTCATAGCATTCTTAATTAAACAAATTTGATTGAAAATTGATAAGCTAAATCCAATATTTTGGACCTCAAAAATAAACAATTGGCGTGAGAAAAATTTAACAAGCCACTGTATTTGTTAAGGGTACAGAATATTGGGATATAAACTGTTAAAGCAGTTCGTTTACTTAATTTTACTTGCCTATGGAATGATGTTTTATTTGGACTCATATCGCGATATAAATTTCACATAAATCGGTTGATTAATGTACGATAAAGCATATATTTTTCATTACCTAAGATTATATCCGAGAATTTCGTCAAGGTCGCTTGATTTTTTGCTTTTAAGTATTTAGTATCGTCTTATCTTAATTCTGCTCGTGGATAATGTCGTACCATTATGTAAATTAGTGACTGTATTTTTATTCTAATCAGTCTTATCAAAACTTTAACTGAGATAAAGTGGATTTGTCTGTTTGTTGCTTCTTTTGTGTTGATAAAATTTTACCCATATCTGCTTTTAATTGTTAATGAAAACAACAATTCTTACTTAGTAACATAGCTTTGTAAATTTCCGCTTAGTGTAATCGAACCTTCTGTATATGTTTAAAATGCTACAGTCCAAAATTAGGACTGGTAATTTTAAATTATTGTTTGATTTCGTATATTTCAAGGATGATTTATAGTTTTACTTAATTTCTAGCGTGGGCCTCAATTAGAGACTAATACTTATAATAGGAAACCAGCGATAATTCTTACTTACTACACATTTCAGAAATTTTTTAAAACTTAAAAGAGTTGTAAAAATGTATTTTTGAACGATTTAGTTGTACATATGTATTCCTTGAAGAATGCTTATAAATTATAGGAACTATTGTGAAGCTTACTAACTTAATTAATGCAGCCTTTCGATTGAAATACGTTTCTGATATTTGGAAAATGGCAGAAGTGGTTATGATACCCATACCTGGGAAAACAGAGCATGATAGATATAACTTCCTTACCCTCAATGTCATTATTACCGATAGTATCCAAATTGTTTGTAAAACTGTTGCTGAAAAGACTCAAATCCTTCATAGAAGCAAAAGAAATAATTCCAAACCATCAATTTGGCTTTAGGAAGTCACACTCTATCATAGACCAATGTCATCGAATCACGGATGCAATCGAAAAAGCTTATGAGGAAAAAAAAATGCTCCGCAATATTTTAGATGTCGCTAAAGCGTTCGACAAGGTGTGGCATGAGGGGCTAATGCACAAGATTAAAAACATTTCCAATCGAGTATGTACAGGTATTACAGTCTTATATAATGGGCAGATTATTCAGAATAAAGCATGAAGAGGCTTACTCTTCATTTAAAGAGATCAGAGCCGGTGTGCGACAGGGAAGCGTGTTAGGCCCAGTCCTTTATTTGCTGTATACCTGTGACATACCGAAGACTAGGGGAGTAACACTAGCGACTTTTGCCGATAATACAGCTCCACTAGCAACTGGCACAAACAATGGAGAAGCAGCCTATAAACTGCAGACAGCAAGCAATGCACTTAGCTCCTGGACCAAATAGTGGAGAATTCAAATGAATGAAACCAAGTCAATACATATCAACTTCATTAACAAGTATGTGGCAATCAAAATAAACAATAAGGTTGCTCCCTATAGCAACACTGCCAAGTACTTAGTTAGGAATGAATCTTGACGCAAAACTAAAGTAGAAAGAACATATAAAAAAGAAAAGGAAAGAACTCAACATTAGGTATAAAAAAATTTATTGGATGCTGGGAAGAAAATCTCAGATGTCCACACAAAACAAATTACTACTCTATAATCAGATACTGAAGCCTGTTTGGACCTATGGGGCTCAGCTTTGGCGTTGCGCAAGTAAAACCAGTATAAAAGAAATTCAAAGTTTTCAAAATAAAGTTCTGCGAGATATTGCGCGAGCACCATGGTACGTGAGGAATGATAACCTTCATAGAGACTTGAATATTCCCACTGTTAAGGAGGAAATAAAGAGGCTAGCAAGGAATCATCAGACAAAGCTACTTACCCATAGCAGTAGTGAGAAGGTTGCAAAGAACCAAACCCTTGGAGTTGTGTAGGATGAACGTGTAAAAGCAGAGCCAAGTGGTGCGTTGATAACAACCCGTGAAAAAATGTATATGTAGAGTCTAAGCAAGGACTAATGGAACTTCTTAGCTAATAACATTTAGGTTGATAAGGTCAAACGAAAACTATAGATTAGTCGTTACGACTAGGACTAGATGTTAATTTAAAAAAAAGATGTAGATATGTATTTCTTGCTTCAAAAACAGAAATTTTTAAGCTGTAGATACTAGATAGTTCTTAAAGTTCCCGATTCCCGGGATTGAAAGTTCGTAAAATCCCGGGATTTCCCGCGAACCGGGAAATTTTATTTTAATGTTAAACCTTTGATATGTTAGCAAATTAATTATTTTTATTGAAAAAAATTTGTAAAAAAACATAAATATTACTTTATTATTTTATTAAAAATTAAAAAACATCCTTTTTTAAAAGAAAGCATTAAACAAAATTGAATTAATATGTTTAATAAAGTAAAAAAAAAACAGAAAACGATAGTGTGTTTTTGAATTTACGATTAGCATTCTAACACATAACTAAATTCAACGAGAGTCATGAATTTTCTCATCTTTTAGTTATAAATATAAACCATAATTTCTTGCGTTAGTAAAAATAGACTGTCTACTATCCAAAATTTTAAAAAACATTCAAATGAAAAATGCAGCTAAAACGTTAAGTTAAAAAAATTGCATTTCTCATATAACTTGGTACCTGGACATACATAAAAGGAAATGTATTTACTGAAGGACGCTACCGGCACACTAGCGTGCCGCGTTTCACAGGTTGAAAAATGTTGTCCTAGGAAGCTGTGAAACTGAATGAATATAGTTTTTTTAAGGATCTGAACGTAAAAAAACTGTTTCTTTTATGTTCCTAGCTGCAAAGTTTCGGATATGATTTGATTATGCGGAAACTGAGGTTGTTCTATTGAATGGTAACTTATCAATGTAGAATTTAATAATACGCAGCTGTGTCGGTCGTTTATAGAGATTCCCTCGGTTGGCAGTTAACCAGGCAGCCGATTAGTAGCGGCTAATGAAACGTCAGCGAACGATGTACCATGAGTCTGTCTCCACTATTTACTACTTAACGTGTGCGTACTACATTGTACAACACCAGTTATTCTCTCGCTGATATTTTCGGAGATAAAGGGGCACGACGCTGTAAAAATCAGCGATACCAACGCTTTGTAAGTCATTATTTAATGGAGTTTATAACTTTGTACCTCTTCAGTGTCAGGTGTAGATTGTAAAGAATGGTCGCCCGATTTTGTACGTTCAGTTAATAAATTAGACACATGGTTAGTGTACAGGACATTATAAAAATAATTGCCGTGCGGGTAGCATATGTGAGAAATTCTATTTTTTCGCCCGCTTTGTTGGGCATCCTGCAGCTGTAGTTTTTTCCGCTTGATCAAACGTTTGAGACATATAATTTGTAATGAATGATCACTCGGCCATGCACTGGCCTTTTCAGAAATTTTGGGATTGTAAGCAAGCGCTACTGATGGTGCCCATTCCTTAAATTTTTATGCATTAATTGCGTTTGGTATATTCAGTTTAAGAATAACTTTAAAATTTACAGTTAAATTACATTAGAAACTTCTTTACTATCCTCTTTTAAATTATTTTTTTATGGAAAAAAATGGTAATTGTTATAGTTATATGTGTTTTGTAAACATTGTCTGCTAATTGTTAACCACTAGACATTTATGTACCCTTATGTCCATTAAATATTTTTAATGGCCGATAATAGTCCGATTATACAAAGACTATCGGTTGATTAACATTCAGGTATTTTGATGCACCATAGTTATAAGGGTGTTTTATAGTTCCAACTAGATTTTCGTGGCTCAGTGTCTTTAAATAGTACTAAAATTCGTCAAAACTTTTTTATTATCAATCTTATGTGTTAAGAAAAGTTTTAAATTAAGTTAAAACTTAATGGTTTGACTTGGATGGATAATTTTTTTTTTGCAGATTTAATTATTATAAATATTTAAGTATTAATTTTAATTCATCCATAAAATTACAGTATTTACGGGAATAAATATAAATGGGAAAAACCCTATATTAAATGATATAAAACACAAAATTACCAAAGCCAGCTTAGTAGTAAAAATTATAATTTACTTCCGGATGAAACGGAAGTGAATGTTTCTACGCTAAGTTGATATTCAAAAATTCCATCCCTAAAAACTCTGAAATATTTGAAACAAAACCAATTTTGTAGTCTTTTAGCACAATTCACGCCTGTCTACCGTTAGATGTGAGGCTTTTGTCTCTTTTTTTTATGTATGTAGCCTCTTTTTGTATGCTTTCCTCCATCTTTTTCTATCTCTTGTTAGTTCTTTAAACTTACTCCTCTGTAAGTGGCAAATTCTTTCATCTCCTTAGTCCGGGTATTCCTAAGTCTTCTCTTTTTGCTCATGGTCCATGATTGGCATCCGTAGGTTAGGATCGGGCTTGACACTTTGTGGTAGATCTCCACCTTTGTTAATCAATAGCAAGCATAAAAAATTTAAACCTTGTTGTAAAATACCAAGGCATTTATGTTTAATGTTTAATAAGTATGCTAAACAATTATCATTGTCGAAATAATGGGATTCAGTATGCGTCGTTCATTCTCAAATGCCTATTTTATGGGAACATAAAGTGGGTCTATGCTATTTTTCTGAACGTTCTGCGCAGGATAGCTGTGTTGTAAATTATTTTAAACAGACATTTATAAGGAATTCTATTAATTAGCGGCATGGTATCGTTAGATTAGTATTAAAATTACCAAAGCTGGGTTCCGCTAGTTTCATGTTAAAATAAACCAAATAGGCGCTAAGTTAGTTCGATTTTATAGCCACTAAAATACTACCGAATGTTATAAACATCGATTAAGCATGAATTTTATTGGTAAAATTAATGTGGCAGAGTTTTAAGGTAGTCGTTTAATTTACTGTCCTTTTACAACTTTCTGCTAAATTTTAATGATAATCCAATCATCATAAAGCTTGGAAATATAACGACCAATTACTCTTGTATCTGTTTAAGTGTGTCTCTGCTTGAACTACCTACCTATACCTATATAAATTCGAGATAAGTTACATTTTAATGTTTATAAATTTCTTTTTTTAGTGTTGTTAAATTTCTGCTTCCTGCATGATAAGGGGTTTACATCGGTGATTTTAATCTTGATGGATTTGAAATTAGAGTATGCCCCAGGCTGCTTGCTTGCTTGCTATACTGTATTACTAACCAACTTAATTATGATAAAACGTGTATAAAAAAGTTATGATGATTTGTTTTGCGAAAATTATTTTAAGGTGATTCATTGCTTAATGCTTTGTAAACGAGTGTGTATCTATAATGATATAATTTTTGTTAACCTGAGTGTTATATCGATATAAAAACATAATAGGTAATAGTTAATTATTTTATACGTCCATTTTCTATATTAGTAATTACAAAATAAGAAAATGTCAACCTAACAATTATTTTAAATCTTAATAATAGTAATTACACCTTCTTATGGAAATGGAAAGTTTATAATGTAAGTAAAAGGTTTTATTTGATTGTTGTATACATACACCTACTATAGCAAATAAGTTAGACCTGCTGAATAAAAGTCGGTGAATATTGAAATTAAAAGGACCTCGAATATTTGTTTGACTTGTATGCCCGAATTTGTGCAAGGCAAACAATAAAAAATTTTACATGGTCGTTATATTTTCTAAAAATAGCAAAGGCACCCTAAACCATGCATTTCCACTTTTAGTTTGTCCAGAAACGACCTTAAAAACTTTTTTTACAGCTCTTCAAAATTTGTTTTGGCAAAAAAAAAATCTCTACATTTTTAGAAAATGTTAAGAACGCCCTAAACCAGTGATGTCGAACCTTTTTAAGGCTGGGGACTACTTAAGCTAATTCAAAATTTTGGCGGGCTACTTAATCGCAGTTATCCCTCCACCCCCTTAATGGCAAAAAAACCTCAAAAAGTAGTCATTTTCACTAACAAAAAAGTTAATAAATACATTTTCAAGATACATATTTGTAATTCATCGTAAGGAGATATTGTTTTTTTTTTTCAAGCAATCAATGAAATGTTTATCGGTAAGACCATATTGGTTTTAATGATATCAAGCTGCGAAAATGCCATTTCGCGGAGGTATAAAGAAGCGAAAAATTAGTTTACCTTTTTCGCATGCTAAGATTCTGATACATGACGGGGTCTGTTGCTTTCCAAAAACTATCATTTCCAATATCATTGGATGTCATTTCATAAAACTATAATTTCAATTTTTGGATTATCGACCAACGTAAATTTTTGCAAAAGTGTAGCTTACCAAAAATAATAATAGGGATTCGATTGCCTTTAGATCCGGAAAACGTCTATCAAGTATATTATATTTAAGCGATTTAAGGTCATCAATGTGGCTTTTTGGCTGATAATTTTGATCATTGTCTTCTGTCATCTTTTTTATTTATTGAAAATGTTCGTATATGAAGATTTTTAAATGAGAAATCCGTAAGTGCAACTTCTGCTCGCGGGTGCCTTAACATAGTCTCACAAGCTACCAGGAGCCCGCGAGCTACCGGTTGGACGGACATCACTGCTCTAAACAATACATTTTACCTTAAGTTTTTGTAAAAATGGCTTAAAACAATTTTTCACAGTTCTACAAAATTGTAAAATTGTTCCAAGTGTATAACCCTGCATTTTTTTTTGAAGAAACTTTAAAACTTTGCAATAATCTTAATGTTTGTTAAAAATGTTAAAAACACCCTAATTAATGCATTTTCATCTTTGGTTTGTTTTAAAAACCGCCAAAACAATTTTTTACAGCTCTTTAAATTTTTTATGGAAGTTAGAAGGGTATAAACTTGAATTTTTTGTCATAACTGTGCATTACTTTTAAAAAGTTGCAGTTTATCAGGGTTCTATACAAGATTTTAGTAACGCTATTATTTTAATCAGAATATATCGTACTCTTCTTTACGTATTTTGTGCTGAGATTGCTTCTTTGGTTGTACATATTGTAGTATCAAATTATAAGAATATGTTTTTTTACTACGCATAGAATATTAAACCTTTAACAATTAAAATTTTATAATAATGTTCTTGTTGCATATATCTCTGATGTTAAATACAAATCCCCACTCATTTTAATACCATTATTACCAAGATAATAAGTGTGGTTAACTTGATATTTTTCCGCAGACTACAATTAAAAATACACAATACTGAGAAATAAAAATGTAAAACAGGTTTATATCTAATCAATATCACAATAACTAATCTTGAAGAGGCGTGGGTGTAGCCACCCACCGCAGTCATAAAGTAGAGAGATAAGGAGAATACAATCATGATGAATTAATAGTATTACTGATAAGTATCTAAATTAATATTGTAAAGAAAGAAAAGCTGTAACACTGCTAGAGAATAATCCGTTATTAAAATTTGATACAAGATTATATTGAACGATTCGTCACATCCACCTCGGGAACTATTCAATTTGTTATTGGAGTTTTACAATAATAACGATACTTACAAACTGGGCAACAACGTACAAGCCAAAAGAGGCTGTAATCTGATTAATAAATCAAACTAAAAACATTTGATTGTATAATTTTATAAGCATAGAATGAATTTTTAAACCCACTACTCGCCCAACATGGTGCTAGTCATTGCTACATAAGAAAAACCTATTATCGTCATATTTTTAATTAATTTCTGTTTATAGGCAACTCTTTTACTACTTGGAGCTTCTTTAATATTGTACTTTTTATTTAATTAATTCAAATAAATGCTAAAATTTTGCAGTACCCAAACTTGAAGGTTAGACTGCATAAGGTATTTTAAGTCTTGATGTTAACATCAAGAACTCAATCCTACACCTTATTAACGTAGTCGTCTAACCGTTAGACTCTAACGCAGCATCCATTCAAAATTAATGTGATATTTGATATTGAGACAAACTGTTTACAATTTTAGACAAATTTTAGACCAAAAATTTGGGTGAGCTCCAAAAAAAGTGTGTTTCGGGCTACACTTAAAAGCTTGCCGGGCCACACTTAAAAGCTTGCCGGGACACACTTAAAAGCTTGCCGGGCCACATGTGGCCCGCGGGCCGCAGGTTGAGTATGGCTGCTCTAACGTATCAAAGCAATATGTACTAAATACCTCTATTTTTAGGGATATAAAACTCTTGTGCAACACAAAATATTACCAAAAATTTCAAAATTTATTATAGCAAATTACTTTTTAAAATTCTTGTGTAACGTACGAATGTTAATCTAGTAAAAACCTAAAAATAAAAGCTATTTAGTTTTACTTCAAATTTCGACATTTTTGTGTTTAAAAAAAATCGTTTAAGTTCGAATCAAGCAAAAGTATAAATTTTTTTGGTATTGTCAATTCTTATCTGATTTTATCAAGTAGCAAAGTTTTACCTTATTCTTTTAAGTTTATTTGGGTAATTTGGAGCGTTTAAGTCTGTGAGCTACATCTTGAGCTATTTTTATAGCATTTATTAAATTCAGTCCTAAATACAATATTTGTTTTTTCGAAATTTGTTTGGAGTGACTACGAAATTTATACGTTTGGACGATACAGTTTATGTGTTACTATTTAATATATGTCAGGCAGATGTATAGCCTGTTCATTTCAGTTATCTTTACACGAATCTAAATTTTGTATTTTAATAAGTTTGTAGGATTAGTATATTTGTGTATTTTTGTATTTATTCAGGACTTTTTTTCGCAATTTTTGTTGTTTTGATTTGAGTTTTTTTTTGCCAATGTGATAACCGTAAAATTATCATATTTATGATATAGACATAAGTAATTGTTTTATTTTTGTGTCATTTTAGTGATCTAGTTTAAATATAAATATTAGGGTGGCCCTTCTTTATCATTTTTTAAAATGTTTATGGTTCACCCCTTTTTCCTACCTATATAAAAACCGGAGCCTGTAAAATTTCAGGCCATTTGAGCAATATGTTTAAAGCTCGCTTTTGAAGTTTGGCATTGTTACGTATATGCGTTCAGCATGCGGTTCAATGAAGGACACAAAAAAGTACACTGTAGTATCATGTAAGCTGTTTTTCCTAAATTAACTTATTTTAATATGATGACAACATTAACATTTTACCACTGAAAAATTAAGTTGATTTGCAATTTTAATCCTACTATGAGGCACTCAAAATTGTCGTTTTGAACAACTATGAGTTGCCTCAAACTTTGGTTGACATTATAAATCAACTAAATTTTTTAATAGTAACATGTTGTTTATTGTCAAAATAATAAAATAGTAAAAAACAAAACAGTAAACATTTTTTTACAGTCTATTTTTTTGTATTCTTCATTGAATAGCAAACTGAACGCATAATCGCAACGATGCTAAATTTCAAACCATTCTAGCGACTTTTAAACATTGTTTAAATTATCTAATTTTTTGGTGAAGTTATGTCAGTAGGTACAAATTACAAAACCTTCGTAACTTGTACCAAATGAGTTTAAAAAGGTTTTACACCTTGTTTTGTTTTTGTTTTCACAGCCTACTATAATTTTGTTTAAGAAAAAAACTAAAAAACCTCTCTAACTTGCGTATTATTAAAAATAAATAGATCAACCCTTATATATTTGAAATGACAAAAAAATAAGGAATTTAAGTAAGTCATAGCCAACTATGAGTTCTATTTAAAAAAATACAACTTTTTGTCACAACTCGAATTTCGTTTTTTTTTTTTGAAAAATTGACTACGCCACTGCATTCCTATCAAAAAAAAGGCTGTAGAACGTCAAAATTATTTTTGTTTATTTTCACAAACAAGCGAGATACAGTCATAAAACGAAAAATCGAGTTATCGGCGATAACTCGAAAACAAAAGACGATAACTAATTTTAGTTTTCACCTTTAACTTTTTCTCGAAAAAAGAGATCGAGGATGCGCGGTCCGTTTTTTGATACCTCTTATAGTTACCGAGATTCCCTATGAAAACATCGAAATTTGCCCACCCTGTACATTAAAAAAAATGTAAGGCTTTTAAGGACCACCCTAGTAAATATAAAATGGTTTAAATAAAAAAATCCTTATTTTAAGAAAATATGTACCTATTGGCTTCAAGGCCTTCGTCTTCTCCACAGTAGATCATTTTCTTTAAATAAGTTCTAGTATTGATGTTTTAAGTAAACTTATAGATATTGACGAGCTTTTTTAGCTCTACTGTTGCATATTTCAAGTATGAGAAAATTAGTGTAAAATATAGAATTAAAGTTGTCTTTTGGATTTTTTTTAGCGCACTTTTCATATAAAGGCACCCAGTCTTAAACATATTATATTTCAAACTCCTGTTTAACTTTTTGATTGGTTTGAAAAATATTTTTCTGAATTAATAATTTATTTAACTATTAACCAGCATCATATAATAATTTTCAAAGAACCAGTGTTGAAAAATAATTCTTAAAACAATCTATTAAATAAAGCGGAAGTTATTTGTATAATATGAAACTTAAAAACGATTTTTATCACATATGAATTTTTATAAAAGATATTGTTTATGGAACGATTGCTGTACAACTACTTTTAAAGTGTAAAAGAATTTTTTTGTGAAATTGTTCTCTACAAAATCAAGGAAATATGTAATTTACCAGCAATAAACAATGCTGAAACTGTCAAAGCACTTATCACTTGATTATTGTTACGCAGTTTTAAACAATTATAATGAAACCTATAATTAAATTATCATTTCCGGGCGCAGATGTTTATTTGGAGGTTGCCCGACTAATATATTATTAGATACACCACCTGTAACCACATTTTTTCATTCAGTCTTGTTAGCACGAGAGATTACGCCATGCAAATTATATCATAAATATATAATTTACGCAAATATATTATCGATACATTTTACTATGAATGTTTTTTAAGTTGGTACTGGATTGTAATGTGAAATTTATAGTTAAGTGCTGTTAAATAATGTCCCTAATTATTTATAGCTAATTAATCCGGCAGTAGATCAATATCCTATAAATTATGTTTGTGTAATATTGAAAGAAACACTGGCTTCTGCTGATATTTGATATGATACGGAAATAGGCCTTAAAAATTACAATAAGAGGAGAAATAATCCACTGTGTATCGGTTTTTTTTGGTCTACGCTGAAGAACAGAGCTGTTGTGTCTAGTTTTTGGCAAAAGTTATTGATTTGATTATTAAAATGTTCTTTGTGTTGATTATTTTTGTGGGGAAAAATATTTTTCAAGGACCAAAACGTATTATTTTAATTTATATATTTCAATTTTGTTTACATGTAAGTTATTTAAAAAGGCAGTAAAATTTTGTTTAAAAATTAGATTGACCATAGATTAGTTAACACTTTGCGCTAGCTATATTTTAAAAATATTATACAGGGTGTTTTTTACGCTAGGTCAAACTAGTCAAACTTTAAACATCGAAAACTCATTTTTTTTAAATACAACATCCTATTTGAAGGGGTTAGAGCTGAAACCAACCAAGTGCAACTTTAGTTAAAAATGACCTAAGCACCTTACAGGCTAGTTGACACTTAATTTTATCTAGTATTAAAACAACCAAGTGATTATTCCGATTTTTGCGTCATCTGTAATCCAGAGAAAAATCCATTGTGAACAGCAGTAGACAGTAAAAATATTATATAAAGGCTTATATCTCAAAATGGGCGTTTTGTTACTTAGGTGGTTTCAGCTCTAACCCCTTCATTTGTTTTTACATTGTCTTGTAGAAAATTTGATTGTCTTTCAAAAACATACACGATGTTTAATACCTAAAACTAATATTTTTCGAGATATTACCATTTTATTGTAAATTATTAGGGCAACGTAATATTTTCAAGTAGGCTATGAAGGTAGACAGCGGTAATTTTTTAACAATTGAAAGATTAAAACAAAAAAAGTTATAATATTATCTTTTCCTTACTTATTTTCGACATCTCTAATAACTTAGATGTAATTTTACCATTTTTTTGTTTAAATAGAGGTTTCTTAAAATTACCTATGCATTTATTCATTGGACCAGTGTGTTAGGACAATTACTAAATCCGATAAATTAATTGTTGTGTTTCTACAGTATGATTATCGGTTGAACCGAAAACGGTTTCAAGTTTCAACCCTAATAGTTTTTTTTGAATTTAAAGATAAGACTGGTGAGTGACTTTTGTTTAATCGGCGTGCTTTTCACGTACTCAATACATTATCAATCGGTTTTTAATACTTTGCAAACGATCAAAATCAATTATATGAAAAATATTGTGGCCCTGATAAGAAACCACGATGTAAACGTCAAAGATTGGTAAAATTACATCTACATTATAAAAAACTTCGACCATTCGAAAGGAAAAGATAATATACCTTTCTCGTTTTTATCTTTCAATTGTTTCAAAATTACCGCTGTCTAACTTCATAGCCTACTCGAAAAATTATGGTGCCCTAATAATTTAAAATAAAATTGCGATATCTCTATAAGTTTTAGGTATAAAACATGGTTAATATATTTGAGAGACAATTAAATTTTCTACAAGACTATGTAAAAACATATAGGGTGTCGTATTTAAGAAAAATTAGCCATCGATGTTTAAAGTTTCACGAGTTTGACCAAGCGCAAAAAACACCCTGTATAATATTTTAGAGATATAGCTAGCGCAAATTGTTAATTAATTAATTGCTAATCTAATTTTCAAACGAAATTCTACAGCCTAATTTAAATGTTAAAAAAATTGAAAGTGCTGTATCGCTCAAAATTTTCATAAAAATTAAAATTTTACCAAAACGCTTGACTCATATACCTAACCCTTTAAATTTTTTAAAGTAAATAAGTAAATAAGAGGAATCCAAAAATGTAAAAATATACATGGTGTTCCATTTTAACATTTCAAAGTTTGAGTCCGTTTCCGGTAGAACCGGAAGTCTTATTGCAACCTTATCATTTTCATCGAATCCGAAAAAACCATAACGCTCAGATACAAAATGTCATTGTTATATCTGCAACAGTAATCTAATCTAGATATTTGTCTGTTTCCATACTTTTGCGCATCCCTGTATTTCCAAAAGCAACGTACTTAACAATGAAACTCTTTTTTGGGAGATATATTTCAAATACTCTTTTTAAAATTCTAACAAACATCAAACACTTCTACAAAATCAGTCAAATAGGAATCATTTTATGGCAAAAAATAACAAAATATTTAAAAATTGGTATTTATCCACATTCATACTCATCAGCTTTATAACCATTCATTTGATCATCGAAGCAGGTTTTGCAGATCATAAATGCATGTTCCAAGCAAAAGTATTCATTGAAAAGTCGGCAAAAATATAATATGCTGTATAATTTTATCCATGCAGCAAGAGATGCGCAAGTTGTAACAATCGAAACTATTCTGACAAATCACTTAAAGTACAGAGAGGGATTAAGTGGAAGTTTTGACACGAATCGCCTATTGAGATATTTAAAAAATTAATTGCAACGTACTTATTTCACAGATACATTGCACCTGACGAAGGGTTGAATACTTGACGATTTTTATATTCTTGTGCTGTAAAGTAGAATGAAGTTGAACCATTTTAAACCTAAAGATAAAAAATTGCCACTCAGCAGCATAAAAAAATTATATGGTGTATTATAGTTACTCATCCTTACTTTAATAAGAGCATTCAAAATTACTGATAAGGTGTGTTAGGGTAATACCGCCCGGTCTGAAGGGTAATACCGCCCGGTCTGAAATATCACCCATGTTTGAATTTCCCGCTTTGCAACATTTATTTTATTAGCCTAGGGTCGTGTCTGTGATTATTGAAGAATATAGTTTTTGTTTGCAGCTAATATTTTTATTTTTAATCTCTGACCACATTTTTTAAAAATATCCAGAATAATGTCTTAGGTGGGCGGTATTACCCTAACGCACTATAATGCATCGAATATTACCGAAGCTACAAATTACATTATTGACGCCAATTTATTGGAGGAATGTAACAGTTAAAAAGGAAATCATATACCCAAAACCTGGATTTAGTGTTAGATATGAATAAGTGTTTGGGCCATTATAGATATTTAAAAACCCTGCGTTATTAACATTTTGGGGACATCAGATTATTTTTAATGGTACGCAATTTGTTATTTGTTAGTTCCAGAAAAATTAATTCATTTTTAATCATACGTCGCCGTCGTGAAGTAAGAAAGGTCGATCAACACAATTTACATAATAATAATGACAGTTGAATTTTAATTCCAACTTGGCTTTGATATTTATACGATCATTTGTTTTAATCTCTTGGAGAGAAATATGTCGTTTGTTTATTATACAAATATTACTGCAGCTTAGGTGAAGAATAAAATATAAGGTCAGTCCGAAGTGCGAATAAAGGAGTTGAACAGGATTATATCGGCATGACGCGATTGGTATTGCGGTCAGATTTCATCATTTATGATTTTGTTGGATCTGATAATTTTTGCTGGGCGTGGCTGAGTGTACAATTCTTTAAAAAGCTTTAGTGAGTACGGTAAATTGTTCGTTTTTTGCTTTGTCGAGGTGGCGATATGGCGATTAGATGTTTTGTATTTCGTTAGCATGAATTAGAAGCGGGTGTTCGCGTTCTGTTTTACTGAGGATTGGCAAAAATCTCACAATGGACTTAACACCATCTTCATAATAAACGCTTCAAATATAAAAAGTCTTTACAACCGATAGGACAAGTTAAAATAATGAAAAAATAAGATATTATATTAATTGTACATAAAAGACCTGAAATATTTTAAAATCTGTACGACTTAAGTCAGACTTCAGTGGTTAATCGAGAAACTATTCTCTTCGCTGCAGGGTTCCTGCTGTGTACCGAACTAAGGCTAAATCCTTGAACTTAGAAGCGCAAATATGTTTCGCTTATTAAAACTCGTTATTAAAATATTATTTACGTTGTGTTCAGGGAAATACCGTGATCCTTGCACCAGTACCTCAGATAATGGTTGTTTGCTTATGTCATTCCTAATTGCGACAATTTTGTTACACTGTTTAACATTATCACTCATTATAATTATGACAACATATCTGCATGGAGGTTTAAAAATGCCCCATTTTAACAGTAATTATGTTGGAAACAAACATGGTTAATATTTGGGCCCATTATCATCCCGTGATAAACAAGTTACGTTTCAATCTTTTTTCTTGGTCTTTCATTTTGTTTTTTTTCTTTAGTTTGCTCCTTATATCTAAGCTTTTCTGAGCGTTCCATTTTCTTTCATTCGATACACGTTATTTTTTATTGATTGCCCAAAGTTATTGTGTTACCTAAGCCACCGCAATAATTTGCTAAGTAAGATTTTGTAAACCCAATAAGCTGATGTTAAGATTTTGTTGTGCTTCTTGGCATTCCAGAACCAAATAGAGCTAAACTAAAAGTCGATAATCAACAGCAATAAATAAATTTTACGACTTGTGCAGCGTTTAAAAATTAGCAAAAAATACAATACCGCAATCAGCTCAATTGGATTTATATCTTTACAAAAGGCATGAATTATAATCTGGACGCAAATACAGATATCTAATAACTTCTTCAAAGTATTGGGTATAACTTTACCGATAAATCAGAGTTAACGAGACGCACGTTCAAACTGCCTTCATGAAGTAACAGCTCCTCCCACGAGGCACGACTTTCAAACGTTTTCCCGCCTTTTCACATCACTCGCTTCATATGGGATACCACTGATCAGAGAGATAAGTCAACAGTGGAACAATAAAAATATTTGCTTAGCAATTATTGCTATTATCAAGTAGAGACACGTATACAGATTTACAAAGAACATGTACAAGGAAGTGTAAAGAATGCCGTTGAAACATCAATGCATGAAGATGCGTGTATGTACGCAAGACGTTACCCAGTATTAATGAGGTTCTCCGACATACGGCGCTTTTAAAATTTTAACAAGCATTCAATAACTTAATTAGCAAAAACCGTGTTTTATAGGCAATTGGTTGATTTAAATTGCTCATGTTCTATGTAAGTTTGAGTTTAATTAAATACTCGAAGGTGTACATGCAAAATTAAAAAAGTACTTATAAAACAAAATTTACTATGGAAGGAAAAGAGTTGTATGAAAAGTGGCAAAAAATTTAATTTAGATCAAGATTACAATACAATATTTTAGTGAACGCTTTATTATTCTGAATTATAATTGCCAAAATAGTTTCTTCTTCTATTTATTCTTCTTTTTTTTGTTCTTAATTGGGTCCTCTTGTCCTTTTTTGTGTCAAGGTATTTTTCCTAGTTCTTGATTATGTTTCTCCATCCCTGTCTATTATTGGCCAACTGTGGCACATCTCTCAAGCTGACTCCTTTTTCTTCTAGTCTAGGTCTCATTTCGTTTTCCCATTTTGTTCTTGGTCTTCCTCAATCTTTTACCTTCAAATTTCATTTTTTATTCCATTTTTGCGTACCTTCTTTGTGGCATGGGTAAAAAATGTCCCAGTCATCTAAATTGGTTTGTCTCCATATTTTTCTTTACGTTTTTTCACTCCTAGTCTTTTTCTCATTTTATCGTTGCTTATCTTATCAATTACTCTACATCGTTCTATTCTTCTCTCCTGCGTCTGTATCCTTTGTTTTTGCTTTTTTTTTCTAGTGCCCAAGTTTTAAAACTAATTAGAATGGATACGTACACTGCATTAAATACTCGCGTCTTAATTTCTTTTGAGATCTCCTTCTAACTTATCATTTATTTGTGGCGTGATAAAATTTCGCAGCAGCTATTCTGTTATTTAGCTCTTCTTCCGATTTATCGTTCTCTGAAACCATCATTCCTAAATATTTAAAATCTAATACCTGCTCTATCATTTCTTGGTCTAAACCGATTAAAACCTTTGCAAGAATCTTCGTTATAACCATAGACTTTTTTTAATATTGACGTTTATATTTTATCTTCTTTTTTCATTTTCACAAGAGATTATTTTGAAAAAGATAGGTGACTAGGTTTACTAAGACCTTCTTTGTCCAACAAAAGTGAATGTATTATTATGGCCAGGAAATTCTTTAGACTTGAACTCCATCGAGAACCTGAGTCATCGTGATGTAAACCTTCAAAGCAAAGTTGGAATGGCAAACAAAATTTAAAATTATAGAAAGTGAAATTAATAGTAATAAAAGAAATTTGGGGAAAACTGGTTGCAACAATGTCTGAGAGAGTGAAAACACGCCAAATGGATTAATGGAATATGGTAAATAAATTAATTTTGAAAGGTAGCTATTGTGTCATTATTATCTTATTTACACAGCAACGTAAAAATAAACACAGCCTGCTTTTCTTCTACGTTATGAGTTATTGATTTGATTTCGGCTTTGATCCTTTTTACGACGTTGTAAAAGTTAATTTTTTGAAAAATATATTTCATTAATTTTTATTTTTGTTTAACCCACGTATTGAGTATCAAAAGCGATACGTTTTTTTCGGAACAAATTGTGAAAAATAAATCTTTTCTTTCTCTACAACTGGGTAAATCGGCCGAAAAGATGTATGATATCATATCGGCATTCTTCAAGGCCCAACCCCTTCGACATGCGGACATTATATAAATACACTATGATATATATCCGATATCTCGCGTGGGATGCTGCCAAGTCTATCGAACGTGAGATACATACTGATAAAAATGTAAAAAAAATACGTATAAAATGCCAAGATTTATCTCGGTGTCATGCCGCATCGTTTAGGACCGCATTTTTTCAGCCGACCCTTAATAAAAATACATATCTCACCCGTTTGTAAATATTATACATGCACAAGATTGTGAATTTTTTGTTTAAAATTGAAGGGCAAATATTTTAGGTTTATAATATTGACCAAGTTTGATTTTGAGACCATATCCAGGGTGCCCATGCAATTTAAAAAAAAATTAAATGGTAGCTTTGTTTAAAAACCTAATTTTTGTCCTATTTTACCGACCCTGTATCGATGCCTTAAGGCTGTATGACACGGTTCTTAACAGATTCTTAATAATGTAATTTATTTAGCGATTTGCTAATTTTGTTTTACATTTTATAACTTACACTTATAAATATATAAAAATGTATAACTTTTTCTTATAACAACTAAGCTTACGTCTGTCAAAACCTTACAACATTTTTAAGTTCGCTTGTTAGATCGTTATAAAATTTCAGTCATTTATAAAACAGAATTTTGAGTGTAATTTTTTGTCCTGAATGGCAATTTAAATCTTAATATTTTTATCCAATGAAGAAAATTGTCATAATAAAGAAAATTTAATGGTCAGAATTTGTTTTATAATTAATAAATAAATTAAACAGTACTAAAAATGTTGAGTAATTTTCTCTGCAATAAATATTTTTTTCTTATTTTTTTACATTTATAAGTTGACTATATTAAGGTTGTAGTTTTTTATTTTATGGCAGGGTTTTGTACATAATTTTTTGTAGCAAACGAAAGTTTGTTTTTCACATACCAGATTGTAAAAGTTTCTATTTGCTATTAAATGTGCAGTTAGGCTTAGTACAGAACGTGCATGACATAGTGCACTGTTTTTGTGGGTCTAATTATGCAAAGATTATATTTAAAATCGTAAAAGCAAAGTATTTTGACAAAGGATTGGATTTCCTGTCTTTAATTTTTGGAATACGGTAATAATGTGTAATGTATCTTAATCTGATACCTACTATACATCTTTAAATTTATGTTATTGCTACTAAAACCAAAGAAATTTGCAACTGTAACTAGATAGTTTAGCCACAAAATTACCAAAATTTGCATAATTGTAGCCACATTAACAGCTTGATAATAAATTATCTTTCAACTTGATTTTTTTTTTAAATTTCGTATTTATCACAGTGGTGGATCTGCGACAAATACCAACCTTGCCATTTTTTTTCTTTTCAAAATATTAAAAATATTTTTTACAGCTCAAAGTTTTTAAAAATTTGCCAAGTTTATAGTTTTTTTTTTCGAAAATAAAAAAAAAATTGTTGGCTTCACTGTTTGTAAATAGGTATTTTAAACAACGCCCATGAAATTTATGACGACTATCAATTATTCAAAAAGCTTAAAAACGTAATTAGGTAAAAATAGGCAATTGAAACCAAGAATACGTTTTTCTTAAATTTGATTATTTTTTAAAAATTTTGTAATTAAAATTTACGAGAAAAAGTCTTTACGCATTTATTATTACAGACTTTATTGTTCGTCTACTGCCATTTTTCTGTAATATTGGCTTAAATTTTTAAGCGTTATCAAAACGTGTTAATCCATCGGCAAAGGCAATTTTCGCGATCATAATATTCTGTTGCGTACGGCGAAAGTAATTATTTTCACCATATGTTGCTGTAATCTTATAATAAATTTTTCATAGATGGTTTCCCATGAGTTGAATATTTGGCTATCTTGCATCAAATCGCCATAAATCTAAAGGTAATATTCATTTATTACGTTAACCATAAGCAGTTAAGTGAACTACGATAATCAGCGTAGGTAAATCTTTTAACGGGGACACACACAAGTTAACAGCGAATTCACAATGTCCAACATCGACTAACAACATTCCTGTAAATCCTTGGAGTGACTCGTAGCCCGTGATCACTATATACAACTAAATTCATATATCACCCGAGTCACACTACAAATTACCCCGTGTAGTGAACTTTTACGGACGCCTGACCTATGGCTATATATATGTTGGTCTCGTTGGCCGTTGTTCCATATGGGTAGGCGTTCCATAGGTGGAGATTAACCTCATGTTGCCGAGTTGCTCACAATATTATTGTTAACGGTAAAGTATGGGGTATCCAATTAATAAATCTTCAAGTACTTTTGATTATATCATAATACTGGTTTGTAAAGTGTGCCAGGTATGTAATATTATTGCTGTAATTGTCCGGAGACGCAAATGATTTACTTCAAACTATTTTCTACTGCATCGTTTCATCAGAGCTTTATTGGCTGATTATGTAAAAGGTGAAGTGTTACCCTTTCTTCGATTAGCTTTCAAGGAGATTTTTAATTGGAATGTAGATTGTTGTTGTTAACGACAGACGCATGTTGCTATTAGAAAAATAGTAAAAAAGAAATGTTTATGTCCACGATTATCTAGTAGATTTACAGATTGTCCCAAATTGGAGGCTAAACAAGGGGATCTTGCGTATTTTAAGAGCTATAAATACAGTTAAATTGGTGCTCAATTATAATTTGGAATGAAAATTGCTATAATCTTTCTAGATTAGAAGTTGTTTAAAAAGAAACTAAAACAACTCTTATGTAGAATCATTTTTTGCTATTTCAGTTTATCTAACGTATGTCCATAAGTTTTGGCACAAATATTAACAAAAAGTGTTTTGTAAAAAAAATGCATTTACATAAAGTTTTGTAATACGTGGTCATTAACTGTTTCATCAGCAACAAAATTATGAACTTAAATTAAATAAAGAAAACCATGGTCTTCCACATGGTGCAACCTAGCATTAGGTTTTCAAGATAAAAGAGCCCAAAAATCTTCTATAGGAAGAGCCTGAGCAAGGTTAGGACGATTGTTGTTTTGCCAATTTTGAGTTTGTCTTGCATAGTGACAAAACGCAAGGTCTGGCCAGAACATTTTCCGCGATATGGTGTTCTTAGATGTTGGATATTGTCGTGCCAGTTTTCTTACTGAAGTACCAAGTGTGTTTTTCGCTCTTCTTACCAGTCTTTCCGTTCTTGCTCTGGTAAAAATTCTAGTCTAGGACTTCCACTTTTTGGAAGCTTCATACAAAGAATACCTTGCTCACATTCAGCAATTGTCCGATAAATGGCTCTACGCGATATGTTTTGATTTTCAAAAATGCGTAATATTTCGGCCTTAGGGACTCGTCCAACCAAATTATAAATACTTTTCCGACTTTCTAATTTGTAAGTTATATCGATATAGATTTAAAAAACTGAACTTTCAACGTCGCGTCGTTAGGGTGTCAAACAAATTTTTGTTTCCATAGAAACTAAAGATATTTTCTTATTACCTATTTTATGGGCGCTGAAATTTGTGTCAAAGTTTATGGCACATACTTTATGCGTTTTGACTTACAACCTAATTCGATTTACGACCAAGCGTTGGACCCGAAACCGACTATGCATATGTGTGCAAAAATCATTTATAATTTAATCGCTAATTAAAATTTTTGCACCCTAGCTGTTTTTGAAGACTTTAAAACTCACAACTGCTAAGAATGTTTTTTATTTGTTTGGTTAATCTCGTCGAAATTTAAGGTTACAAGTTAACTCTTTTTGTGTTTTAATTTGCAACTATTGTACAATGTTGTGGTCAGATCTTGTATATTTAAGTTTCGCTATGAAGTGATTTATGCTGGAATATTTCTGGCTGATGTTCAATTTAAATGTTAAAATGAAAAACTTTTACGGGCCACTCCGAATAAATCGTAAACTGGGAAATGCACATATGTAGGTCGAGAGATCGCTTCTCTCCGTCAGAATTGTGTGTAGTTGAGAAAATTATTTGGAAAATAAAACATTTGCATGAAACCTCGATGTGTTTAATATATTAAAGAACTATTTTAGAATAGCTTATCAAATGATGTTTTGCTGTCTAAAACTACTGTTTTTATTTTAAATTCGCATTTTTATAGTTTATTGCCATTTAGCACGGTGTATGTAACTGCACATAATTCTGTAAATACAGGGTTTTATTAATATGTTGTTCCATAGTTTATTTAGCGTCCATCATAAGATTTATGAAGTCAGTTATTAGATGAAAGTTTTGCATTTCATTAATAATCTTTAAATGTTGTTTTTAAGTAATCAGTTATATTAATATGAAAGAGAAATGTAACTCATAAAACAAAATTTTTATTTCTTTGCCATTGTTCTGTATATTTTCAATCTCTTTCTTGTAAAAATGTAAGTGCGGTGTAAAAAAAAATACTTTAGGGAACTTTGGACATCTGCTAGAGATTTAGATTTTTTTGTCAGGGTATGAATACTCCAAAGCCTTCAACAAGTTATAATCTGATAACGCAATGCCTGGTGATTATCTTGAATGTGGTAAAAGTTCCCATTCAAGCTAACTATTTTGTTTGAGTGTGACTGTTGTTGCGTGATCTAGCAATTTCATGCTGAAGAGTAATTTTTTATTCTGTTGGATGCCTTCTTGCAGCATGCAGCCCCTGCAATCGGTTACAAGTTGCAATAAACCTCAGCAGTAACGGTTTTCCCAGGTTTTAGTAACTCGAAATGAATAATGCCAGCACAGTTCCATCAAATACACAATAGAACATTTTCGTTTGGGAGTTGGTGTGGTGGACCCTAGTCCTTTTAACAATTCGTGTATGCTTAATCTAGGATAAGACTCCACCAGCGATTTGAACGCGTTATCAAATTTGACTGGTCGTCCATTTCTAAAACTATAAAAAAATCAAAATTACCTGCAGCAGATTATCTGAACTAATGTTGATATTTGCTTACTTTAGACACATCGTCACAAAGCGCAAATTTTTATTGTTCTTCATTAATTAACAAACAAATAAAACAGCACACAATTGCGCTCGTGTTCTTTGCAATGAATAAACACCATCATTACATGGAAAAATAAAATTGTAGTTCTCAAAACTATTAATTCACTATCTGCTTGCCAAAAATGGATGGTTTTACCATTGCCACATTCGCTGATGATACTGCTGTATTCGCGGTGAGTAACAGTATCGAAGAAACGACTAAAGGCGATAAAATAATTTCGTTGACCAGGATATGTTGAATAAAAAATTAATGAAAACAAATCTATTCATGTCGATTTCACTAATAAAACAGTACGACACATTCCAATACTACTTGGTAACCAAGTAATTTCGAACAAAAAAAAAAACAGCGAAGTATGTGGGAATGAACCATGATGTTACACTTAAATGGAAAGAACAAATTTAAAAAAAAGATGTAAGTTTACATAAAATCTAAAAAACGATGCTGGCTAATAGGAAGAAAATCCAAATTGTTCATGCAAAATAAAGTGCTTCTGTACAATCAAATATAAAAACCAAGTTTGGGCTATAGCGTCCAAATCTGGGGTTGTGCAAAAAAGATCAATGTGAAAATAATCCAAAAATTACAAAATAAAGTCCTTACAAGCATCGTGGATGCCCCACGTAAGGAACAACAATCTTCACAAGGATTTAAAAGTTCCCACCATTAGTGCAACTCCTGGATAATGAAAACATACGAAGTAGACTCAGGAGGGGGTAAAACCTTTCGAACCAGTTAAGTGATAAATGATCAGTGAAAAGCAGAGTATTGTACAAAGTGGTCCAAATTCGATGAGATTACATGTGTATCTGGCTTAATAGTCAAGATAGAGAAACGGTTAAATTGCCAAAAATGTGCAGTTTTTCAGGATAAACAAAGAACCGTTTTCAGAAATATTCTATCATTTCCGGTTTTTGACTTATTAAAGAAAAACAGTTTTTTGTCATATTTATAAAGTGTCATATCTCCCTTATTGTTTTAAATATCGGAAAAATTTATGAAGATTATTTTTAGATATTTTTATGTAGATTTTGATAGTACTAAAAAGTGTTTTTTTTTCGCTCGCCGTTAAAAAGTTATGATACAAACTCACCTTTTTTTTAAATGGAAGCTATAGTTGGCTATATACCTATTTAAATTCCTTATTTTTTTCCCTTTCCAAATATATACCTAAGGGTTGATGTATTTATTTTCTATAAAACGCAAATTACAAAAGATTTTTAATTTTCTTAAAATTAAAAAAGAAAAATTAGGTTTTGAAAACAAAACAAAAAAAAAAAAAACAAGAAAAACCGGAAATGATCAAATATATTTGAGAACTGTTCTGAGTTTGTCTCAAAAAACTGCACATTTTTGGTAATTTAACCGTTTCTCTATCTTGACTATTAAACGAAATACCCATGTAATCCCGTCGAATTTGGACCACCCTGTGTGAATATTGTGACTTTATTTTAAAGGAATCGAAGGACAGGACTCTGGAACTACTTAGCAATTAAGTTATTAGAAATAAAAATGCTTACAACAATCAGTAACAACATATGTTTTTACACTTATCCAGTCGAAGGAAAACCTATGTAATATTCGAAAATAATTGATTACTTATGGGTACACCCGATATTTGGTGTGAATATGAGTAGAAAATTTGCGCAATACCTAAGTGTAAACGCCTTGTACTTTGATACTAACGATTATTCAGACCTGGTTTTTGTAATTTACATTTGTTGTTGTTTATTGTACCGAAGTGACGTAAATTCTAATAGACCGTTGTAAACATCGGCCGAGGTACAAGTCCATGCTGGGCCAGAGCTCTTATAAATTTAACGAAAGGCCCGCCCACAACACGTTCCCTGCGTTTCAGAAACTTCGTTTAAAAAGTACACAAATCTTGTCGTAAGTGATTGAGTTTCCTCGCCGTATCGCTCATTCCCCCTCGTTGTTAACAGCACAAGGAGTACGGTAAACGGGACACGGATGGCCACAAATCTCCTGGCAGGACGATAAATACCTGTGGACAGCGAATACAAATCGAGACGCAACTGAATCAGTTAGCAGGTGTTTAGTGGGGTATCGTTAATGTTCCCAGCGAACGCGTATGGTTTATGGAGATCTTTCTAGATAGATATAGCATGACCACTATGTATAGATCAAATCAGCAGTTTCTAAACTGTTGGATGCCATTACACCCACCTTACAGTTCGGTGATCGGTTTATTGTCTTACTTATTGAGTATAATGTTAACTTGCATGGCCTGACTAAGTTGTTTGTTTGCGTGTAAGGAACTTTACCTAATATCTTAATTCATATGTTTTGTGGTGATTATAACCTATTCCCTTAAAATTATAATGTTTTTTTTTTTTTTTTTGTTGAAACAAATTACTGCGTGAATAGTTTGTGTGAAGTAGCGATAATCTTGTGAAGGATTGTTAGTTTGTTAGACCATTCATGGCAGCCTGCAAATCATTTAAATGGCGAATTAAAAATGTTCTTGAAAATTGGAACAGTGAACTGACTCTAGTCTTTAAAATTTTTTTAAGGAAACATCAAAGAATATTATTAAATCTTAAGCAATTGCTTAAACCTCTATTCATACAACATTTGTAGATCAAATATTGTTTATTAGCCTTCAAATAGTTTAAATATAGCTTTCAAAATTATCTTAAAACATAAAAAAAAACTTATAGCAAATCTGTAGAGTAAAGTGCCCTAATATGGAATACTTTTTTGTTTTCGGCTATAATATTCACATTTATTCAACAAAATTTTGCAAAAAATGTATAAGGAATTTGTAATGAATAAGCAACACATTACTCAAATTCTGGTACGATATTACTATAGATATTTCTTACATAGTTATTTTTTTTAAATTTTACTACTATTCCATATTAAGCTCCCGGGGAACCTAATATGGAATACTAGGGGTTCTTAATATGGAATATAGAATTATATAGGAAATGTACATTAAAATAAACACCTGCTCATAGACTAATCTTTTATTTCTTATTGATTTACATTATTACTTAAACCAAACAAAAACTCTGTTATTTATGTAAATTAAATTATAATTCCAGTCTCATTCGAACTAATGTTAATAATTTATTTATTTGTTACAGGTAGGACAATAGAATTGTTTTTTTGGGGATTTTGCACATTTTTCGTGTGCCCATTTCTGACACTTTTGACACTGAACCCATATTCCTGTACTAAGTGACCAAAATCATAGTCATTATAAGGCACCTGTATGGTATTCCATATTAGGTATCAATGTGACTTTTCAAAAATCGGTGTATGTAAAACATGAAATAAGCCCAATAAAAAATTTGGTCTATTTAATTGAAATGTAAAGGCTCATGCTAAATAATTTTCGAGAAATAATAGTTATTTATGTATCAAGGCCAAAAAGTGTAACTTTTTCGGCCGCGTCTGGTTTGCTGGCCGAGACGTAGTCGATGCCAGCAAACAGGCAAGGCCGAAAAAGTACGTTTTGGCCGAGGTGCATATTAAATTTTTTGTGCGATCGAATTAAAAACAATTTAAATTTTTAGTAATTTTCAAAATTATAGGTTAGAAACTACGTGACATTCTGTCACTGACAGATGACGGCGTATGTACTGCATTACCGGCCCTCTCCTTAGCAACGGCCGTAAAAGTTACTTTTTCGGCCGTTGCTAAGGGTAACGGCCTGAAAAGTAACTTTTATGGCCGTTGCTAAGGATAGGGCCGGTAATGCAATACTTTATGGTTGCTAACGCGTCCGTCAAACAGCTGTTTCTAGTACGAAGTACGATCGCACAAAAAATATTTTATATCATTTACCCTAGCATATAAAATTTTGCACTGAAAAATTTAGTCTAAAAACTCAGTAGCACGTCAAAAATATATTTGAAACTGTTATGTAATCTAGTAAATATTTTTTAACTAATTTACATTTGGGAATGTGTGATCAATGTACAAATAGGTACATATACTTTTCAACAGATATCGCTTATTCATTGTCATAAAACTGATGTATTCCATAATAAGTAACTATTCCATATTAGGGCACTTTACTATACATATAAAGGATTTATTATTGGACTTAATAATCATGATACGAGTAAGCTCTTAAATCGTGTCAACTACGAATACAAATTTTCGTGAAAAATTTGAAGGTCTCCAGTCCTAAAGCTTTTTGTTGGAGGAAATAAAAAAAAACTCTTAAACTAAAGCAAATGGCTTTAAACTTTGTGCACCAGTTTTTAACACGTTAAGCGCCATTTGTATCCATATGGATACAAATAGTTTTTGCCAAATGCGCCACCTGTATCCATTTGGATACAACAGCCTACATTTAGATTCGGCTGCCTGTATTCTTAAACATACATGTATTACATATAACTATACCAGAAAAGGTTTAAGGATGGCCCGCTGGACCAGAAAACCTTGGTGGTCACGATTTTTTTACCCACATTGATATTTAAAAAAAAAAAAAGTTTTATGATACAAATTTATTCACACAAAAAAAAAATTAAAAACTGGTTAAAATGTTATTATTTTGTTGTGAAATTTTTTCATATTATTAGAAACGTAAATTAAAAAAAAAGGTGGCCAAAAAACACCCCTTTTTTTAACATGGTGGCGCTTAACGTGTTAAGGACCAAAATAAGTAAGCAGTAATATAATTGTTACACACAAATATATTATGGAACTAGAATTATAGCAACAACATTATTAAAATTTTGGATTATGTTTTGTTGCAAATTTGTTTAAATTATACAAAATTTATTGTTTCTTATAATTTGCTATTTCTATACTAAATTATTTAAAATCATCTTACTAAAAAGGAGATTTTATGAATTTATTTAAGCATAAGTTTATACGCAATTTGATAAAATTACAAAAAGGTGTCCTGTGGAGGACGAAATTGAATGCAAAAAGTTGTTTTATTCCTTAATGATGGCAATACACAAGAAATAAAGACGTTTATGATTTTAATATCTATTCTTATTGAAAGGTGTCCTCCAAATTGTAATAGTGTTGAAAATTGCACGGTGTTATTTCCCCTTCCGAAATATTTGATATATACAAACAAACCGACAGATAGACCAAGTGCATACATGAATTGTGTACAGCAACATAGTTTGTTTTTTTAAATCGCTAATAAGCCGTTTGTTTAAAACAAGGCGGAGCTGGTTTATTTTAGCCTTTAGCCAATCTGACCGGTGCATGGTTATCGTTTGCCGAAGGACTGTGGCAAAAATATTATAATAAATACAATAAGTTATTAGATATATACTGTTATTTAATAGACGTATAGATAATATGCTTTATATTATGAGTTTAAAAGAGTTGATTAGCTATACTTTTGCCGTAAGGGCACTCTAAAATAAAATTTTAATTGTCAGAAAGCTCACATCTAAATTTGCCAAAATCTACTTTAAATCTTTGCACTAATACAAAACAAAATTATCTAAGCTTTGCATCTACTAACGGTAATAACCACAACTTTTTTGTACTTACTGATTTTGAGGTAGTATATTTTTATTTAATAATGTTCTAAATTAAGCGATTTATATGTCATGCGCAAATAAAGAAACATTAATTAGAATTTGTAGCGTACACGAATATATAACGATTCAAGAAACCGATTAAAGATATATTTTTGATATGCTGATTTGCATTTTTTCGATTTGTTTCATATCGAGCTGTACTACGACAAAACACCTATTAAATTTATAATGCTTCCGGTTGGACGTATTAAAACAGTACATTAAATACCAATTAATTCAAAATTGTATAAATTAATTGACTACACGTGGTTTTAATTAAGTCATGGCGATAATACTTAGCAAAGCCGATGAAGTGATCTGGAAGATCTTTTTTACCATCGGTCGGTTGATTTAATCTGGACTAATTTAATCGTACGTGTGCATGTAGTTTTATTGCCAATTTTTTTTTCCATTTACTGTTAATTGAAACTTTTAGAAATCACTAATTGAAAGCTTTGAATTTAAAAGGCTTAAGGTGTTAAGTCCATCGTTTGTTTATTTCTTTGTAGACTATTGGTTGTTGTTTTGTTTTAAAATGTTGTTTGTTATGAAAATTAAGTTTGTTTATAATAATAATGATGATAATAATAATAATAAGAAGAAATTTTTATTTAGCTTTTAGCCAATTTTACATTAATTTCATACTGCTTATATTTATTTGTACATATTCTCTTAAACTATTATATCTTAACAATATTTTTCACATACTTATGATGTAAAAGATTCATTTATAAGTGAAACATAAGTTTATAAATAATCATCTTTATTTACTGGTGTTCTTATAGAATTCTAGTTTATTTCTTGGACTTTTCTTTAAGACTGAGTGATTATTCTACATAAAAATGGATTTTTTAAATTTTTGTGCAAAAATCCGATCGTGGTTGTAAGATATCTCCTCGGATACATCACATTCTAGATATCTACAATAGCTGATGTGTTCTATAGTTGATCTGTCTATTATTATTGTAGATATTACTGGAATTTAATCACGAAACACGATGATTATTGCTCTGTCTTGTAGGTTTATTCCTGTGAGATGATGGAAAGCTTATAAATTGCATTTGCAAGTCGTTATGTAAGACATTGGTGACTGCTTGGCCATTGGCAAAGAGGATGGTGTAGTTGTTTAATTTCTTTTAAAGAAATGTTTGTAGGTGATTGCTTTTACATTCATTTATCAAACTTTTTATAAAAATTGTTGATTCATGATTTAGAATATAAAAGACTGCAAATTTAACGCAAACATTTTAACAGATTTACTAAATCCGGAGGTGATTTTTATACAAAATTATTTAACTTGAATAAATTCTAATCTAAATTTATTTTCCAAAAATTTTAAAAATTGGCACACAATCCAATGCGAATAATATCAAATTTTTCTTTAGACAAAGTAACACCAATATTTTAAGTCGACCTATTTACTTTCAATTCCATGTTATGTGGTTTTAAAATTAACATCGTACCATTTACTGAGTGTCGTCCATATAAAATTTTAATAAAAAAGTTGAACAGCAACAACCTTGTCTTCTTTTTGTTTTAATAGAAATGTGTCCTTATTCAAAATTGTTTATAAAAGATAATTAGCAGAGGCACAGGAAAAGAATCATCGCAGGAAAAATACATCTCAACGAATTGATGGTTCGTTTTTTGTGTAGTAAAGTGTATGCAGGAAGACAAATAAATTGTTGTATTTCCTGTAAATAACACAGGCTAATTCATTTTTGTATTTAAAAATAGTCCTCAGTTTTTTCTACGTCGTTATTATTAAGTAAAACATAACTAATTTATTAACAGTATCGTGGAAATATAAACTACTAAAAGTTTAACAGTTTGAAATAAAAAAACTGCTTAATCTTAACTGATTAGCAAACCTAAAAAACAAAATTGTCTACATCCGTTTTGATAACGTATCCTACCTACTGTGCCAGTAAGTGGTGTGCTGAGGTTTATCGTATATAAAAGTTTATTGCTAACCGTTATTACGACACCGATTTAAACAACCAATTTAAAATATTAAAATATTTAGGTGGGATGAAACCGGAGTCATAAACAGTGGTAATAACTTCAGCACCAATCACAGTTTAACAATGATGTTATGCTACTTGTTCAGGTACATTTAGTAATAATTAAGTCCATACATTTTTCCGTGCATGTATTCTAAAAATATTTGCGAATTGGCGAAAATTACCGACAGTAGTTTAACACAAAATTGTTTTTTTTTGTTATCTAAGCAAAACTTTCGCCAATAATATATGAAAAGCATGGAATTTTAAAACTTCATAGGCAACTTATTTTTATGTACATACATGTTACGCCCAATCAGTGAACTTGCCTAGTTTGTGAAATAAGAAATTTTTTGCCTAATTCGTGAAATAGACACAATTTGTGAAATAATAGAAAAAAAATCGAACATGAAGTTTTACCCAAAATTTTGCATGAGTGTGCAAATTTAACGCAACTGATTTTCATTTTAGTAACATTAATTTAAAAAAATAGTTAGTCAACAAATATTTTGAAATGAATCATATCATTTCCTGACTTTTTCCTTATTTTTACTGCATCTTAGGCTATTATAACCAAATCTTACATCAAAATATTTGCAAAACGTTTGGAAAATTGTACTTATCTCGATATACATATCACACAATTTCCATTAAATATGTTCCCTGTACACGCTTGGATGATGAGCTATTTCTTGAGAATTCGACTCCAGAACATAATCTAATAGAAATCTGCATATTTGCAAAAAGATGACTAATATAAAACACGTCTAAATGATAAGGCTGCAGTTTCAAACAATGGGTCATAATGACACACATCGATGAGTTTGGAAACATTGCACAGTATGTAAAGCGTGAAAAAATGTCGTTGATGAAAAAAAAAAGAAGCGGTTACATATATTAAACTACTGGTAATTGGCTTAGTAGAAAAAAAATGTAGCTAAAAATAACGCCGAAGAAACTAAAAACGTGTATAAATAAGGATATACAATGTTATCTATATCTTTAAAGGAAGTTATAATCAGTTTTAAACTTATCAAATAAAATGAACTTTTGAGTATCCGGTATGCAAAATCTAATCTTTAATAGAGTGTAGAAATTAAAATTTAATCAAACTAGGGCGAGGGGCGCAGGCGTTATATTGTTTTTAAAATCTCTTGCAAGTTACAGAATGATTACTTTGTAGCATTTTGTTACCTCTATACTTAGTTACACTATAACTAAACAAAGCGATTATCGATTAATAATTAACAAATTAACGTTGCATGAACATATTATTTACGTAATTCAGGCATAAGATATGTAACAGAGACGTATTTAAAGTTTTCCTTGACGATAACTTGTGTTTCGTCAATTTTAATTTTATAACAAAATTTTTATTGTAACACTGTTTTGAAGCCTTATTTGAAAGTATGTAGGCTTTAATTAATCATATCGTTGGGCAGCTTATAGTTGTAGTTCAGTCCCATTTTGTTTTACATTAAGAATTATTTTATGTGCTTAGTTAAAAAATGTAATACTTATCATTAGCTTTTTACTGCATTTACTTTTTATGGTTTTAAATTCGCTGTAATATGACACCAAATAGACAATTAATCGATAAATATATACGCATAAAAGCCACGATTTTTATGATCAGTTTCAAAGAAAAGATTTATCGTGGTTTTAAATATTTAAGTATAGTTCTTTGAATATAAATAAATGTATTTAAAAAATGAACGATTTATTGCCAATTTTTTTTATGAACCTTTTTGTATTAATAAATAAAACACTTAACTAATTAAAACATTTATCAACTAATATTTTGAAGTTAGTTTTTCGTAGTAGTGTTATTTGTGTAGCTAATGTTAGGTTGAAAATTGTAATTTTGTGTTTAGCAAAAACAGTCGGGGAAGTCCTGTTTTGTTTATTGCTTTGGTCATACGTTTTGGTCTACCTTGTAGCTTATTTCACGTGCGTTTTTTTTTTGTCAACATTGTTAGCAATATAACACTCGAACGAATAAATAACTAACTTTGCACTTTCAAAATTTACGAGTTTTTACTTCTTTAGCCTTGGCTTATGCTTCCTTTTACAACAACTTATAGTCATTTCTCTATAAGATATCTATTTCTCTTTTAAATATTAGCTGAACATATTTCTATAAATATTGTTTACTATACATATAAAAGTCTGTGTGTTTTAAAAAACGTTTCCATTTGCAAATCTTTGTTCGTGCATGCATTAAATATTTTAATTACAGTTGCGTTCAACCCCAGTATACCTACGTCTATACAATAGCATTGTAATAAACGGTAAAAATGCGTAATTAAAATAATTTTTCATGTATTATATGTGTACTGCAATTTACTGTTAAAAGTATAATTATTCAAATTAATTCAGAGCAAGTTAGGTCATATCTTAGCATCAAACGTGTTGAGTATAAATTACATGTTCTGATACGTCTTCAATCATAGTACAGAAAAATTTGACTAACAAAATGTTTGTGTTGTTTTTTCTTGAAAGTTGTCTTCTTTTTAATATCTATCATTGGATAAATTATTTATAAACAGGTTTGACGGTGGCAGCACTCATAACAGCCACCTGTATAGTAATAGAATGTTTCTACATTGCTTTAATGAGTGTTTTTCGTATAAATAATTATATAGTGATATTTTAGAGATGATAAAAATGTTTTGCGAATAAGTTAACGAAACGTTATCATTTTTTACGTTTTTAAAGAAGTTTTAATTTTAATTTTCAATAGAATTTAGCGGTTAAAAGTATTTTATGATACATTTCTTAAGTACATACGAATTTATGATTATTGGGCCATAAACCAATGACCGATTAGTGAGATTTGCCCAGTTACACCATGAGATTTTACACACAAATTGTGATTAAAAATTTTGCAGTGTCTTTTGTAAAAAAAAGTGATAGCAAATAACAACCGCATATAAGTAAATGCTATTTTTGATACTTGTTAATGAGATTGACAGTTTGTTCTTTGGTGGGAGGAAGGGTGTTAGCCTTGGTGATCATTCGCGAAAAAATGCAGCTTTTTTAAATTAAAGCAACCATTTTTTAAATTGTTTATTTACACCACGGAAGCACAGACTTGTTAAGACCAGAGGCCACATAGCTTCTCTGTGTTTTATGAGAAGGCCGCCAAAAAACCATGAAAGTTGTGTATCATATATCGTGTTTATGAACCATATTTTCAGTGGCGTAATTGGAACTTTTGGGTCCTTATGCGAGAATTTTTTGGTTGCTTTTAATTTACAAGTTTTAATCCGACTTTGCTTTTTGGAATACATTTTTTATGAGATTGGTTTTTGTTGAGATATGTTATTATTCAATTTATCAATGTGCTTTAATGACAAATGAATAAATAACTGGATAACGTACACACAGGCCCATAGGTAGACATGCAAAAAGAAATTACGCTAATAGTCCTGATTTACTCAGATCTAAATTATTCAATAATTTACAAAAAAGAAATATGAGCCTTATAAAATAAACAATAGGTACCGGGTGATTCAGTTTGACTGTCGCACCCCTATAACTTTTTAATTATTGAAAATAACCCCTACAAACCTTATATTTTTGGAAACGGCGACAAATTCTCTATTAAATGATGTGCATTTGTTATCTCTACGATGACGTATGTCAAATCCACGATAGGCAACTGTTTTTTTTTTTTTAATTACATAGTATACATTTTTTTGCTGATTCGGATAGAGAATTTAATTCTGAATCTGACCATGTATTAAAAAAGTATGCATACATAAGAAAATTTTCGAGAAAAATCAGTTTAAAGTTTATTTAAATCATAGCAAACAGTTTATTTAACATAACAAAAAACTATCGAATCTTAAAAATTTTACTTTAACTATCAATGGAAATGTAATAAAAATTAATTTTTAATAAAAATAAAAACAAATAATAAACGTTGACATAAAAAATTAGACTCTAAATAAAGCAGTTACACATAAAGGACAACTGTGTTTGGAAGTCTAATTTTTTTATGTCGACGTTTATTATTTGTTTTTTTTTTAATTAAAATAGTTATTTATGTATCAAGGCCAAAAAGTGTAACTTTTTCGGCCGCGTCTGGTTTGCAAACAGGCAAGGCCGATAAAGTACGTTTTGGCCGAGGTGCATATTACATTTTTTGTGCGATCGAATTAAAAACAATTTAAATTTTTAGTAATTTTCAAAATTATAGGTTAGAAACTACGTGACATTCTGTCACTGACGACGGCGTATGTACTGCATTACCGGCCCTCTCCTTAGCAACGGCCGTAAAAGTTACTTTTTCGGCCGTTGCTAAGGGTAACGGCCTGAAAAGTAACTTTTACGGCCGTTGCTAAGGATAGGGCCGGTAATGCAATACTTTATGGTTGCTAACGCGTCCGTCAAACAGCTGTTTCTAGTACGATCGCACAAAAATTAATTTTTATTACATTTCCATTGATAGTTAAAGTAAAATTTTTAATATATGATAGTTTTTTGTTATGTTAAATAAACTGTTTGCTATGATTTAAATAAACTTTAAACTGATTTTTCTCGAAAATTTTCTTATGTATGCATACTTTTTTAATACATAGTCAGATTCAGAATTAAATTCTCTACCCAAATCAGCCAAAAAATGTATACTATGTAATTTAAAAAAAAAACTGTTGCCTATCGCGGATTTGACATACGTCATCGTAGAGATAACAAATGCACATCAATTAATAGAGAATTTGTCGCCGTTTCCAAAAATATAAGGTTTGTTGGGGTTATTTTCAATAATTAAAAAGTTATAGGGGTGCGACAGTCAAACTGAATCACTCGGTATATTGCCCTACCAAACAAAGACTTTATATCGTAAACTTCATAAACACAGTTGGTTAGAATATATAATTTTTATATAAAGATACATATGCCATAAGGTCAAAAGTCATCATTAATAAAATGTTTTGAATTATTTAAATTTTCGTCGTCTCACTTTCATATCTACAAAATTATTTATTAATTCTTGGACATCAATTTTTTCAGCCATTGGAGCTTTAATGCTTAACAGCATTAAGTTTGACAATCGATATTGCGTCATACTGTTTCTCAAATATGTTTTTATTAATTTCATTTTTGGGAACGATCTCTCACTCGGGTTTGGTGTAAATTGCTCGAATACAATTGCTCGAAGGTAAATTGCTCGAATACAATTGCTCGAAATACAATTGCTCGAATGGGAAATTGCTCGAAATACAATTGCTCGAATGGGAAATTGCTCGAAAGGTAAATTGCTCGAATGACAATTGCTCGAAAGTCAAATTGCTTGAAAAAATGAAAAAATATTAAATTTTTATAAATACAAAATAATTAAATGTACCACAAAAGTTGTTTACATTTGCTTACACTTGGAAAAATGTATTTAAATTTATTTACAAATACATATACATATTCAATTTTTTGTTGTTCATTCTGACTATATTGTTGTTATCTTATGTTCAACTATTCATAATGCTTATCTCAACAACAAATAAGAAACCTTCGTAACATGTAGCAAATGAGTGTTGAAAGGTTTTATACCTTGTTTTTTTTTTGTTTTCACTGCCTATGTTAATTTAAAAAAAAAAAAAAACTTTTGTAACTTGCGTATTATTAAAAATAACAACATCCCCTTATATATTTGAAATAAGAAAAACAAGTAAATGTTATGTACATTTTATTGACAAATAAAATATTTTGTACTCGTATTTATAAAAATGTAATAGTTTTACATTTTTTCGAGCAATTTGTCTTTCGAGCAATTGTCATTCAAGCAATTTACCTTTCGAGCAATTTCCCATTCGAGCAATTGTATTTCGAGCAATTGTATTCGAGCAATTTACCTTCGAGCAATTGTATTCGAGCAATTTACCGCCACCCCTCTCACTCGTGGCTACGGTAACAGGTAGTGTCAAAAATAATAATAACTTTAGAGTAAAAAGTTGCCATGTCGTAATATTTTATCATAGCTAAGTTAGCTAAATAGTTATTGAAGTGCAACCTTTTAATTTCTGTTCTGAAAATGTTTATAAATAATGGTAGCTGTATTTCTAATGCATTAGTAAAACCATTTTTATATATTTCCTGTATTTTTGAAATGCTATTGGTGATTTCAGTATTTGTTAATAATGTGGCAGAGTTTTACGTTCCAAAAATGAGAGTCTTTACAATGTTTGTCATTCCGTTTAATATATCACTTAACTGAGTATTTAAAATATCTACAGCAGCATAAAAAACCTTAAAAGACGTTTTAGGATTTTCAAACCTTTTATCCTCAGATAGTTTAACAAAAACCACAATCAGTTTCTATTTTTTTTTAAATTTAAATTTTAAATATGTTAATAACTCAATAACCAATTTTTTATTTTATAGTTGCTTAGAAAATTTTTATGTAGATATTAAAAAAACGTGTGAATTATTAAAATAACTCATGGTGGAACGGGCCGAAAACAAACTAACGGAGGGCCGCGGTCTGTGCATCCTTGGTTGAGACACATGTACTCTTTTAAAGTGTTCAGTTTTTTGCATAACTCTCATTTACTCTTATGCACTTACTTAATTGTTTTTTGGTAATTCTATCTAAAAGAATTAGCTTTTGAATCTAATCTTTTACCTTTTGCAATATGCTAGTTTCGAATTTAGTGGGAGCAGAAACGATAGTGACAATCTGTTGTCCTTGTAGGTGAGAAGGCCCCGGCAATTTCAGGTAACAAATCGGTTTTCTGCTTGTTTATGTACCTAACAGTTTGTAACTGCAAGATCCATCCACTTGCTCTCGCGTTTAGCTTTTGAGAGTGGACCATCAACATCTGCCAGGCTGATTAATGAGCGATCTCTCGGCTGTGCTTGGAATTAATTTCAACAAACAAACAGCAATAGATAACCGAACCATGGAGTTATCGCATATCCTCGCTTGCAGAACGTGAGAATACGCAAATCTGATAAAAATATTGAATACGGCGGGGCCCGCCCGATCCCCGGCCCCCGGCTGTTTGCCCGAGATCACAGGTGATAACACAAGGTGCGCCAGACACGCTGAGGTGCCTCTCAAACAATGGGGCTTGACTCTTATTATTACCTTTCTAAAAATCCTTTAGACCGATATCGTTCCTTCAAGATATGTTACGAAAAAAACAATTTACTGTAAACATGCACTCACGATATGTTCCCATCTTTCGGTGCTAACCTGTGCTGGTTATTTTCTTATCACGTTTCAATCCCTCTTTTATTTTATGCTTATATGGAAGGCTTATTTTTAAAGCTGTATTGTATACAGGGTGTTCGAATTTTACCTGTGCTATAATAATAATAAGGCTATAAATGACAACTACCAGTTCCTTCAGCAATTGATTAATTTTATATTTTTTTGTAGCTCTTCAAAGCTTTGCGAATATGCCAAGTTAGTGTATATACTTATATATATGTCCCAATTATACACCGCCAAAAAATAGGTGCATATTCCTGAGTGAAAATGATGACTATTTGTCAAATATTTTGTTATCTGAAAATGCTTCCTTTCAAAGTTAGAGACCTCCAAAGTTGCAAGAAAAAAAAAATCAAAAAATCGATTAAGTCCTAGCCGTTTAAGCTAGAGCTATCAAACTTGGCCGAAATGTTTAGGTGTTTCCCATTGACTTTGTGAGATAATTAGAAAGAAAACACGTAATGAGAAGTATAATTTATAGTCAGGTAATCCGCTTACTATCTTCAGAATTTTTTTCAAGCATGACATTAGCCAACTAAGTTTAGTAAAAAAAATATTTGAGGTGTATAAACAGAGTTTGTCGATGTATTTTTAGCGCAGATTTTCTTGAAAACGGCTACGTTTACAGCAAAAAACAAAGAGGGACGAATTTTTTCCTCCTAAGTCGTACTTTCTTATCGACGAATGACATTTTCAATTTTATTTCAGAGTAAAAAATTCTGAAGATGGTAAGCGGATGAGCTGACTATAAATCATACTTCCAATTACGTGTTTTCTTTCTAATTATCCCACAAAGTCAATCGGAAACACCTGAACATTTCGGCCAAGTTTGATAGCTCTAGCTTAAACGGCTAGGACGTATTCGATTTTTTGATTTTTTTTTCTTGCAACTTTGGAGGTCTCTAACTTTGAAAGGAAGCATTTTCGGATTAAAAAATATTTGACAAATGGTCATCATTTTCACTCAGGAATATACACCTTCTTTTTGGCGGTGTATAATTGGGACACCCTGTATAGGGTGGTGAATTTGTCGATGCTCACCATTGGTATCTTAAAAACGGTAAGAGGTACGAGATTGGTTAAATTAGAGAAAGTTGCACATTGTTATGGCGATTAAGAACCTGAAAAAAAATTGTAAATATTCTGATTATTTTTAGATTAATAACAAAAAAACTGAAAAATGTGATTTTAGAAAAAAAATCCTATTATCTTCCGTACCATTGATGCTTTTTTAATCAAACTTGGTAACCATATATGTTTGACCATTCTGTGTTGAATGATAGGAACAGAAATTTTTTGTGCCTTCTAGATTTCAAGCTGCGATAGTCAACTTATTTTATTTATAATGGCCGCACTATTGGATTTTTACACCATTAGCCAGACAAAAAAATTAGCTTTTCAGATTGGTAACCAACAAAACTTTTTTTTAGTTGAAAATTTTTGTCACGAATTTATAAAATTTTGAATGCTTTGAATAAAAATTAAAACAAAAAAAAGAGTCATACATTGTATTGCTAATAGGAGTGGGCGATATCGAAATTATATTGAAAAAAAAAAGTTCGTTGGCTGTGAATTTTTTGTTAAAATAAACTTAAATTTTTTAAAAAAGTTCACTATTGCAGCTTAAAATCTAGAAGGCTTAGAACATTTCCGTCTTCGTCATTCAACCCAGAATGGTCAAAAACAAAGGTTACCAAGTTTGATTAAAAAAGCGTAAATGGCATGGAAGATAATAATTTTTTTGTAAGTTTACATTTTATTTTAAAATCTGAACATAAACAAAATATTCACGGTTCTTTAAAATTCTTAGTTTCTATAATCATGTACAACTTTTCTTTAATTTAACTGATCGTATCTATTACCGTTTCTAAAATACCAATGATGAGCATCGAAAAATTCACCACCCTGTATAGGTACCTTGAATTTTTTGTTATCAAAAGTTTTAAAGTTGACATTGTTTGTAGAATTGTTGGACAAAAACTTGCATATCAATAATCAAGACGTTTAGTTAGTATTTTTTATAGCTCTTCAAAGTTTTTAAAAATATCCCAAGTACCTTCGAATATGTTTCCCAAATTTCAAAAGTTTTGTAATTAGCTTCTTTTTTCGTGAAAATGTTTAAAACAAACTTTACCGACTAGGTACCAATGTTTTTAGAAACCAATTAGAAATATTTTTTGTAACTTACAATAGTTTTTTTTTTTTTTAATCAAATATTAAAGAAGCTTGCAATTGGCATTTTTGTTTGTTGAAAATTTAAACAAGTTAAGGGCAATCCAAAGGAACTATTGATGTATTTAGAAACCAATAATAAGATTTGATAGATCTATAAAAGATTGGCAAGTGTATACCTTTGGAATTGTTTGTACCAATTTCATGTAATTCTCTCTTATTTCAATTAATTCCTGTTGATGAAAAGACGAGGGTTTTGAAACTAGTCTAGTATTTTGACAGAGATCCTCCCAAAAAAATATAAGTGATTTTAAATTAAACCTGTTTATATAAATAAATTAATAAATTATAAATTTAACCATTGAGAAATGCTTAAATCCCATCAAAGAGTTTAGATTTCCTGATCTGGCTGAAAATTACTATTAAATGGAAAATTTAATATTTTTGCTGTTGTTTTACCTGTAGCAAATTAATTTATTAATAAAGCAGTACAGGTATCTCCTAATGTTCTGCCGCAACTTAATTATGATTCGTTATTATCGTTAAAAAATTTAATTAAAAGAGCGCCTGTTGCGTTGATATTTATAATTAAGAATTTTTATAGCTATATTCCACTGACTTTATTATCCTGCTTACCACAGATTAATGATAATACGTTCCTGCAGACCTGCGAATTAATCTAAACTACATTCGCGCCTCCCACCTTTCTTTCTTCGTTCTTTTGTTTTAAAATCCTGAAACTTGTATGACAGAAATCGGATTTTCAGGTTAGTCCTTTCGAGTTAAAAGCGTATTCAAGATAATAAATCACAGCTGATATCTTATACTTCATTACCGTCGGCTTGTATAAGTCCGTGTTCAATATGCAGTCCGCACGACTAGTTCTAAGCGCCCCCGCTGAGCTCGCTGGCGCTAGTGTCGACAAGATTAATAGTTGAGCTTGATACAACACTCGTACTTTATGACATTTCCCGTTGTTGTCAGCGGGACATTTGTCAGTACCAAATTCGCGTACGTAGGTTAATTTTCGGGGTATTTGTAAAGTTCTGTAAGGGGAGCTTTACGTTATATGGTAATTGGTTAAGTCCATGGCTGATAGGCGTTTATCGTGTTGTAATATTAAAATTTTATTTTTTCCATTAGTGGTTGCGTGATATCTAATCAACTCTATTATTTTGTTAATATGAACTTTCTAACTTTTAAACGTATACATTTCATTAAAGTTTTACCTAAAGACTGTTTATCTTTAAATATCGTAAATTTAAAGCTCTAAAACAGGGGTGTCAAAATCGCGGCCCGCAACGAACATTTTTGCGGCCCGGCCAATATATCGGCACACAATAATATATAATAAAATAACAAACCGAAGCAGAATAAAAATAAGATAGGTAGAATTTGCTAAACGTTTTTTTTAATTATACTCTTTTTTGCTATTAAACAAAACAAAATTTTTTTATGCGGCCCACCTAAAGTTAAACCTTGTTTGTATGGCCCAAGTTAGCCATTGAGTTTGACACCCCTGCTCTAAAACAATATTGAAAACTTTATATTTAAAATGTTATTGTTTAAAAATCTTCAACCTCTGCGTCCTGTTCTGATTTTATATTATGGTAAATATCTTATACCAGTTCACTGCTTAAAAAGGGAAATGAAAAAGGCTGCGCATGATGTTACCAATTTTTGGTCCTTCTTTTTTTTTCTTTCTTTCTTCTACGCGTGGCAAATTATTTTCATTGATATTAGCATAGGTACTGACACTTATTTTGCAACACTTTTAGTCACATATTTCTTCAGTTCTTTGTCACCTGGTAGAAAGATTACTAAGAAATAAACAGCTTTATCTATTAATCACTTCGCGCCATATGCATGTAAAAACCGATACGTAATCGCCATTTTATATGTGTTGATATGCCAAAATCAGACATCCCCAGAATATATGAATCACGTCTTGAAACACTACTAGACAAGAACTAAAAAAAAATGTATTCAAATTAGAAAGGGTGCTAGGAACAAGCTAAAAATGGAGAAAACAACTTAATATTTCTTCTTCTTTTTAATCGGGTTCTCTTGGACCTTTCCGTGTCTAGGTGTGCTTTCCTAGTTCTAGACTGTTTGTCCATCTCTATCCATCATTGGCTTACTGTGGCACCATCTCTCCAGGGCTGGTATTCTCAACTCCTCCTGTTCAGCGATATCGCTACCGTTGAACACGAGGGGTGCACAAACCACTGAGAATCGTATTCCCAACGTCTCCTCTCGCAGGCGCTCCATTCACGTTCAACGCGAGTGGGTAGACCCACTCCTCTTGGCAAATACCGCTCGCTTTGCACCCAAATCGTAACCTTTGTGTGTGTTGTGAGTTTTCTTTTATTATGGATGATATTAACTTTATAAATTTAATTGAGGACTTAAAACAGGCTGAAAATGATGTGGCCGAACCTTATAATTTAATATTATTAAATTCATTTACATAGGGTTGCCAGAATATCATTTTAAAGAAACATTTTTTCTTTTTTAATTCTGATATTTCTTTTTCTTTTTTCATGTAAAAATGTTCACTTTTGTTCTCTTTTTTCGGTTACCTTTTTTTGAAATGAGAATGTTTAGTGAAGTTCATTTAATATTCGAACTTAAAAAACTTAATGCATACAATTACAAGAATATTTCTTGTAATTATTTTTATGAGTTTAAAAATAATACAGTTTTTCTAACGAAAAAAAAAACATCGTAACATCTATTACTTCAAAAATTAAATTTAATTAAAAAGGAATAAATGTATGAAAAAAAAAGTTTCTTAAAGAACCAAAAGATTCTAATAAATTTAGGTATATAATAAATAAATATTTTTTTCTTATTAATAATATGGAAAGGAATCTAAATAACCAATTTTATTGGGTAGAAGGCTACTTTATACTAGCTATGTTAGTTTATTAGGACGTGATTTCTCCAACCAAAGAAACTAATTTTCAATGATTTATATTATATTTATGAATACATAATGTAAATAATTTTACTGATATATGTGTAATTAGAAATAATATATAAGAATAATCTATTTTTGCTACAATTGTGCAATTTTTTTCTTAATAAATATGTTTTTCAATTAATTCCGCAATGTTCTCTTTTTTGATTTGTATTGTTTTTTTTATACATTCAGGATATCTGGCAACCCTACATTTACACAATTAAATGTCGATGAATTTCGAAAAAAATTTAGACTTTCGAGGGATACTCATTCCAATACATTTTACATACTATTTAAATTTGTAGCAATTACACTCCATTGCTTTTGGGCATCGTTATATGTAAAATTTTGTGAAAATTTGCCACTTAATAATTAACTATTCTCCCAAGAATTTCTACTAATGCTGCTTTCTGCTGCTCCGTTAATTTCCCCATAATCAATCAAAACAAAAACCACAACATTCAAAAACTGGCGGCAAAGTGACAGCCCATGCAAAATTCCAATGTTGCAACATCTACCCACTCGCGTCGAAGAATTGCAAAGTCAGGGGTATATGAGAATACAGAAACGACCGCTCCACTCCCATTGACAACGCTCGCTTTCATGAGCACTGCTGTTCAAAGCGAGCGAGTTGGGAATAGCGCCCCAGCTGACTCCTTCTAGTCTATGTCTTAATTCGTATTCCCTTTTTTCTTGGTCTTCTTCTACTTATTTTTTCCTCAAACTTCGTTTTGCATCCCATTTTTGCGTACCTAATTGGTTTGTCTTCATCTTTTTCTTTATGTCTTTCACTTCTAGTTTTTTTTTTAAATTGTATCTTTGCTAATCTTATCAATTAGTCTACATTCTTCTATTCTTTACAAAAATCTTTTGCGGCTTTATCCTTTGTTTTGTTGTCTTTTTAATACTTGTAAGTAAGAATTGGTACGTACACTGCATTAAATACTCGCGTCTTAGTTTCTTTTAAGATCTCCTTCTTAGTTACCAGGCATTTATTTGTGGCGTGATAAAATTTCGTCGCTGCAGCTATTCCGTTGTTCAACTCTTCTTCCATCGTTCCTAAATATTTAAAATTTGATGCTCATGTTGTATCTTCTTAATGTATCAGCCCATAACCCCAGATTATGATGCAAATGCTGGTTTCAGATATTGTTAAAAACTATTTGAAGATATCTTTAAAACTAAATATTTAAGTTCTGTAAAAAATAAAACAAGTAGTAGCTATTTAAAATTAAATAAGTAATGTTATTTTTTTGCGAGATTGTGTAAAATGTAATTTTAATGAATTTTGCTGTTCAAAATACACGCTACTTTAATTTTATTTGTGCAAAATATCGAAGCTCGATTTGATCAGCTCACTTAGCATTACGCCAAATTGTTGTAAAACAACCCAAAGGGTTTTAAACAACATAATCCAAACAGTTACACGAGGACTATTAATTTTATGAACACATTTAGGCATGCACTACCTAACACAATATTTATTTAGCTAAAAATCTGAATGACTATATTTTATTATGCACACCTAGAAAAGGCGATTTTGCATAGCATTTATGGGAGAGCGAACTGGCCATAAATAACAGCGTATTTTGTAAATATTAATTATTATTGTACCTAATTTGCGTTCCCTCACTAATCTTTATACAATTTACATGTACAAAAACGTAACAAGTCATAAAAATGTTAATAAGTTGTAACGTTGTAGGTAATAGTTATAAAAGTATTTTTATGTTTTTTACGACTTTCAAACTATACTCATACATTTTAAAATTTCGCACTTAAAAATATGCAAGACTGTATCTCATGTTTCTAAAATTATGGAAAAGATAAGATTGATTTAAAAAAGCGAATTTCAGTAAAGATAATCGTACTGTTTTCGTCTTATATGTAGGTAAAATCAGTATATAAAAGGAACAAAAGTTTCTTGAAATATACAAATTGTTTCAGATTTTGGAATATTTCGTGAGGTAAATTTTACATGTTTTTTTAAGGGAAAAATGTTGTGAAAACATATTTTGAAAGAAAACCACAATACCTTTAAAAATTAGACTGAAAGTTTTTCATTTTAACTAAAAATTGTTTTGGTACACAGAGTTAAAATGCAATAATTTTAGCTGTAGCACAGGATTTTTAAATACGATTTAATTAAAGTTATATAAATTAGTAGCTTGCCACTTTTCTTGTTATGTATTGTTTTCAGAACTTTTTTAGAACAATTTTATTGAGAAAGTAAGTTTCGGTTATGCTTTACAATCTAAAGCATAATAAAATAAATAGTTATTTAATGATCTAAACTCTAAAGTTAAGATTATTATTTCAACGTCGTTTATAATATAAATATTATACCTATATTGTTTCGAAGGTTCTCGCGGTTGTAATTTGTTGAACTAGGTTCTCGGGCGCTGAACCGCGTCTGTTGCTGGTCTCTAGAGAGACCGAGTTCTCGACGTTTCGACGAGGTCACACTCGTCATCTTCTGGAGTTTGGATTGAAGATGACGAGTGTGACCTCGTCGAAACGTCTAGAACTCGGGTCTCAGCAACAGACGCGGTTCAGCGCCCGAGAACCTAGTTCAACATTATAAGTAGGGTTTCAAGTGAACGAAAACAAATAGAAACTATAGTTGTAATTATTTAAAAGCTTAAATTTCTTGTTATCTCAATTAAAATGTTTGCGTTTTTGCTAAATTTAGGTAAAACTATTTACGAATGAGATTCGTTTACGAAAATTTTAATAATTTTAAATGTATTTTATCTGTAATTATATAAATAGTTACTTGTAAATGTACCTACTGTGTACGATAATATTAATAACATTGATTTCTTCTTGTTACAGGTAAGACATCTACTTTATATCCATGGACTCATATCACAGGACATGGTTGGGTGTTAAAAAGATAACTTTACAATTGCCCTTAATGTATATTTAATTATTATTTACTGTTGGCTAGAAATACACGGAAATAGGGGTGAGTAACTAGAAATATATTCCGTGAAATAAATAATTTCTGCACGTAAATAATATTTGTAAATAGCGCCAGTTTTGAATTTAGCAAAAAGGTATGGAAATATATTGAAAAATAGGTCAAAGAGACAATTTATACTTATTATAACCACATACTGAAAACTGTAATTGATTCAATAATATAATAATGTAACTTTTCGTTCATTAACTCCATTACTCTCTCCTATTTTGGTTAGCATTATGAAATATTACAAATAAAATCTTTTGTTTAAAGATACAATTTTTGACTCATTTTGCTGTAGGCAAACTAAAAGAGTCAATTTCAAGTCCATTTGCATTAAAGATAACTTAACACATACCAGCGACAAACGATACTAAACGAAATTAGATACTTTATCAAATCAAACGTTTCCAAAATTGTAGGAAAACACGTACCTAATAATAACAATCGCTATCGGTTCAATTATTTACTGTGGTATCTAAAATTCTCGGTAGGCCCGATAACTTTATTGATATAGACCAAGTTTAAAGTGTCAAGGCTGCACTTTGTTCGTCATTTTTAACAATTATTTACAAACATTGACACGCATATATGTATATACAGGAAAACAGTTTAATTGCAGGTCGCAATAATAAATAAATAAATAAATAGCGCATGTTACTGATAGAGTTATAGTAGAAAAAAAATATTAAACTCTGCAGATTTGTTTTAGAAAACTGTAAATCAAATTACTGATAGTGTTAATTTTTATGATGTGTATCGATAGAATACAAAATATTGTGCAAATGTTGGGAATCTTATTTGGTTTTGAAGGCAAAAACGTGTGTGAATTTTAAATTTTATGTAAGGTTAGACGCTCAAGGGGTCAATAACGGATACATTTTTTGAAAATATATTTTTAACAAAGTAGTCACTACATGACATATTAGTCAGTAAGCACAGTTTGACTATTAAAGAAAAATATTATAAATTTATATTGGGTTCGCCGTAGCTAAAACTACTTCTCTACATAGTTTAAACCAAAATTGAGACATTTATCATTAAGAAGAGGCACCAGGAGTGGCTATCTACACAGGTGGCCTTGTTTTATGAAGAGGTTATTTAGAATTTGGTGCCCCGTTAAGATGCAGTCTTAGGAATGGTGAAAACTATGTAGATAATTAGTTTAAGGTATGGAAAACCTTATAATAACTATAATTTTTGAAAATAAATTCTTGATAATAACTAAACTGTACTTATTTTCTGAATATGCCTGTATAAAATGTCAATTTTTCCTAAACCTATCTGAGCTGTTTATTTTAAAATTGGCCTCTTACGAAAAATGAGTTACAAAAACGTATGGTATTTTTATCTTTGAACATTTTACTTTAATATCTTTCAAAATTATTACTATTTACGTTAATAGAAATTTTATTGTGGAACAGAAGTGCAAATGCATTTATTTTGAAAATTTGATCCCCAATTTACGACAGTTATCTTAAAAATGTAAAACAAAGTGAAATGTCCGAAGACTTCATTACTCCTATTAATGACAATGATTCAATACATAAATAAACTTTTATATGAAATACGTTATATAAATTTCATATACTTATATTTTAAAATGTACCGACGAATTTACTTATTACTTACTTATGTATTTTATGCGAAATTGTGTATGCTGAGAAAAATAAAAGTAACTGAAGTGAAAAATATAAGTGAAATTTCTCTACAGTTAGCATAAATATTTTTATGCATATTAAAATGCAAAAGTTTTAATATCTCAAAATAACATAAGTGACTTGAGCCACTACTAAAATAAGCGGCTCACATCATCACAGGGGCGAAAAATCGTAGGTTTTGATGTATCTGCTTGTGTCTTGTGTTTTTACCGTTTTGTCTAGTAAAGTTGGTTGATCTAAAACTTATAATGTCTTGCAAATAATGTGGTTTCGAGGTCTGCTGAGCACCGATTATTATAAAATCGTATAAAATTTTAATCTACCTCCCATAAGGTGTAAGAAGTGAACGCATTGTAACGGTGAACCGAGGTTCAATAACTAATTTTATGCATTATTTACAGTAGCTTTCCTCACGTTATTAAGTGACATAATTGCTAATTAAATAAAATCGAGATAAAAACCGCATTTAAATTAATAAATTTACTATTTAATGAATATGCAGCGGAACGTATAAAACAAGGTTTGCTACGACAATTAGCGATGATAATGGAAATAAATGTTAACACAAGTTAGTGTCCGTATCCTGTATCCCTCGCTTATTGTCTCGTTTCCATTTACATAGGTAATAATTTTCAAAATGGGTTGTTTCGGATCGATAACATCTGTTTTTGTGTGGCCCGAAGACTAGTTCGGGTATTTATGGTAGTTCCATTTAAATTCTTTTTAAAGTAAATAGCTGTATACAGACAGCATGTTCTAAAATAATGCGTCTATTCCCATGATTCGCAGCCATACATAATCGTTGGTGCTAATACCGTTTCATAAGTTCTGGTTTTAGTACTTTGCTTTACTTCTTTTTTACTGAAAAAAGTTTTACACAAAATTCCATGCAGTGACATTATGTTGCTGATTCTGTTTTCTATTTCTTCTTTAATTTTGTCATTTTCCTCTAATAGTATCTGTAAATATTTCAACAGTTTTTTTACTTGTAATTTTTTATTCTGCACTACTATTTCTACATTTTCTGCTTAATTTGCTATCATCATAATTTCTGTTTTCTTTATATTTATTATCAAGCCATATCTTCTTTCCCTGTCTAACTTTCTGTAAAAATCCCTTGGTTGTGTTGCGTCCTATTCTCACCGCATTTTCTGTTTTGTGGTACATACTTTCCACTACCTTGATCATCTTGTCATTTGCTTCCCTTTCTTTCATCGTCTTCCATATTTCTTCTCTTTGTATACTATCTAAGGCTTTCATTACGTCTATTGCATATACCAAAAGTTTGTGGTCAGTGTTTAGTATTTTTTCAGTTATTTGTCTCATTACACAGACCCAATCTTGGGTTGATCTTCCTGTTCTGAATCTTGCTTGAGCATCTCCCATATCGCCCACAGCTATTTCTACTTTCGTCCTGAATCTTTCTTCAATTACTCTTTCGCATATTTTGTACGCTTTATATAGCAGTGACAGTTCTCTTAAATTGTTAGAGTTTATGCGGTCCCCTTTTTAATATATTGGAATGAGAACTGCCTTTCTCCAGTTTTTTGGTGTTCTATTCTTTTTCCACACTATTTTTTTTTTAGAGAAATTTCGAAATATACTGGGTGTTGCGATTTTGATTGAGAGAAAGAAAATTTTATACAAATAAATTATTGCAAATTCTCATCAAAGAAAAGTAAAATGATCCAAAAACGGTGAATTATTTTACCTATTTAATTGTTAACTATTTTGGCAATACAACTTTACAAATGCGCATTTACAAGTCGTATAAAAATCTTTCAATCTGGATTGAGCTAAATGCGCACTGAAAATCGCATTGGGTTTGTAAGCTTAGCAATAGTACCAGAGATTCCTGTGGCGGGCAAGTTATTTTGGTCAAGCTGTATGCGCCTTAAGTGTCGAGATTAAGGCATGATTTTACCTATTTACTTATCGCCGTAAATAATTTATGCCATTAAATAGTACGATTAAATTCCAACCGACCTTGTAGCTATCAAATCATATCTCGAGACTGGCCGTCTATACTCGCCTCCTGTTTATAAAAAAGTGTAAAGATATTTATTTAGATCGTAGATAGGCATATGACGGTTATATCTATCGCTTATCAAATAATATGCAAATAACCTTATAAGTTGCTTACACGCAAGTCTGGTTTTAAAATGAAATTACGTGTAATTCACAGGTGTTGGTAACTTATATTTAAAAAAATACTGTTTCAACATTGTACGAATTAAACAAATCAAATGCCTAATTTCGGCAGTTTTTAAAATATTGTTGGTTTACTTTGAGGTGAAGTTATGGGCGACAACATTTATTTAGTTAATTTAATAAATTTTCGTGCCAGATCTGGGTGTGGGTCTAGTTTATTATATAAAGTTCCTAACTTATAACTAAACGGGGCGATAATGGCATTAAGATTAGGTAATAATTTATTGCAAAGACATAGAGGTTTAACATAAATACATAATTATGTATTTTGGAACAATATTTTAATCTCGTTGCGTTTAGATTAATGTAAAGTGTGCTATTAGCTTGCGCAATAATTTATATTTAACACATTTGATAATAACAAAGTATTACACTGATCAAGTGGGCCTACATAAGAAAAAACATTTTTAGCTTGCTATTTTTTTACATGATCAAATTATTATATATTGCATGTATTGAAAAGCTACCAATTTTTTCATCATCATGATTTAGCGATAATGAGTTGGTAAAAAGTTAAAAAATTTAAACAAATTTTGTATGTAATATCAATGAGTAGTTTTAGAAATAAACTTCTCAATTGTTCAAGCTTGGCTTATTAAATGCTAACATTTTGTATGATGTTTATAAAAAAAAAACTTAATAGACGCCAAAATATTAAACTTTTTCATATTTTTTCTCGTACAATCAATTCCTGAAACTTGGTTATCCCATTCGCCGATTTCCGGTATATAACTTTTTGGTAATGTTATTTTAGTATTTTAAATTTTTTTTTTTTTCGTGGTATAGTAAAAATTGTTATTTTTCTGACATTAATGTCGAAAGAATTATTATATTATATGTTTTTAATAACTAGAATAATTAATGGTATTTATGCCGTTATTCTTGTGCACTATAATAATCTTAAATGTGTATGTACAAAATAAGATGACAAAATGTGGATTTGCTGGATGTCATCGCATTCATCATTAATCAGAGCCTCAGACAGCGGGATATTACGTCTCTGGCAGATGCTGTCTCCTTCCGTCGACAGATCGTAAACGAAATGGGAACGAATCTGCATATTTATACACAATCATAAAGTGATACGTAGTCAGTACCAGTATAATAAATGATCAGCTTACATTGGAAATTGTATTATTTATTTTAAACGAATGAACGCCTCAGGTATGTATGAGAGGTATCGTGAAATGCTAAAAGGATTAGTAGTCCTTATGGTTGTTATTATCTGGAAATGTTTCGCTTTCAAATCAAACGACCTTTTGAAGTATTTAAATTTTTATAAGTAACAACTAAGAGCGACGGTTTTGTAAATTTATTAAGTTTTTCGGGAACATTTGTCATCAGTAATAATGGAGTATTAGTTTTCTTCAGGGTTGGCCTGATTTAAATCAATTGATTTAAATCACGATTTAAATCATGATTTAAATCAAACCCTATTTATTTTCACACTTTAACATCACAGGTCACATATAAATTGAATGCACGTTTTACTTCCACCCGCCTAAACTACCGCTAGTAAAATACGCCGAAAAAATTGCCTATTGGCTTCTCATAGATAGGGGAGAAAAAAGTCGATACAGTTTTTTTTTTTTTTTTAGAGACCCATTTTGGTAGATTTACTTTGTAAAATTTCACAATAATTTTAAATTTTAGGGTCTAAAGATCTAAAGCGTCATTTAAAAAGTCTGCAACAATTGAAAAAAAAAATGTATTATCGAATTTTCAGAAAATTTTATTCTTGATAAAAGTTTTTAGAGATGAAAAAAATAATTGTGACACTAGACTGTAACGATTTTTAAAATACTCGCAAAAGTAAAGTGCCTTTAAAACTTACAAAAAAATTCATGGGCAAAAATTGTTCAGAAATCAAAAATATGACTTATTACGAATTTGACATTAAAATTTTATTTCCGACTAATAGAAAAGTTTTTTATTATCGATTTCTCGGAAAATTTTATTGTTCAGCATGTTCAAAGCCATCTGATTGTATTCAAAATAACTGGTTTTGGCTTTGCCAAACTCCATTTATTATTTTCTTGTTTTAGTTTTTGATCCCTGACAAAACGCTCTTCTAAAGATTTTTTTCCGATAGGCCAAGTATCATTAAAGATGAGTTAAAGTTTTTAAAATTTATTTAATACTTATCAGAATTGTCGTGTGAAAGATTTTTCAGCAAGTGTTTTTATTTCTGACCCCGGTCTAAGCCTTTTTGTGTGTTTTAGCATGTACGCATTTAAATCTGATTATTTGTACTTTACATCAATCCAAATTTAGTAGCATTACATTTTCAAAATGTTTTTTTCCTTTTATGTTAACTGTTGAACGCTGTCACATATACAGGTATTTACGTTGAATTTATGTATATTAAAGATCTTGACGACTTTTTTTAAATACATTTCAGAATCCTTTATCAAGTTTTCGCGTGGCATGTGTTGTATAAAAATCAATTTATTTTTAAATCCCGCAACTCTTCGGTGTGGCATTATAACACTTTAGAATTAAATTCGGCGCTATTATTAGAATCCATTTAGAATTAATCAGAAGAGCGACGTTTTATCGCATTTTGCTCGGATTGGCTGATGCGCTGATGTATTCGAGCAGATTTATTAAAATAAATTGAATGCGCGGTTATATTCTATGGAACTGAGATAAGTGTAAGTGATCGCGCGGTGAGTCGGCCAGCGTCTCATTTCCTGCGAGGACGGCATCGATGCAGGCTCGTTCCCGCTATCTTCTCCTGCAGCCTCTCGCTATAAATCACATAATCCATGTATCAACGCTTGCGGTTATGACTTTTAAAATGTAATGCAGGCTCACTAGACACGTACGGCGTAAGGCGAATGCAACAAATCTTCGTCTCACTAAAGCTATACCATAGATATAAAAAACCAGTGGAATAAACAATAAAAACATTAGTACTGATTGTATGAGCTGATAAATGATTTTTCCGCTGCAAGGCCAGTGGTACTCAAACGACAAAAAGAAGGTTGTGGCCAGCAGACTATCTACCAGGAACCTAAAGCAGTGGCAGAGTTGGCCAAAAAACTTCCTACGTAATCACCTGAAACCTGCAGTTCGCCGGAAACGCCGAGGTTTGTTTACCGATGCTGTTTTGCTTCAGCATGATAATGCACGTCGTCATTCTCTTCGCAGGACGGTCAACCGTCCACAAGCTTCGATTTGAATGTCTCTCATATCGAGCTTAATCCCCCGACCAAGCACCTTCGAATTTTCACATTATTGAAGTTTTCAACGAGCATATCGGTGCACATAATTTCGAAACGACGCGACGATGAAATTTAAAAAGCGGTTGATGATTGGTTGCGCACCCGTCCGGAAGATTGTTTTACACATTTCTACTATTTATGCTTTAGTGGACCGTTGGAGCAAATGCATTGTCCTCGGGGATTACATTGAAAAATAAACACATATTTGCACGTATATGTATATGTAATATACACATAGTAAAAATCTATTTGCGGTTTTTGTTCTAACGTCCCTTGTACATCAGCAGCACAATAGTATTTTTGATATTTATTGTACTAGCAATGTTTAGTGCAATGCACTGGGGCACTGTCTTGTTTATGGAAATTTAAATCTAATTCCGTGTGTAAGTGGTAGTGTACTGACCGCATTTACGTAAATGAATTTTAAAACAACTTTAAAATATATTTAAAATATTCATTATGTACGAATAAGTGGGAATAAGAATTTTGCAAGGAATTTAAATTGATGCAGCAGCATTATTAGAAAAAATACGAAACATCAGTTTTTATTTTAAAAACTTACTAATTACACTTAGCTCCTCACCCAACCGCATCGAACAAGTATATTTTTTAGTAATTTTTCTTAATTTTTACAAATTTATATGGATAAAATTCTATTAATGAATCAGTCTGCTAAGAGGAAGCAAATTTACACAAGAATCTGAGGTAGTAATTACTTTTTTGAATATTTAAATCTTCAGAAATTTTATCTTAAATCAAGAATAACTAATAAATATGCCACATTCAACTGGCTGAATAATATATTATACGTATTTGACAAGCTGGAAAATATTTATGGCCAGATTACAACCGCGTATGCTACTTTAAAAGAAAATGGTTTAATATTTTTAAACTGTATGCTTTTACGAAAGAAAAAACCACTAGATAAAACAGGAATATTTCTAATTATTGAGATATTATTTCACATCAACATTTTTGTTAAATACTTTTGTAATCAGATCCATTTTCATAATTCTCATCATTTGTTTTTCTCGTAAATTAACTTAAATATTCTTGTGCGACGTAGGTAGGTATATAATATATAGATGCGAATTTGTTACTGCAATCGCCGTTTTTTTTTGCAGCCTATTTTTCATTTCATTTTATGTTATGTTGTACAATTCTGCTATATATTTTTTGTTCTTTCCGGCCGTCACCTAAGTGTAGACACTTGTATTTTCTATTTTTATGTCCATCAGCTGTTGTCCTGTTTCTTCAACTACCAAATATTTAGTTTTAGATGTATTAACTCTGTCCCCAATTATTGTATTGTTCATTAAGCCTGCGTAGCATAGGTATATTGTGTATCTATCTCATCTTCCGCCAAGATAACTTGGTCATTAGCAAAAATCAGCTAATAAATTGATGGAAAATATAACGCCATGTAAAATTCTTGTGATTCTATCTTCCATTAAAACTTTTCCTTATAAAACGATGATTATCTTGAAGGTATTGGGCAAAGTAAATGCATTATGTTTTACAGACATGTTGCTTGCTGCATATTTTAATCGCTTCATTATTAACCCAGAATTTTTATTTGCGTTAACTAGTTTAATTGTTTAACTCGCCTTAATTCTAATTATAAACAATTTTAAACAACGACTAGTTTAATTAATTTTAAACGCATTTAAAATTTATCTGTTCTGGACTCTCATCAAAATCTCCTTGGAACAATGAGATTAAACTAAATGTACTGCGGCAAAAATATAATTATTTTTCTCATTTCTTTCGAAACATACCTGGAAGCGAGTGATATTTTAAACTTATCACAATGATATAAAGGCGTGTAATTTTTACATAAAATTTTCCGCTACAGTTTTCCATTAATCTGCTTCTTTATCTTAATGATACTTGGTCTGAACTTAGCAGAGTTTTAAAAACCCGAGATGCTATCGCTTTACCTACAAGTCTAGACGTAGTTCCTATACTTAATAATAAATGCACGACTTTTTTTTAATAGTTATTAATATTACGCACTCGAAGTTTAGATGTTTTCTTAAAAGCTTTTTTTTTTCACAGTATTGGTTAGAATATACCTACATACGAATCCCAGATTTGATAAAGAAGTAAATTAATTTATGTTAGATAGGTTGATACATATATTTGGTTATTTTTTTGTTTTAAAATCAAGGCTGAATCCACAATTGTTGTTCAGCGGATATATGAGTTTAGTAAGTATATGTTAAGTTTTATTTCTTCTACCACTTTTTTTTATTAGACCTGCTTAAACTTAATTGTATAGCGTAGTTATTTGAGCTCCCCGCTAACGATAACCCTACCAACTTTCTGCCCAACGTTTTGGTGTCTTCCTACGCTTCTTTGTATCTGCGGGTGCCATCTTTTGCACTCTTTCGTAACAGTTGTCCTCCATTCACTTCACATACCCATTCCGAGCTGTCCGACGTTGTTGGCTCTGTACTCAATCCATCGTCGTTTTTCCTACTATACGGTTTTTTTTTTTCATTCTAGAAATGGGGTAGAAAGAGACCGAAAGTTACAAGTTTTTAATTTTATTTTTTAGTTTTTTTTTCGAACATGTCTTACAGCACAGTTGTCATGAGTACTTTATGAGTAATTTTATTTCTTTGTATTTTAATCTTTTCTTTTTAATTTGTATATTTATTCAGAAAGTCACCTGTAAAGAGATTGATGACTCACCCAAGCCTTGCTTATTAATTCCTTTATCTCTTCGATAGTCATTAAATATGAAAACTTGAAGTCTTAAGCAGATCAGATCCAGCTATAGGCTTAAAACTTTGAATTCATTACAATTAATTATTTTTTTGGGATGGCGTCAAATCTTCTAACAATCTAATTCTTTATTCTTATTTACCTTTCTAATCACTTTTCACTGACTTTATAATTATGTTTAACATATGTAAAGCCCGCTAAGACTTGTTAATACAGGTGTACTTGTACCTTCTTGAACAGATAAAAGATACCAACTAGATAAATGGGTATGTGGTACGCGTTCTGACAAAAAAAGGAATTATGTGAGATGTTCTCAAAAACAATGTTTGAACTTGGTCACTTGGTACTCTATGGTGAGTGACTGCTTAAAACGGGTTCTGTTTCGAAATCTCCGCCTCCTAGTTAGTTTTGTTTTAAACAGTGCATAACACAGTGTATATTTTTGCACATAATCATGCAAGAAAATCTGCAAATAAAAAGAATTTACTTTGTATGACTTATTTTGTACAAATGTTTGCTTATTTTGAACACATTTTATTAACAATATTTTCTACAGATTTTAAGAACCATGTAGAGCGACTAAATAGGACTTGTGTATTGTTTATTCGTCGTAATATAAGTCTTCTTGACGCTTTTTATTCCTGTTCAAATGTAGCTTTATTTTGGGGTTATTGAATTTATTTTTTCAATTTAGATTAAGGCCTTATAAGTTTGAAAAATACGCTTATGCCTATAAGGTACGTAAAATAAATTTGCGATGTTCCCGATACGGATAGGTAATATTAATGTAGCGCGACGGATAAATCCATGCATGGAGTGGCGATAAGTATAATCCCAGTGCTTTGTTTTCCATTTCGAGTGCCGGATTCGTTTCCTGATCAGCGCTGTGGCTGAAGACACGGCGGCCGCCAGGAAATGAATTTTAGCGCGACCGTGCACAGAATATGTTATGCTTTACTGTCTCTCTGAAATAAATCGTCTCATGTCCTTTCCTCATCCTCGTTAATCCTCTATTTGTGCTTTGTTCATTTCTCGTTCTATTTTCTTGAATGCGAAGCACTTTGCATATCATTCTGTTCAGGCACTTTGTCTGTAAATAATGTCGACACCTTGTAGTACTAATGTTTGTTTTAAGAGGAAGTTAAAATAGATTATTGAAATTCTTAGTTTTAAAGAAAAATATTTTCGATTACGAATCAGACACCAACAGGGTTCTTTCTAATTATGAAAATGAAGGTTTGATTTCGGTTAATAAACGTTTTTCTTATTTTTTTGGGTGAGGTACGAGTAGTTTGAGCTTAGTTCCAGTTAAATTTGGGTTCGAGTTGATGTTCACTAGTATTAAGAAAATATAGGTTTGCATTCGGTTGACTTATCTATATAAAAAAAATACGCTTAGGCTCCCTTTACTTCGAGTTGCGAGTTGCGATCAGCATAGATTCAAGTGTAGTTCCGCTTATGTTCAGTCTAGGTTTTAGTTTATTTTCGCTTAGGTTCGAGTTAAGTTAAAATGTAAATCAGCGTAGGTTCGAGTTTAGTTTAAATTTGGTTCTGATTAGGTTAAGGTGAGGTTCCAGTTAAGTTCCGCATAGGTTCGGTTTAATTCAACTTTGTTTCCGCTTAGATACAGGTTAGGTTTTAGTTTAGTTTCGCTTAGGTTCGGGTTTAGTTCAAATTTAGTTGCGATTAGGTTCGGATTTAGTTCAAATTTAGTTCCGCTTAGGTTTGCGTTTAGTTCAACTTAGGTTTGGGTTAAGCTCCGCTTAGGTTTGGATTTACTTCAAATTTAGTTCCGCGTAGGTACAGGATAAGTTTTAGTTTAGTTCCGCGTAGGTTTGGGTTTAGTTCAAATGTAGTTCCGATTAGATTCGGCTTTAGTTCAAATTTAGTTCAGCTTAGGTTTAAGTTAGGTTCTAGTTTAGTATCGAATCGTATAGGTTCGGTTTAATTCAAATGTAGTTTCGCTTACGGTTTGGTTAGCTCAAATATAGTTCCGCTGACGTTTAGGTTAGCTATTAGTTTAGTTCCGCTTAGGTTCGGCTTTAGTTTAAATTTAGTTCCGCTTAGCTATGTGCTTAGTTCAAACTCAGTTCCGCTTGGGTTTACGTTAGATTTTAGTTTAGTTCTGCTTAAGTTCAGGTTTAGTTTGCATTCAGTTCCGCTTAGGTTCAGGCTAGGTTCTAATTCGGTTTCGTTTTAGTTTGACTTCAGTTTAATTCTGTTTGGATGTGGGTTGTGGTTGAGTTGTAATAAAAGGTTGGAGTTTCGTTGAGTTTAGGTCGGTGTGAGTTCCTTTTAAGTTTAGGTACGCTTTGAGTTCAATTGTGTCTAAGTTTGCGTTTTGTTCCGTTTTAGATTTGGTTCGAATAAAGTTTTTTTTGGATTGGGATAAAAATACGCTCTTTGGCCGAAATTGTTGCTTATACAAACTTAAAATAAATATTTTAAGTACTAACTTTTCGCTTATGTTAATCTGCTTCGAAATGAACACCCTGTGTATCTGTTTATTTAAAAACAAATCTGATACGCATTGGTATTTCGCAATAAAGTTTAATTACTTATGTCGTAAGGAACCAGTATGGTGCCAATAAGAAAATTAAGCAGACTGTCTTGATTTTAACAGCGCCATGCGGTTTAAGCTTTTTCCTGAACTACGAATTCCAAAGTTCAATTTTCTGCTCTTGATAATTACAACTAATTTTTTTTTAAATAAAGTTATTTTCAGATATTTCCGCGTTATTTTAAATCGTTTTTACACCTTTAAGTTGCTTTAAACAAATAAAAACATTTTGCTAATCCCTCCATCCCTTTGTCTCTTACGATTCTAGAAATCCTCATGTTTTTCATGAAAATTTGTATACTCTGTATATTAAAAAACCATGTCCGACGAGTATCTTTTTTGCTCTTCTAATAATGTTGAACTAAATATTCTTGAAAATGGCTGGTGTTTATCTACCAAAGTAGGAAGCAATTTGTTTTTGTCTTAAACGTTCCGTGCCCTAACGTATCCCAATCGGAGAATCTGAAATTTCGCCAACAATTAACGCATGCCTCGACGTCATATCGCGTTACTAAAGAATAGCGATAATATCACGATCAAAATTAGATATGCATCCACACAAAATTGTTTTTTTATTTAATGGCTGTTTTTGCATGCCCCAAATCATAATGAAATACTGGTTATAACTGCAAAAATTTAAATACTGTGGTTCACACATATAACAAAATTTATTTGTATAAAAAATTAAAAGTTTTACGACCTCAAATTACATTTAAAATTTAACTTAAAACGTTAATTAACGTGTTTTATTGGTTAACACATAACTTTTAATCCAGTATTGCAATTATTTAAGTCAAATATTAGGCAAAATTATGGTAAACGAACTAAAAACTGTTTATCCGTAATTAATAGAAATATGCAAATTAAAACTCAATTGTCCTTTACTAAGGACGACTCAAAGAATCAAGACTCTACATCAGTTAAAATCTTAATTATTTATCTATTTACTCACACATATCAACGACTACCTTTGGCAACGAAGTGACGTTCATCTAAAATTATTTTAATTTAATCGAATTAAATTTTTTCATTAAACCAACGTCTTCAAATTTTTTCTCGAGTTGAACGTTCCTCTTTATTATCGCAACAATTTTGTGTTTAAAAATGACTATTAACTCTCTATTATTTTGTTGATATTAGTGTTTTTGTTTATTTAATATTTTTACTTAATTAAAGTCTTATTAAATGTTTTGTGTTGTATGAATGCTCCGCATTTCCTAATTAGTTTGCGTAGTAATAGAAATGATATTTCCAGTTGTTCCGATATGACTTCGGTACTTCAAAACTAAAAATATCGCCGTCTAAGATAATGAACACAAAAGGGTCGCAATAATAACGTATTTAGAGGCCATTATTACAGTCGTAGAGGCCCCTCCAAGACAATGATCACATGATATTGAGCTGGTAGAACAGGAGATGGCCCGATAGCGACACTAAAAGGTATCAAGGAACAAGGCGAAAGTCTTGATAGCGCGCAGCAGGGCCCATGCCAACACAAAATTCAATTTAAAATCTATCTCAACTAGAAGACAACCGCTGTGATTCAATCACAAAACTCCTATAACAATTACATATCAATGTTATAATAACGCCAACATCTATGATAACAACCAGCTGTGAATATTGTCGGTGTTTCTGTATCTGCGTAGCCAACATTCTAAAGAGTGGCAAAAAATGTGTATACCTATAACACTAGTATTATATTTAATTGAAATCCTTCTCGCGTCATACCCATAGAACGGTTGTTAATACACATTTACAAGTAAATATTGTGTGTTAGTATTTTATCACCCTGTATATTCCGCACACACCGACAATGCTTTCGTCGAAAGGAAATTGTCCACCAAAAATAGAAATCTACTCCCTACAATAGAACAACGAGATAAAGGGAAACAGCTAATTATGACACATACATCATTTAAAACTTATCTTCTACATGTTTCCTTTATTATTGTCACACAATGGCGAAGTAACTTTATATTCAATGAACAATAGTAAGGTCGACTATTACATGCGTTTGTACAACTATTTCGTTAAACGCACACTTAATTTTGAATTAATAACAAAGAATCATGAAACGATAAGAATATTTAGCCCAATTAGTTACTATTGTTTTATACATTCATAAACAATACAATCAGGATAACACGCCCATTGCCTGTGGAAGTAAATACTTACTATGAACTTGAAGATCATGCAAATTGGACATCTTTATAAATATATTTATTACAGAGTTCTTAAATATGAGCGTTTCGTTTGAACACATGTAGAACATTTCAGCAAACCTTATTCACCTGAAGTTGTTATGACTACTAAACCTCAGACTTCTAATAATAGAAAACATAACTTCCTTTCCAGCAGTTGATGTATGATATAGTTTCATATCGCGTAGAGTTTACATCCCCAGTAGAACAATTGTGTGAATTTAATATTAAGTAGCATAATTTATAATATTCACTGCCAGATAATTTGTACATGTTGTACAGATTAATTAGAATAACCTAATCTACGTTACATTTAGCATTAGCGAGATCTTGTGCTACAATTAAGTAACGTACTCTGGTTATTATGGTGCTTAAGAATGACAACATGTGATTAGTGAGCAGATTTAATTATTCGCAAAGTGTTGTCTGCTTTATTTTAAAAGTTAGTATGACACACTCTTGTGTTAATGCCTTGTAGTGGATGCAGCAAAACACTTAGTTCTCATGAGAAGAAAAAAAAAATACAAAAGGCCGGAAAATTTTGTCCTTTGATATAGGAATATTGTTACTAAAACAGTTCTTTGTGGGATTGAAATTTAATATTTTTATTGTTCATCAGTGTTGGCCTAAAGATTTAGTTGACTAAGAACTATAATATTTTTCCCTCACCAATTTTCCTTGCTACAATTAATCAGTTAAAATAATTTCATCCTTATCCCAAAAAAGAAAAAGCCATAAGGGATACACGTATAACGACGACAAGGTCAATTTATAGTCAACTGATACAAATTATGGCTTACGCAGATGACTTAGTCCTCTAAGCTAGAAATAATTTAATAGAAGCAATCAAAAAAGTCGAAGTAAGATCAAAGGAGCAAAAACCGAAGATAAATGAAAACAAACGAAGTTTATGATACTGGATGGACAGCAAAGTAGAACACGAGACAAAATTTGAACTGGTTATAAAAGATGGGACTCAATATATAAATTTGGAACTCACCTTATCAGACAACGAAGAAGATGGAGGTAAGAGATAAGAAATTATCGAAGGCTCGAGATGTCTAGCGGCATTCATGTAAGGTCAAAGGATATCTCAAAGACGGTAAAAATTAATATCTACAAGACCAATAGCTACGTACAGAGGAGAGATGTGAAAAATAAATCAAAAAGAAGAAAAAACTTTAGAGGACTGGGAAATTAAGATATTACAGAAGATATTTAGGGGGGCATAGACAGAGCAATGAAGAAGAAGAACAAATGTGAATTCTATTGTCAACCAAGTATAAATAATGTAATAAAGACACGAATGAGGTGGCTGGTCAAGATTGCCGAAGTAAAAAATAACGAAACAATTGCTTGAAGGAGGAGTAACGGGAAGCAAGACGAGCAAGATCCTAGACACAATGGTTAGAGGTGGTGGAAAGGATCTGAAGAACTAGGAGTTAAACAATGAAAAAACTGACAAAAGATAAAAAATATTGGAGGAAAACATGTAACAAACACATGGGTCAGCTTGGCCTAAAAAACTAATTAAATAAAATATATCCAAAAAACCAAGTCAGACTTCTGCGCGCGAAATTTTTTGGGCCGAAAAAAAAACAGCATGTTTCAGTTTTTAGACATTTCTTTGGTTTTATCCGTTGAACCAATACAGCCCAAAACGTTTGACGTGCATCTTCAAATTGGTTGCAGATTTATCTGGATGTTGCCACCGTCATTCGGTTTTGATTAGCATTTAGGTATTTGCGTATCCATTTTGCTGATACCTTTTTGCTTAGATTATTCAGTATGAACGATATAAATAAAAACGTTAATATGACATGTTCAAAGTGTATGATCTTTTAGATCGATTCGTTTATCTTCCAATATGGACATCATCCATGTTTTCCGATGTTAACGCAAAAATTGGTGCAACATGTCCACAGACATATAACACATTTTGTGGCGAACTTTTGATTGTCCATATTTTCTAAAACCACTAATAATCAGATATAGTTTGCATTATAAATTATACTAAATTAAAAATGTCTAAGCTCATTGCGTTTTCTATTTAGGTTACATGTGAATTTAAAGTTTTCTAGTATTCTTTATTTTCAAGAGCAGACTCCTAATATAGCAATTCTTATTGCTTTAAATTTATTGTTTTCAAGTTATTGTGTTGACGATCTGAGCATTGATTATAAACCAGCTTTGCATATCTAAATTGCTTAAAAATTTTATACCTTAAAACTACTCAAGTCGCATTTGATGTGAGGTAAATTTATGAATCAGTATGCGATAGCAGTCTACTGTTATCTTTCCGTGAAACATTTTATTGTTAAAAAAGCTTGAAATGCCTATCGTATGACAGATAACACTTCATATATGTGGACTCTCCTATCTTTTTAATAACAACAAGTTTAAAAGCAGCGATAATTTAACGTTCGTTATCTCTTGGAATAGCACTTTGGTGATGTAATGTTTTAAAAATACAGGAGTATATAATATAGTTGTCCGATATCGTGGTCAATTATAATTTAATTAATTTTGATAGGAGTAGCGGCGTCGGTTTAATTAGTTTTCATGGTAAAATTTACATTCGGGTCCTTGATTTAGCGCGTTTTAATTAATTTATGGGCCGATGCTAATTGTATTATCGCAGATTATTGCAATATAGTCCTAAGAAAGTGCGAGAAATCGTCAAAAAAATTATCAACATGAAGGGAAGTTAAGAACAGACGCAAAACAAGCTTTTAAAAACGCTGAAGTGTGTTGGTATATTGGAATATGGAACTGCAAAAGGCTTTAGATCCAAACCTTCATTGATTAATCCACTTTAAAGCCATGAAAAACGAATACTTCTCAAGGCTAGCACGAATTTTAAATTAAGTACAGTCAGGAGGATAAAGAAATGTGGAAAATCCAGATCTATGACGTCTTGAGCTAATACCTGTAGTATTAGCTCAAGACGCCACACCATTTTATTTACATTTTCTTTTTCTTGCTTTTACGCCGATTTATATTCAAATGTGAGGCTTGTGTTCATTATTCATCTTTTACTGTCATGGACCTACTTGCCAACCATATTCCACGCAGTGCCTCCCTTCGTTGCAGGTTTTCCTGGGTCTTTTTTTTTCCGCCCTCCTTATATTTCACAACTTTCTTTGGGTAACCTTCTTCTATTTGAAGAGTTTGCCCAATAATAATATTATGTGGATCTTTTACTCCATTGAATTTGTTTGGGGGTTTTCCCTGCATATTTTATTTCTGATTGGGCCTTTTTTCAGTTTTCTAAAAACTGTCATATACAGTGTGACCCATTTCAAAGCGGATCACCCTATACGTAAAAAGTTTATTTATGATCCGATTTTCATGAGTTTTTTTTTTTTTTTTAACCATAAAGCATCAAACTGTACTTTGGCACCCTATTTAAACATTTAGTTTACACTCACAAGGCCTACTATGTTTTTTTTTTCGATGTCAGAATTGGCCAAATTTGTTTAGCGTTGTTTTATTTTAAAATCTGACTACTCCACTGGATTCAGGATGCCCTCAAAGGGATTTGTACTTAATTTCATGAAAAAATATTTATTATTAAGAGATTAATTATGAATTCATAATTTGTGATTAAATTAATATCGATATTGGAAACGCAGTGTACTATGCAAAAGTTAGAGAAAAAAAATTATTTGACTAAGATCTTTTAAATAAGCAACAATTTATTCGTATCACTATTAAAATCGCAACTTTTATTGAATGTTCGATGGGTGAACCACTAAATTTACAAGAAAAGATACAAAAATACAAAGGAAAAAATTTTTTTTTTCATGAAATTTTGTACAAACCCATTTGAGGGCATCCTGAATCATAGTAGGCTTTATGAGTGTAAACTGAATTTTTTAATAGGGTGCCAAAGTACAGTTTTTGATGCTTTATCGTTTTCAAAAGTTATAAATATCGGATCATAAATAAACTTTTTATGGGGCTGATCAGCTTTGAAATGGGTCACAATTTTTGGTAACCAAAAAAAATTTGGGTTTTGCTGTATAAAACAAACTGTTTAAAGATGTAAACTTGTGCATATATTTTTTTGTATAATAAGAAATTCGATCACAAGTCTTTTGATAATTACCAACAATAACGCAAATTATTTTTAAAAAATTGGTTGCAAAGTTTTTATATTTTTCCTTGAAGGATAGTTACGCATAACGTTAATTGTTTATTAATACCTACCGCGTAATCATTTTTTTTTGTAAATTTTTTCAGTCATTACAAATTTCATTAGAGCTCCAAGAATTAATAAATTTCAGTGCCAAAGTTGTTGGTCATCAAACTTTTAAAAGCCTTCTTTCATTGTATAAGGTAAGGTAGCCTAATATGAGACCGTTCCTAATATGAGACCCTAGACGATATCCTATATAGAACCGAGCTTGGTGGCTGGTTGGTAAAACAACCTAACTTGTGATCGGGAGGTCCTGGGTTCGATTCCCAGGGCCGACTGTCATTGTAGAGGTTTCAGGTGGTTTCCTCTATGGTTAAGGCAAATGCTGTGGCAGTACTTCCACCTTTCTTTGCCCATCCTTGACTATCCACATCCTTACCCTCTATCCTTGTACCTCTAACGACTGAAGAGGGGGTCAACCCCCCTATAGCAGTCTCCGCGCCAGCGGAAAAAACACTTGACCTTCCTATATAGAACATTTTAAATACAACAGCAACATCATGTACAGGTAATACATTCTATAGTACTGATACTGTAGGCTAGATGTCACAGAATTCTGCTCAGAAAACTCAAAAAGTGACGTTCCGTGAAAACCATGTCGGTAAATTTTTTTTGTGTTCAACTTGAAATATTTATATTTTCAACATGATAAGTACAATATCTTTTGTAGTACTATTCTAAGATAGCTAATACAAAGGTGATTCATTGCGATAACTTCTACAGGGATGAATAAACAACAACCAAATCTCAAAGTATTTTTCTTATACGTGTGATTATTTCCAAATAAGAGACCCCCTAGGGTTCCTAATATGAGACCCCTCTATTTGTCTATACAGCTCTAATCGTATAGAACCATTTTCATTCTTCTAAACGCCGTAAGCTGTGGAACAAGGAACAAATGGTACTTGCAATTAAAAAAGTCAGAGCACATGCTATGGGCTATAAAACGGCGGCGAAACATAAATTTTTCTTCTGAGCAACTCGTTTTTGGAAAACTTGGTAGAAAACCTGCCCTGTGCAAAAATATCGAGGATGAGTTAGTTATTATTATTATTAAGTAATTAATTGACTAAAAATGAAATTATTTAAATGTAAGTACATATTATATGGGGTCTCATATTAGGATACCTTTTTTGTTTAGTTACTATTTGCGTTAAATTTTTTATTTTTTTTTGTAAAGATGTTTAAAAGAAAATTGTTTTTATTACCTGTTTGTCAAAATAGACCCACTGACCTATCAATAAATGCATTAATATTTGAAAATTGTCTATTTTTGTAGGAACTACAATTTTTTTTCAAAATGGGTCTCATATTAGGCTACTTTACCTTATTAGCGAAGAAAAATCAAATAAGCTCTCTTAGATATTTTATTAAAATTCATTCTCTAAAAAACCAGAATTTACATTTTAAAGTTTTAATATTGTGACATTTATCAACACGCCTTACCTTTTACGAATTACAAATGTCGAATACAGTCGTGCATGTGATTTACCAATCATATATATTACTTATTGGTTCCACTTTCTAACAGCTGCAGTTATCAACCAATCAGTAAATTATGTAGTGTTTCGTGCAAAGGCGTAACTAAGTTTTAATTGGAATGTACGTTTTGTAAAGCTTATTATTTTATTTTATTAATTAACAAACTGAAGTCTGACTGGGCCAAGTCTGGCGACTAAGTTGCATGAGGCAGCAATCCAAATCCCTAATTTATGAATTTTACCTATTGCAATAACCAGGGATGGGCGGGAGTCGGCAGAAAATAACCGACTCCCGACTCCTGTCGGTATTTTTTTAAACCGACTCCGACTCCCTACTCCTTTCATTTAAAAAAAAAACCTAATTAGTATCTATATATTTACTGCAGTAAAGGCCGTTACTTTTTTTTCCGTTCCTTAGTGTATTTTATAATATATATAATAGGTACCTATTTTATAAACAGAGCTTTTTTCGTATGTTTACTAAATAATGAAAATAATGCAAAAAATTAAGTTTTTCTAAAGAAAAATATAAATTTTTAACAATTCTGTTATACCGCCGTTATCATATAACGCGGGTTTGCGAGGTTGTATCCGAACCGCGTTATAAGCGACTTCCATTGTTATTGGTATTTTACTAAAAGTAAAGGCAATTCCGGGAGATATGCCCCACTGGGAGAGATGCCTCGGTTGTTCTATTTTCGCATGCTAATGACAGATGCCAAAATTTGTACTGTATTATTGTTCCGTAACAGTTGCTATCTGCAAGGCATACTACCATTGGCAAAAATTTCGGGTGGTGTGCGGTTTTCAACAAAATAAAGATGGGTTCAACGATTTTAACATGGCGCTATAATGTAGTAATAACTTAAAGATACCGGCAATTCAAAATTTATTATTTTTCATGGAATACTTTTAGCCAGCTTCTCAAATACATTGTTAAGATTATTATTGCAATAGAATACACCGGTATCTTTTAAGTTCCATTTTTTCCCCTGGGGCATCTAACCCGTACTAAAAGGAGAGTTGCCCCATTTTATCGAGGTACAGATGCCCCGGTGAAACATCTATTCCTTATACACAATACAGCAACAATTAATCAATTTATTAATTAATACTATAACACAAGCATCCTAGAAAGACTATATTGACATTATTTATGAAAAATAAACTATGTTCAGAGATGCCTACGACGTATAAGAAAAATATCTGGTAAAACCAGAAGGCAATGGTCCAGAACAATTCAGAGAAGAATTAAGAAAAACAAAATCTTTTTAACATGTGTTCAGGGACAAATCCCTTAGCTAGGATGACCAACGGTAGCAAAGGGATAACATTTTTGTAATAGTTGGGTAGTAAGTCAAGTTGCAAAATACATTCTAATTCAAGTTCTCATTCGAATACATGCATTAATTCGATACAAGTTCTCATTCAATACCATTCAAGTTGTAATCTTAAACAAACTTCTTAGTTCTGTAAATAAATTACATAAAAAAAATTAAAAGCCGACGTCGAGCTCAATATTCTAAGAAGACGAACAAGCAGACTAAGCGTCGAAACGTTCGTCTTCTTTAGCGTCGTTATCGTCGTCGTACATAACGACGTCGTAAGTGTGTTAAGTTGATATGATCAATCGAGTGTACGATTTGTAACATATCAATAAAAATACATTTTGGATTAAATATTTTTGGTTTCATTGATCGTTTAAGGCCGGGGCAACACTCCCATTTATTTGGGGCATCTCACCCGCACTGTCGGGAGAGATGGCCAAAAACATGGTTTTGCTTAATTTTATTTTTGTAAACTACCGGTCGTAATATTCAAATTTTGAATGTCGTGCGTTATTCTCAATTGAGTTGGCTATGCATTTTCATTTTTTTGGAGACTACAAAGTCAAAAATTATGAAAAGGTGATTTTTTAGCCTTAGGTGGGGCAACTGTCCCGGAATTACCTTAATACTGTAATCGTACTGTAATCGACTGACGGTATAATATAAATAAATGTAAAAGATGAACTTATTATACATTTATAATAACCATGCAAATTTTACTGTGAAAAATATGTTATCATAGTTACACATGTTTATATTTATACCGCAGAATCTGACGGATAATACGGGTGCTTGATTTAGTCCTAAATTTTCTGGTTAAATGGATATTTGTCTATAATATCTACGCACCATAAATTTTCAACATTTTGTTTTATGAAACATTTGTTAAAAATTGGACGTTCAAAGACAAAACTAGTTTGTGTTACTTTAATCTTTCCCGTTTCCGTTAAAAAAAGAGATTAATCTCGTTATTTTGTTTTTTATTGTTTATTCTGTACTCAACCTCGAAAAAAAACTAAATCAAAAAAGAGTCGGGAATCGGAATCCCGACTCCTCAAAACGGCTCTGATCTCGTGACTCCCAACTCCCGACTTCGACTCCCCATCCCTGACAATAACAGACTTGACATGGCCCATTATCCTGACGAAACAAAACATGTTTTTGGAGAATACTGGCCATTTCTTGCAAATTTTTTGGTACAGTTGGTCAAAAAGGTTGGCGTAGCATTCTCCGTTTATCGTTTTACCTTTTTCAAGCTGATCAACTCAAAGAATACTTTTCGCATCCCAAGGTACCGTAGCTATAACCATTCCGGAAGATGGAACTGCTTTCGCCTTTTTCGGAGCTGCTTCGCCTCTTTCTGTCTGTCCACTGTTTTGATTGTCGCTTTGTGAATCCAAGTGTCAAGTTTCACGGATTTTTGTCAGTATTACATGCGATAGCTTCGTTTAATTATCATAACTGTTTTTAAATTATCTTTAGCACTACTTTTCATTGCCTTGTGAATTGTCAAGTGCGTTAAAAATGATCTATTATGTCCGTTTGTGTACATTCAGTATTATTATGGACCTACACTTATCTGTGTCAAAAACGTGTTTTAATTTTTTTTGTAGAACTAGTTTACATTTTTTAATTAATTTTATTACAAAGGTTATCATACACTTTTTATCTGCAGCGATCTATTACCTACGATGCTTGTTAGTTTCGATATCATTAAACTTTACGTCAAACGCATAAATTTGCACTAAATTATCACAACCGCATATTATCGCAGTAATATATAAAAATAATTTCAGTTTTCTCGTATACTTTTGCTGTGGTCGGTGCAAACCTGCAATGAGCAGACTTTATCTTAAGTGCATTAGCGATTTCCAAAGTCACGAATATTTGTAGTCGATTCTGCCTGATTTATCGAATGTCAGCCACTCTCTTGCTGAATATTCATGATCCCAAATCACTGGGATCTGTGAATTGCATGTCGGTATACAACATGCCTATGTTTTACTAATGGATACATATTTTATTAACTATTTTTGTTTTATTTGATTTATGCAAATATATTTCGTTCTCTTACGAGGTATAAAATTGTCGGTACGTTTTAAACAGGGGCTGTCGATTTATTTAACACAATCCACTACTAAAACTGTTTCGTCTAATTTAGTTGAAATGTTTATTTATTCTGAGGTATTTAATGTGATTTGTTCCATGATAAGGTTTCATGTTAATCAGTTGCTCATGAACTAGCGTGTCTTCGATTCGGTTTAATTCTGAAGTGTACGAGATGTAAGCCAGATACTGGAATATACGAGGATGCACCAGAAATTTCCATAAAACTTGGAGTAGCAATTGATGTCTATTTTAAGCACATCCTTGTTGAAGTTTAAAATACTTTTCACACGCTATGGCTATCGTGCTAAACCACTTTTGTAGGAAACTGGAGGTTTCGACTGATAAGTCTAGTTTTTGATATCATACTCCCATCAACTTCTTTTAAGATGATTTTTTTGGAAGCAGAATAAAGTCGTGGACAATATGTGTAATATAAAATATTGAATCCTCAAAACTTCCACCAATCAGTGTATATCAAACTGGTTTATATTTGAACCACAATCAATGAATTCTTCATACAAAAATCATAGTTTAACGTTAAATAATGAGCATAAAAAATTAAATATTCACCATCTGGAACTGTTAAATTATTGAAAACATGGAAAACAATGGGCGTTGATACCAAGCTAACTAATAAAAGGAATGAAATTTTGGTTGTAAAGTATATTTTTGGTATTTTAAATTGATAGTAGATGCAGTTAAGAAACTTTTTCAAAGTTCCAAATAATATATTTTCAAAAATTAACGACTTCAACCTTATCTAAATAAACATGTATAGTTTAAAAATCCCTCAACTCACTTGTGATAAGCATCTAATCTTATACAATCTCTTAACTAGTTTTAAGTCTTGCTTCGTTTTGTTAGTAGATTTTTATTGTTTTAAAATAAGAAATTACTGATATAAAGACCGGAGTTAAATATTTTTTTAAACGAGATTTTTCTTCTTCAGGTGCTATGTTCTCCTAGAACTTAAGCATGCTTACCTTTATGTCGACTGTTTTTAGAAAGAGTTTTATTGATTCTGTCCGTACTTTTTTTTAGCCATAAGCATTTCTTCTATGTCCGGTTCTCGTTTTCTAACTGCTGTTTCTTCCTGAATGACGATAACAGTAATATTGGTACTTACAGCTTCCTATAACGTAGCCAAAATTCTCGATATTATTCGTCTTTAAGCTATTTAGTGTTTCTCTTTGCTTGTTCAGTCTCCATAACACACTTGTCACTTTTTCTGTCCATGACATTTTTAAGTTTTTACGATGAGCCCATATTTCGAACGCCTCTTATTTGCTTGCACATGACTTCCTTAAGCTTTTATTCGTTCATTTCATGTAAGAGGACACCAAACAACAGGTTCTCTCACAAATAATATAGCAAATTTTTTCTTTACGTGTAAATACTTGAGTTGTTTAATTGATCCTTTGAATAATATAGTAATAAACTTATCAAAACCAAGATTGGTACCACGAAAGAGATGGGAGTCTTGAAGTCTTCGTGAAAAAATAAAAATAAAAATAATAAAATACATCTGCAAACTTGGTTAAAAATGTTTATTGTCTATCGCGTATTAAATAAAAAAATATGCAATAAATATACAATTTTGTATTTTTGGATAAATTGTTTGGTGATATTTGGTAGGTAACTGAAAAAATAAATTTCTAGCATGAAGTGATCGATTTGTCTTAAAAACCTCACATGACATAAGAGTTTTTTTCTGAGGTCAATTGTAATCTAGCAGTGTTTATATTTTCTTAATGTACCTTGCAAAGTAGTGGTAATGTATCAAGCTAACGCGAATAATGTGCACAGATAATAAACCTACTTACGCATCTTGCATTTTTCCTTTACTAAAACAGCGCCGGCTTAACAAAGTAATTGCCATTTGACCACAATCTTCTTCACCAACAATGTGTGCCGAAGTCCTGTTAGACTTAGTGATGATAGTACGTATTATATAATCAGTAACTGGCAGAAAACCTGAACACTTTTCGCTCATCTTTACAGAAATATTTTCCGGTTTAAGATTCGCACGGTATTAAAGTTTCCATCTTGCGAATTACCCACTACATAAGCTGTTGCGTGCAAACATTATCTTTTTTATCGTCATTAACATTGTTTTACTGTTATATTGCTTAAAGATATCATGTTTTTTACTTGGGCAATGAGTACTGTATTTTTGTAATTAAAGCCGCAAAATTATTTCATACGTTAATATGGTGTTCTGCGCTTACTTTATTAATTGCGATATCACTTTCCAAGAAGCCAACAAGTAATTATTGTAATGACAGACCTTTTTTTTATCGAAGTTATAGGAAATAGTTAGTGGTTAACTGCAGGTAGTGCGGAATTTTTATACTTCGAAATAGTTTTTATGGTTATGAAATACTTTGATAGAAGTTACTAACGAACAAATGCTTTATTATACAGTACATTGGAAATGCAGCAATTGTATAGAAGCGAGTTTGCACCCACAGCAAATATTTTTAATATATCTAAAAGTTGTGTTAATTTTATCGTACAAGGTAAGAGGTAGATTTTAAAACATGCTTTGATTTCGATTTTCCATATTTTTCTCAAAATTGTGCTGTTTTTAGTTTGTCGTACTTAGTAAATTTTGAGTTGAAACCTGCTGTTATATATCGATGGTTAAAGTGTAAAACATCGTAAGTTAGTTTCATACAATTTTACACGAGAGATGAAAAACGTTTTACAGCTTTCTCTCGTTAAAATCGGCTTCGTTTTTTTAATAATAATATGCATTATGACATTAATTTTATGACTACCAGTGAAACAGTACAAAAAGTTTTTATTTTTTTTAAATATTTGACTTACAAGGTTTTGTTTCTAAAATATTAAAGTAAAATAATACTTAATAGATTTTGTCTATAATTTGTGAGAGATTCAGAATTAAAAGAAAAAATAAACTAAGAAAAAAAAATTTATTCCAGAAAAATATTTAACAGAAAACATCAAAAGCTTATTTAATCATAGGAAACCTAATTAAGTATGTGAAATGGTGTCGTAGAAATGCCGGAAATCTTCCGGCAGGAATTTTTTCAAGTCCTGAAGGTGATTGAATTTGTCCACTTTAATTTTTGGTGGAACCTCATATAATGGCGTTATAATGACATTTTCATCATTATGATTTCTCGTTTGTCGTCTTGGCAATTGTTTCCAGTCATCCTCGTAGCATATTTTATAATCTATTGTCCCATCATGGCGATATGCAAGACATCTTATATCCGCAACCTTTGGATCACCAGGAAAATTACCAGGACGAATAGAACCATAATTTTTAATTTGCGAGTAATTCTTGAAAAATTTAAAGTCTAGATAATTAACGTCATATTTTTGGCTTTGTAATTTTGCATTCTTGCATATTTGAACGTAGCATGCAGGGACATAAATATCGTGGTTTTTTAATTTTCGTTCTATGCATGCATGCATAGAGTCACACTCCATTTGAGTATGACCCTTTTCTAAATAATATTGATATATTAGTATGTTTTTTATCTTCGCAAAATTTGACAAGGCATTAGCCAAAGTAACATTGCGATTTTGATATCCACAGCCGTCGCTAAAAATAATTACTTCATTTGTTAAGGCTGTTATATACTTCTCAAGTTGATGTATTATAATTGTAGTAAATTCATTGGCAGTAACCTGTCCTGCTCCTTCATGCCAAAGGTAACAATCGCCTTTGCTATGCCCCAGATTAAAGAAAGTAAAATTATGTACGCTCAACTTCATTTTGTAGTATGCTACAGACACCTGCAATTTTGTAGATGTCAGTAAAGATTGTGCATCCATAGTAAACACCAGTTTTGATGGATCTGATAGAGCTAGCTCTTTTTGGTGTTCCTTTGCAGCACGAGCAGAGTCCTTGCGTCGTAGATGTAAGCTGTAGTCTTCTTCCGATATACTACCAACCTTGTGACCTGTACATATATCACACTGATCTTTCTTTGGCCTGTATAGCGAGAGGTTAAGTTTTTCAAATACTTGACGAAAACTGGTATGGCTCAATGGGTGGCAGTTTTCTTCTGTGCATTCCTTGACATAGAATCTATACAGGTCGTTTATATTTTCCCAGGTAGCTTCTAAATATAATTTAGTTGAATCTTTACGGCAATAGTGACTCTCCATCTTTGGAAGCTTTTGTAAGAACTGATTTAGGAATTCTCTTTCTTTGGATGTTTTAAATAAACGTTCTTTTGAAGTACTACTTTTGAGAAGACTTTTAGAACTACTTAACAAATTTATTTCCGTTTTCTCGTTAACCCAACTATGTACACTCCACTCTCCAATTGAAAGTGTTTCTAAAAACATTTTCTTACATACTCGCCTTCGAATATTATTATTATTTAAGTGAAAAACTAACGACCGTTTACGCTGAAGTGAAGTGTCATCTGTTTTGTGGGATTTAATAGGCAGTAAATCAACCAAACCCATTATGTAAACTTTTTTCTCATCCCAACTAAAATTTTCCAGAACTTTTGAAAATTCTCCATTCGATCTTCCTCACTGAAGCTCCTACAGAACAACTTAGAAGATTTGTTAGACATTTTACAGTTGCAAGCTGGGCCCATCTGCTTTTCTTTTCTCTCTACACTTTTATAGAATGCACCTTGTTTATTAAATTGCAATGATAAATATTTTTCTCCTTTCATTCTTTTTGTTTTATTTACATTACTCCAATTACTTTTGTTGACTTCTCCTTTCTTTGCTCTCTTTCTTGATGTTTTTTTACTTATTTGTGGGTGCACCGGGGGCTGCTCCAGTGAAAAAGATTCATCACTTGTATGAGAGGCAACTGACAATTCATAACTGGACCCACTATCTTCAAAAGGATCACTTTTTTCTGCCGGATCCTCAACTTTCTTATCTTTATCAGAAATGCTGTTTTGGCTCACACTATAATAACAATAACCTTATTTTTTTTGCAATAAAGCAGGCTAAATCTACTTACCATGTGTAATCAACAGTATTAGTCTTTTTTACCATCTCAACCATTAACTTTCCACGATTACACTGTGTGAAAGACATTATTTTCTGCCAAAAAGCACACCTATTTACATACGCACACGTTATTTTACCTCCTCGTAAGTCGTACAAATAATGCCGTTTGATGTCAAAACCTCCTAAGTCGGACTTGAAAGGTTTTGGCTTTAAAATTAAAGTGTTTCAGTCTTACAGGGTTTTGATAGATGGCTCTGTCAGTATTAATTGTGAATTTAGACTTGAGAGGTTTTGTAGCTTAATAGATGATGATATTCTTAAACATTTGCCACCATAATAAATATTATGAAAAATATCGACTTACAAGGTTTTACACTTTAACCATCGATATATATATTAATTTTTGTTGTGATTTAATAGGGTGGCGTTTACAGGGTGTCCCAGATCACATTTCCAGCATGGGGATCTCGCTTATTATAAGAAATACAGGTTTGTTTAAACTAGATGAATTATTCCTTAGTATGATATGAGCCACAATCAATTTTTAAAAGTACAAAATTTCTCGTGCTTCAGATGTTATAGCAAAAAATATGAAAATATCGAATTTCTTTTTTCTCTCATAACTTTTTTGTTTTAATGATTAGATTAATTTTATTTGTACTTTCTTGAGGTACTTTTTAATGGAGAATGTACCTAACTGTTATTTTAGGTTTTTTTAACACCTACCGTTTTCGAGATATTACCCGTAATTTCATTTTTTCTTATATAATATAATAAGGTAATTTATTTTAGCGATTTGCTAATTATGTTTACATTTTTTATTACATGTACATAAATATAAATATATAAAATTTAAAACTTTGGGCCGCGAAGTTGCTATGGAATAGTTAAATGTGCTTTTTTTCTCTTTTAAATGAGATATTAGTTGCTATACCTATTTTTATAAATAAGTCACAAGATTTCATATTATTGTTGTGTAATTCGATACTCTTTGTAGTAATTGTTATAATGATGGCTACATTTAAAAATAGCGAAAAATTGTACATGTTGAGATGCTACATTCTTTACCATAAAAACTGTGTAGAAGCTAAGCGAACATACTTAGAGCTATATCCGGAGAAAGGGCTACGAAGGGTGTGTAATTACAGAAATTTGGAAATAAATTTAAAAGAATATGGTTTCTTCGAGAAACCAACCAAAAATCCAAAACAAATCAATGAAGAATTAGAATTATCTATTTTACACAGTTTCTATTGCAAAGAATGTAGCATTTCAACATTTAATATTTTTAATTAGTTATAAATGTGCCCATAATTATATGATAACAAAGTTGCTACAAAGACTATCGAATTACACAACAACACTATAAAATTATAATAAATGATACCACACAAATAGTAACTATCATTTGACATTTAATTAGTTGTTTTTTGTTTTTATTTTCAGAGATAGCTTTGATAAGTGATGAGTAAAATACGATTTTTCTTCATTTTGTGACTTATTTATAAAAATAGATATAGCAAGTAATATCTCATTGGAAAGAGAAAAAGAAAGCACATTTAAACTATTCCATAGCCGACTTCGCGGTTCATAAGAAAAAATGAAACTAGGGGTAATATGTCGAAAATAATATGTGCTAAAAAAAAACTAAAACAACAGTTACATTCTCCATTAAAAAGTACTTTGAGAAAGTACAAATAAAATTAATCTAACGATTAAGACAAAAAAGTTATGAAAGAAAAATAAATTCGACATTTTCATATTTTTTGCTATAACATCTGAAGCACGAGGATTTTTGTACTTTTAAAAATTGATTGTGGCTCCTCTCATACTAAGGAATAATTAATCCAATTTAAAAAAAACTGTATCTGTTATAATAAGCGAGATCCCTATGCTGGAAATGTAATCTGGGACACCCTGTATATTTGAAAATGTTAAAATCGCTGCTTTTTCCAAAAATTCTTTATTTTGCCATATTAAAAAAAATTGTTCGGAAAATCTGATCTTTTTTAATTTCTTATTGAAAATCTATATGCTCACATTTTTCTATGTTATAAGATCCTTACTTGTAGGTATTATATGTATAACTATGATTGAAAAAAAGTAAAAAGTTTTGCATATGGTATGGTAGTTATAGTAGTTTTTTTTTAAACTGTTTTATAAAATCAAACCTTAAAAAATGTACTAATGGTAAATTTTATTATTTTCCTCATAAAAAATATTCCAATAAACTTTCTCTTTTAAACTTCAGTTTACGGTCAAAACATTTCTTGGATGAAAGCATGTACCAGCATTTGGATTTTTACACGCATGCGCTGTTCATAACTAAGATGAGCTGAGGTAGCTATGCATCGCTCTCCCAACCCCACTTAGTGATAGATTATTAAGGTGTTTACCCTAGCGATGCGTACATTTGTATAAACCCAATAGACGCAAATGTCATTTACAGTTGGGCCAGTCGTAAAAGCGTTCCAACAACAGCTAATACTGGGCAATACATTTATTAGTACATAGTTCACGCATGCGAATAAAACAGTTCATGCATTCATCCAAGGATCGGTTTGAAACTGCTTGTTGGAACAAACCTATGTAACTCATAATGTTTCGAGATTCCTATTGTGGCCAGTTTAAAATAAACAGACTAGTTTCGTTCTTGATTATCAATATCATAGTTAAATTTAAACATTAACAGTGTTTTTAAATTGTGGGTCTTTCTAGAAACAGATCGATCACTAGTTCTATAATATTAATCTAAAATTAGGGCCTTAAACAGTAAGCCAAAGTTATTACATGTTGTATTATCAATATCAATAAATAGATATAGTGACTTGTGAAGTTGACTAAAGTGAGAATAATCAGTAACGCGTCTGAAAATATTTTTATTTGTGTATTTTAGCTTTGTCGGGAAATCTTCTGCTCTGTGTTCAAATTCAAATTATAAAATTAGCATTTCTGTTCGCGTTTGTATAATACATGTAACACTTCTGCCATTTTGTTAACACCCAAATATTTCCTGAGACAGACAATCCGTTTGTACAAATATTACATCAAAGCCTAATCTCGTCCTAGATTTTTCGTTATATTGTCTAGATCGCGTGTGATCTACAAGCTTAATTAAGATAACACGTTGTAATTATATAATTTCGTGTGTGGGAATTGACTGTTACTTGTACAAATAGAAAAGTTTCACACATTTATAATGCACTTCCTTGAAAAAACGGTAATGGAAAAGAAATAAATAAATGATGCAGAACACTATATAAAACAAGTTTCGCAACATCGAGAAACTGATACGAGGTTAACCGACTGCAAATTTTTCGAAATCCAGGCCCAATCTCGTTGTAGGATCTCCTGTAACACATTCCGACTTGCTCGGGTACAGATTGCGTATTGAATTGCACGTTTTGATTCCTTTTGTAAACGCTGGACTCTCCAGTTTTATTTATTTAATCAATTAAAATAAATTATGTGATGATACGTGGAGCAAACCCACAAAACATTACAAAAATAACGACCATAGCATCGATTTCGTCCAAACTTCTATTTAGTTTTGCAATTTTCCATTCTTATTTGTGTTAATAATCATATAGTCTCCAACAAATACACCCCGTGTTTTGTATTTTGAGTAAAAACTAGCGTGCGTTATTTTATAGCCAAAATTATCAAAGGATACTTTTGTGAGCTATACATGACATCTAAAAATACTCGTTTATTATGGCTATAAAAATAATTAACTACGACAACTGTTGCATGTGTATAAAATACTTTTAGACAAATTGCAGAAATAAAAAAAATCAGTAAAACCTTAATCGCTAGTACGAAATATTGATGTTGGCTTTAGATAGAATAATGTTTAAATGTTTGAAATTATTGAGTTAACGTTGGTGCTTATATGTTGAGGTAAAGCTCTACAAACGTTATAAGGTTTTGAAGATTTTGTTTAGGAAATAATAAATAAAGTTTTATTTTGAAGTATAGGATCATTTTTCCTTTTTTGACATACTTCATTTCAAAGTTTTTTTTAATTATCTTTTAATTTGATGTACGATTTAATAGTTTTTATAATTAACTGCTACCAAAACCTTTTAAATTAAGTATAAATTTAGTAGTTCAGTAACAAAAAAGTTCCTTAAAATTGATTTTAAAGAACTGTTTTTTTCTCCTTTTAGCTGATGTACGGTTTTAGAGTTTTATTTTTTACAAGAGGTGTGGGATTGATTTTTTAAATAAAATTTGAAATTACAAAGAATTACGATTTTACGATATTTAAATGTTTTTATTCCGTTATAAAGTAGATACATAGAGATTATGTGTAAAATAGCACATCATCCAAATGGCGTCCTCGACTCTCCTTACCACCCTTTTTTCGGTTTTTGGTGACTTTTACGCAAAGATGCCAGTGAGAACTGATTCAATGTTGGCTTTGACTGTGGATTTATGGCATAGACTTTCCCTTTAATATGAACCTACAAAAAAAAGTCTAATGGCTCAAATCGCATGATCTTGGTGACCAATTGACCTTGCCTTTTCTGGAAATTATACGACCAGGGAACTTGTAGCGCAATAAAGCACGTTCTTGATGTATTGGTTTTTCATGAACCACAACTGTTGTGGACTGTCCACAAGAGGGTTTTCGGAGCCCCAGAGATATTTGAAATGAAAATGTGCCTCGTCGCTAAACATTTTTTTTTTGCAAAAATCAGCATTGCCCTCAAGGTTTTCCAAAACCCAATCCTCGAGTGTTCGTCGCATTAAGTGGTCAGTAGGCTTGATTTCTTGTGTCAGTTGAACTGTATACGCGTGCAGGCCAAGAAACATAAATATGCTAAACTCTGCGCAAGTTAAAATAGAAAAAAAAAATTATGTAATAGATATTCTAATTTTTTTTCTCTCTTTTATTTAAAATTCGATAGTGTTCAATAGGTCATGTCAGGTTTTGTAAACCAAAACTCCGTAAGTTGTAAAAATAAACATATCAAATTAATTAATTTAACAAACTTTCTATCTTCAATCTGCTTCGATGGATTTTATCCAATAAAAATTTAAGTGATTTGATTATTTTACTGCAAGTTTTTAGAATGTTTTAAGAGATAATTTTCTAATAAATACATATTTGGAACTAAAGTTGTGGGATTATTTGGGCCCATATAAAAGAAAACAAAAAAATCTATTAATGAAGAGACAACGGTCTTGAAACTTCTATTTGTTAGAAAAAGATTTAAGTTAAAAACTTCATTTAAGATAGTAAAAATTCATGAACATTTACAGATCAAAATAACTAAACAGATCACTATTTATTTTTACAAAAAAATCTCTTTTTATGAATTTCAGACTTAATTGAAAATTTATAATTTTCTGATGAATAGGCTATATTTTGGAAAGTGGTGTAGATATTTAAAACAAATATTTATTTTATACATAAGTGATTTTTAAGTGAACTTTACCTAATAATTCATCCATGTTTAAATTATTTAAGTGATTCTCTTTAAATCTTATATTAATAGGTTAAGTTCATCATTTTTCATTTATTTTGAAAGAATCACTTTAGTAGAAAAACTAGACCAATTTTCAAACTGTCATTTCTCTGTCGGTAGCTTTCTCATATTTTTTTTCTGCAAAAGAGAATCTTCATACAGGGATGCGCAAAAGTATGGAAACAGACAAATATCTAGAACACTATTGCAGATATAACAATGAAATTTTGTATCTGAACGTTATGGTATTTTTCGGATTCGATGAAAATATTAAGGTTGCAATACGACTTCCGGTTCAACCGGAAACGGACTTAAACTTTAAAATTTTAAATAAGAAACCCTGTATATTTTTACATTTTTGGATTCCTCTTAATATTTACTTTAAAAATGTATGAGGTTATGTGGATCTAAAGTCAACCGTTTTCGTAAAATTTATATTTTTGTGAAAATTTTGAGCGATACAGCACTTTCATTTTTTTCTAACATTAAAGTTATTTAAAAAGGCAGTAGAATTTCGTTTGAGAATTAGATTAACAATTGATTATTTAACACTTTGCGCTAGCTACATTTTAAAAATATTATACAGGGTGTTTTTTACACTAGGTCAAACTTGTAAAACGTTAAACATCGATAACTCGATTTTCTTAAATACAACACAATATTTGTTTTTACATAGCCTTGTAGAAAATTTGATTGTTTTCAAAAACATTAACCATTTTTCATACCTAAAACTAATATTTTTCTAGTTATCGCGATTTTATTGCAAATTATTCCGGCAACGTAATATTTTCGAGTAGGCTATGAAGGTCGACAGCGATAATTTTGAAACAATTGAAAGATAACAACAAGAAAATTGTAATATTATCTTTTCCTTTCGAATTTTCGAAATTTTTTGTAATGTAAATGTAATTTTACCAATCTTACGTTTATATCGAGATTTCTTATAAGGGCCACAATATTTTTCATATAATTGATTTTGATCGTTTGCAAAGTTCTAAAAACCGATTGATAATGTATTGAGTAAGCAAAAAGAACGCTGATTAAACAAAAGTCACTGGCCAATCTTATCTTTAAATTTAAAGAAACGGTTAGGGTTGAAACCGTTTCCGGTTCAACCGAAAATCATACTGTAGAAACACAAAAAATTAGTTTATAGGATTTAGTAATTGTCCCATCACACTAGTCCAATGAATAAATGCATAATTTTAAGAAACCTCGATTTAAAAGTAAAAAAGGTAAAATTACTTCTACATTTTTAGAAATGTCGAAAATAAGTGAGGAAAAGGCAATATTATAACTTCCTTGTTTTTATCTTTCAATTGTTTCAAAAAAACCGCTGTCTACCTTCATAGCATCATAGCCTACTCGAAAATATTACGTTGCCCTAATAATTTACAATAAAATCGCGATATCTCGTAAAATATCAGTTTAAGGTATAAAATATGGTTAATGTTTTTGAAATACAATCAAATTTTCTACAAGGCTATGTAAAAACAAATAGTGTGTTGTATTTAAGAAAATCGAGTTATTGATGTTTAACGTTTTACAAGTAAAAAACACCCTGTATAATATTTTAAAAATGTAGCTAGCGGAAAGTGTTAAATAATCAATTGTTAATCTAATTCTCAAACGAAATTCTACTGCCTTTTTAAATAACTTTAATGTTAGAAAAAAATGAAAGTGCTGTATCGCTCAAAATTTTCACAAAAATGTAAATTTTACGAAAACGGTTGACTTTAGATCCACATAACCTGATACATTTTTAAAGTAAATATTAAGAGGAATCCAAAAATGTAAAAATATACAGGGATTTTTATTTAAAATTTCAAAGTTTGAGTCCGTTTCCGGTTAAACCGGAAGTCGTATTGCAACCTTAATATTTTCATCGAATCCGAAAAATATCATAACGCTCAGATACAAAATTTCATTGTTATATCTGCAATAGTGTTCTAGTGTTTTCTGCACTTTACAATACATTTACTCTGCTAAAAGTTCTTACTCTCTTGGTTTTTTAAAACGTTGTATCTAATATTGTAGTAGTTATACATAAATGACATTGCTCATTAGTAAATCTAACTTCCACCTTTCAATCACTCGAATGGAACACATTTTTAATAAAATATACAAAACCTTCACGCATAGTATTAAATTTTTATCAGATTAATCGTTAGAATGGATTAACAAACACACTGACACCTATTTTTTTGTTACCAATTTGCATTTATTTAAACGTATTAATTAACTTAGAAAACTGAAATCTCGTTAACTTGTATATAATTGGCGTCTAGTTTCCATTGTATCTGACACCCATCATCAGGTCCAGACGTTTAGATTGATCAATTAAGGTGTATGTACGTACTACCTAGGTGATTAATATTACTTATAATGAAAATTATATTTTACATATATTATGATTAATAAGTAGATTGTAGCACGAGGACCGTAATATCAACTTTTAATAGTGCGAAAGGCAACCAGTTTTGTTATCATTGCAATTTTTTACGATCTAAACGGAAATAATTATCTAGGTCTGTGATTTTTTGTTGTCGTTTTACTTCAGCGTTTCATTTTTAATTGCTACTGAATTGATTTTAAGATTATTCTGGCTTATTAGGGGCGTACATGAGAAGATGAAGAGTTTTCCTTCAACTTGATTATTAGCTGTAAGAATTTTCACAGCTAATTTTGCCTCTCACAATTGTATGAGCACCTATAATCTTCTTGACTGTATAACTTTGATACTGAGAAATTTTCACAACGTCAAAGTGGCGGTGAAAGCCAAAATTTTTCATTTCCGGGATATGTTTAGTAGGTTTTTATTATGCGCTTTTTATGGTCGGCATTTCTTAAGTTGTTACACGAATATCGGCCACTTAATAAAGAAAGCCTATACGCGTACAACAAGAACGGGTGATTCGGACTCGCGGCTAAGTCAGACGAGAAGGGGTAGGTCCAGATTAGAACTAAACTTGTAGATATCAAAAGGGCGCCACACTATTTATTCTGTAAGGTAAAATAGCGAAAAAACCTAAGGAAAGAAATAAAAGAACTCGTAGGCTTGAACGGTATATGCCTTTAATAACACCAAACACAAAAATGAAAATAACAAACAAAATATAGAACGCACTTGACAATAAAATGGTCCTCGCCTCAACAGACTTAGAAGGCCACTACGAAGAAACCCTTCGTTATAATTAAACCTAAATAAAATATGTACGACGAAATAAGATCGGTCCTGTTCCGGGGTTTGCAAGTACCTATATAAAAAACACCAACATATATTTATACCTGTATGTAAGACTGATAACACAACGTCAATAAAGTGGAAGAGCTCTCCAACCTATCAAAACTGTGGCAGTAAAATCGCCAAGCGGTAACGTGAATAAAAAATACCTTGCAAACCGAAAACGGTCTCTAACTTATTAATCGTAGCTTTCAAATAAGAATTTAGTGACACCAAAGCCACTCAAAGGTTGTTGAGAACGTAGGATGTATCATGGACGTAAGGTCCTGTTAACAACAATATAAGAATTGATTTAAACGTTAATAAATGACACTAGCAAAAATACAACGTAATGAACTAAACGTTAATACATAACGCCAAAGCAAAACAGTGAACTAACTATAGTACGAGCTGAGGGCTCTACAATAGTTAACGTAAGATAATAAAAATATTAAGAACGTAGCTAGTCGGGGCTTAAATATGTAAGCTTAGCTTTCGATGAGCCGCCGAAGGCACGATGAAAGAGAAGAGGGCCGGAACTGCTGTCCGTAGTCCAAACTAACAGATAAACATCCACGGAACCAATCTTCAACGGAGTATCAAACGTCCGATCACAACGTTAAACGAAACTTGGAGAAAAGGACTGAGCTTAACCTCCAGCTCAAAGCAAAACGTACATCCAAACGTTACACAAACGAAATATCAGCCAATTTAAGTACGAAACGTAAACACCTAAAAAGAAACGAAATGTAAGATAACCTCCAATTTTCACGTGGCTTGAAGAAAAGATTTACCTGTTTTATGTGCCGCTAAATAATCCAACGGTTTTATTTGGCTGGACCAAATTCGCCGTACGCGTGACTACAAAAGTCGAGATCCACCAAAATTTACAATATTTCCCTGGATATTCACCCTGCACAAATCACAGGTGTATCACCAAACCAGACAATAACCGGAAGTGCGTGAACGGTAGACAATACCAATTGACATGCGTGAAAATATACTAGACACTAGAGCTACTAAAATAAGCCGAAACTACTACTCATGGGACCTAACTCCCAATCGGACAATAGTAACGTAACAAATCCCCCCCTTACTAGAAGGAAAAATGAAGAAAAAGGAAAAAAAAATTCTTTCCTAAAAGAAAAGTAGTAATACAAAGAAATCAAAAGAAAGAACCGAAAGGTCCAAGAGAAAACCAAAGAAAACCGCAACTTCACTTGAAAACCCTAGTGTGAGTCGGCACACCTTCCACGCTACACGCTTGTTGGGAGCAGGGGGGACAAGGATACCTCGCTCAAGATCTTCGTCGCTTCGTGGCCATCTATGTCATCCCACACAACAAGTGGAGACCAAGCGCCACCAACTACACTTGAAAGCTTATTCAAGCGAAATCGGAACAAAAGAGAAAACAGCTTAACCTACTAATACAGCGCCGATAAGGACACCGAACTGAAACTAAAGAGGTATAAACCAATCGGTTTATCCTCGGAACTGGTAAGAAATATATCACGGACTTTGGGCGAAGAAAAGCGCTGTCGTGATCCACCTGTCCAGGAGAGATCACACAGTGAAACCAAAAGACAGCAGTCATCCGTCACTCATCTACTCTGACAGAGGCGGCTCGGTCTGAGTCCAAAGAGTCAGGGTTCCGAGAACTGATCGCTTGTCGTCATGTTCACATTTATCCATCATCAGTCATTTCCAGAAAGAAGAAAGTTCCAAAGAACGACAAAAGAAAAACAAAGCGAGTGTTTAGGGGGCTTTTACCCCTGGTAACTACACACCCTTGGCCAATTCTTCATCCTGAACCAAGAAGGAGAGAAAGAAGAAAGAAACAGAGAAAGACAAAACAAAGTGAGTGTTTAGGGGGCTTTTACCCCTGGTAACCACACACCCTTGGCCAATTCTTCATCCTGAACCAAGAAGGAGAGAAAGAGAAAGAACAGAAAGTTACGAAACGTCGAATGGTGAAGCCGAGACATCGACAAATACGAACATAGAAACTGTCAGTCCAAAGAAAATCCCAGTAGGGAAAGCAACTAAGTAAAGAGAAAGTGAACCAACAAGTAACAGAGAAATGTCGTATTAGTCTTCAGCGAGATAAGGCTTCATATCTTGAACATGCCAGGTGCCTACGTCTTTACCAGACTCGTCAGCTAACTGGTAAGTCCAAGGAGACACACGTTTCAAAACAGTAAAGGGACCAATAAATTTCGCAGCGAGTTTGGCGTTGATGTAAGCAGCGGCGTTGGATAAAGCAAAGTTCCTGCGCCACACAAGTGAGTTTACAGCAAACTCGACTGGGCGTCGACGAAGATTGTAACGTCGGCTAGCTTGTTCGTAAGCCTTGTTCAATCGATCCTTGATATCCAAACGAAGTTGTTCTATGCCTTTCGTTCGTAAGCCAGGTTCGTCAACAGTACGATCAGGGTCTTCGATCGGTTCATTGAGATCGGGTGGTCGTCCCATGTGATCTCCATATAGATGGTGCTCACGTCCGAAGTTAGCAAAGAAAGGAGAGTGACCAATTACTTCATGTTTGGACGTGCGAATAGCACACGCAACTTTTGGCAATAGCGAATCCCACTTTCGGTGGTTATCCGCAACATACGAAGAAAGCATAGTTTTTAGTACGCGGTTAATGCGTTCTGCAGGATTAGCTTGCGGATGGTAAGGAGCATTGAATAGAATTTTACAGCGATAGCTTTCACATAGAGAGCCAAACTCTCTACTACGAAATTGTACACCATTATCACAGATAATGTACTGCGGTGTACCATAAACTAAAAAAATTTCATCTTCTACAGCGCGACAAACCGTAGCAGCTGTAGCACGACGAAGAGGAAAGAAGCAAGAGTATTTAGTAAAGCAATCAGCGACAACAAGAATAAAGGTATAGCCTTTAGGCGAACGAGGAAGAGGTCCTACAATATCGATGCAGAGGAACTGCCAAGGACGAGAAGGTTTAGCACGAGGTACCATAAAACCATAAGGTTTCTTCTGTTCTACCTTATGTGCGGCACAAACTGCACATCTCCGGACATATCTGGCAACAGAGGATCTCATTTTAGGCCAATAGTAACGTGTGGCCAAACGCTCAAACGTTTTGAACACACCAGCGTGACCGGCAGTTGGTAAGTCATGGTTCTCATTGATGAGATCTCGACGAAGTTCCGTAGGAACAACAAACTTCCAGTTATCGCATTCCGGATCGAGCCCACGAATACGAGGAGAAGTATACTTAAAGACCTTACCATTGTCGACACGCCAAACAGGATATTTATCCGGGTTGGTTTCGATAGAGGTACGTAAGCGACAATACCACTCATCAGGAGTCTGAAGTGGAGGAAGAATAATGGCAGGTTCCACGACATCAAGTTTAGGAACAGAACGAGACAAAGTATCTGGAACGACATGATCTTTGCCCTTGCGATGGACTATTGTGAAGTCGTACTGCTGTAGTCGTACGCTCCACCGAGCAAGGCGTCCAGAAGGATCCTTAAGATTATTAAGCCAAATCAAGGAGTGGTGGTCAGTGACCACAGTAAAGTGAGCACCTTCGATATATGGTCGGAATTTTTCTATGGCCCACACAACTGCGAGACATTCTTTTTCCGTGGTGCTATAATTACGCGCTGCTTTCTGCAACGAACAGCTAATATAACTAACTGCATGTTCGCCGTCATCATGCGTTTGGGTCAAGATAGCACACACCATAATCTGAGGCATCAGTCTGAATAGTAAACTCCTTGTTAAAATCAGGACAGCTAAGAATTGGAGCAGCAATAAGAGCTTCCTTAATGGCCGTAAAAGCTAGTTGACATTCGTCACTCCAAAGAAAGTTAGCATTCTTTTTAGTAAGAGAAGTAATAGGAGACACAACGGTAGAGAAATTAGGAATAAAACGTCGGTACCACGATGCCATTCCTAGGACACGACGTACTTCAGTAACGGAAGTAGGAATAGGTAAGTTAAGAATAGCAGAAACCTTTTCTGGGTCCACATGTAAACCCTGTTTATCGACAACATAACCGAGATAGCGTAATTCGGGACGGCAAAAGTGACATTTATCTCGACGAACAGTAAGACCAGCGTCCATAAGTCGTTTGAAGACTTCCCGAAGGACGTCCAAGTGCTTATCAAAGTCATTAGTGACTATGACAATATCATCGAGATAGACAAAGACATGAGGTTCTAGGTCTGCGCCGATAACGCGGTCGATCAGCCGTTGCCACGTGGCTGGAGAATTATGTAACCCAAAGGGAAGGCGTCGGAACTGAAATAAACCTCTATTTGGTACAGTAAAGGCAGTAATAGGTCTAGACTCAGCTTTAACAGGAATCTGCCAATAAGCAGTTTTAATATCCAAACTAGAAAGAAACTTAGCGTCACGTAGACGATCTAGAATATTAGATATATATGGAAGAGGATACGCATCACGTTCAGTGACTTTGTTTACCTTGCGATAGTCCACACAGAACCTATAAGTACTATCTTTCTTTTTGACAAGCACAATGGGTGACGCCCACGGTGACTGTGATGGTTCGATAACACCTTGCTCCAGCATGGCGTTCATTTCAGCATCCACAAACTTTTGTAGTGCTGGGGAGATAGGGTAGTAACGCTGTTTGATGGGTTCAGCGGTAGTACGAATTTCGTGTTCAACAAGGTTCGTGCATCCTAAAGTCGGCTTCATAACAGAAAAGATATCCCTAAGCAACGAAGAAAGAAGAGACATCTGCCTTGAGTCCAAGTGACTATGGTCAGTAATGGAAGCAATTTCTAGCTCTTTCCTATCGCTAAACGTCCATCCTCCATTACGGATATTGGGAATGATTCCCAATTTCTTCCAAAAGTCAACACCTAAGATAAGAGAATGAGGTAGCGAAGGTATAACTAGAATTTCTGTCAGGACAACGCGTTTCTCTACTACTACAGGAACACAAAGTAATCCCAAAACGGAACAGGATACGCCATTAGCGACAGTACACTCAGGAATCGAAGAAGGCAACAAAGTTAAATCAAAAGACTTGAGTACGTCCCAACCGGAACGACCAAGTATAGTACGGGAAGCACCAGAGTCTAATAGACCTAGAAAAGTTTTCCCAAAAATCTCTACAGATAAATAAGGGCGTTCGTCACCCTCAGAAGAAGCTAAAAGAAAATCTAAAGCGAATTTAGATCGAATGTCTAAGTCAGAAAAGGAATCCGAGATTGCAGTACTAGAAGAGAAAGGTGAGTCAGTCACTCGGGTCGACGACTCACAAGTTAGTTTTCCGAAGGCTTATTACTGTTACATTTCGGACAAGTCCGAGTAGTGTGGTTCGGTTGGCCACACTTATAACAATGACGTTTCTGGGGTTGGGGACAAGAGGGAGAAACATGACCGGTTTTCCCACAATTCCAGCACGTCATGGAAGCGAGAGGTTTAGAAGAAGAAACAGGAACAGTCTTTGAACATACCGTAGTCGAGGTAGGAAGAGACGCGACAGGTTTAGTACGTTCAAGAGAAGAAGGAACATCAACTTTATCGACACGTTGGCGAGAAGATCGTTGCGCACACGCTAAGTCAGGTTCCAGCAAAGGTTCGGATCCAGATCGAGGTTCAAAACGTCGATTTCGAATCTCTGCATCCTCTAACGTGCGTAACAAGGGAATGAGTTTAGTAAAAGTAGTTGGTTGTTGAAAAAGTAAGCTTTGCGAATATTTAGGACGTAGATTACCGATAATACGATGAAGTTGTTCAGCCTCAGAAGGAATGAAGGTCAATCTGCGAAATAAATTACGCATCGCAGCGACAAATAAGGTTGGGCGTTCGGAAGATCCTTGTAAGCGATTGTAGATTTCTTGTCTCAATCTCTCGTCATAATCCGATGGTAAAAATGCTTGACGAAGATTAATGACTAGAGAAGTCCAATCGCGAATATCCTCACGCACCGAACGATACCATAGAAGAGCATCGCCTTCAAACAGGTCGATGGCCGAAAAAAATAATTGAGAGGTAGTAACATTACGCGCTATTCTTAGTTCTTCAACACGTTCCAAGAAAGAGCTAACGGAAGCATCGCTTCGTCCACTAAACGTAATGCCCCATTTCGAGACCGGAACAAAGTGTGTAGAAAATACTTGAGGAGTAGGAGGAGGAACTAGAATATCGCCTTCGTCAGATGAGTCATCTGACGCATGTGTCACCGCATTACGAAGCGGGGTGCTGGTGGTCGGTGCTGCAGTCTGATCACGTAACGAGCGTTTGTAAGCGTTTTCGAAATCTGACTTAAGCTCATGCGCACGCAGTCGAAGCGCGTTAAGTTGACTTTTCATCTCGCCGGTGGTAGGGTTAGCGAGTTCAAGGCGTCGATCAGTATGTTTCATCAGCGCCGATGTTCGACGGAAACACGTAGATTTCGTATCACCTTCAAAAGTTTGAAGTGCCGATTCTAACTCAATTAAATTTCTAGTAATAGCTGCACTATCGTCTTTAAACTCAACAGTATAGGCAACTTGCGATAGCGATTTTTCTGAATCTAATTTAAGCACGCCACGAACTGACTTTCTCATCTCGGCTACTGTAGCGGACGGAAAACCACGGCTCGTTAACTCATACGCGAGCTCAACTTGATTCAGAGAGTCAATAAAATCTTTCCAAATGCACGACGGTGCCATTGTATCTAGTCAAGATCAGTAAAGTATAACAAGTAATTAACTTTCCTTCGAGAAGGAAGAAAACAACCCAAAAAGAAAGAAAAAGCAACTAAATAGCCTAAAAGAGAAAAAAAATTATTTGGACTAAATTTTTGACCGAAACTGTACCTACGTATCAAGTCTGGTCGCAAAAGACTTCCAAAAACCTAAAAAGCGATAAAAGAAAATTTGGACAAAAATTTTTACTGGCTCTGTATATAGAAAATGTGCTAAATTGCATAAAACCACCTAAGGAATCTATAGAACCAATAAAAAAAAAAAGTACAAAATTGTTGTTCCACCCTGTATATCAGAAATCCCGAAAACCCAGGTAGTAACAACGAAAACGTCCAGCAGAGAAGTCAAAACCTAAAGAATCGTCGCGAAGCTAGGATAAATGTATGCTTGCATTTATTAGGAACGCCTAGATATATGCAACACACGTAGCAAGAAATAAAATTTTAGAAAAATAGTCCAACAGAAAAATTTTCAAAATAAAGGCAATTATCAAACAAGTCCCTAAACGAGTAAAGTACAGTTACACAAAGCCAATAAGGTTTAGTTACACAAGGCCCCTAATGTTGGGCGTCAATTTTGTTACACGAATATCGGCCACTTAATAAAGAAAGCCTATACGCGTACAACAAGAACGGGTGATTCGGACTCGCGGCTAAGTCAGACGAGAAGGGGTAGGTCCAGATTAGAACTAAACTTGTAGATATCAAAAGGGCGCCACACTATTTATTCTGTAAGGTAAAATAGCGAAAAAACCTAAGGAAAGAAATAAAAGAACTCGTAGGCTTGAACGGTATATGCCTTTAATAACACCAAACACAAAAATGAAAATAACAAACAAAATATAGAACGCACTTGACAATAAAATGGTCCTCGCCTCAACAGACTTAGAAGGCCACTACGAAGAAACCCTTCGTTATAATTAAACCTAAATAAAATATGTACGACGAAATAAGATCGGTCCTGTTCCGGGGTTTGCAAGTACCTATATAAAAAACACCAACATATATTTATACCTGTATGTAAGACTGATAACACAACGTCAATAAAGTGGAAGAGCTCTCCAACCTATCAAAACTGTGGCAGTAAAATCGCCAAGCGGTAACGTGAATAAAAAATACCTTGCAAACCGAAAACGGTCTCTAACTTATTAATCGTAGCTTTCAAATAAGAATTTAGTGACACCAAAGCCACTCAAAGGTTGTTGAGAACGTAGGATGTATCATGGACGTAAGGTCCTGTTAACAACAATATAAGAATTGATTTAAACGTTAATAAATGACACTAGCAAAAATACAACGTAATGAACTAAACGTTAATACATAACGCCAAAGCAAAACAGTGAACTAACTATAGTACGAGCTGAGGGCTCTACAATAGTTAACGTAAGATAATAAAAATATTAAGAACGTAGCTAGTCGGGGCTTAAATATGTAAGCTTAGCTTTCGATGAGCCGCCGAAGGCACGATGAAAGAGAAGAGGGCCGGAACTGCTGTCCGTAGTCCAAACTAACAGATAAACATCCACGGAACCAATCTTCAACGGAGTATCAAACGTCCGATCACAACGTTAAACGAAACTTGGAGAAAAGGACTGAGCTTAACCTCCAGCTCAAAGCAAAACGTACATCCAAACGTTACACAAACGAAATATCAGCCAATTTAAGTACGAAACGTAAACACCTAAAAAGAAACGAAATGTAAGATAACCTCCAATTTTCACGTGGCTTGAAGAAAAGATTTACCTGTTTTATGTGCCGCTAAATAATCCAACGGTTTTATTTGGCTGGACCAAATTCGCCGTACGCGTGACTACAAAAGTCGAGATCCACCAAAATTTACAATATTTCCCTGGATATTCACCCTGCACAAATCACAGGTGTATCACCAAACCAGACAATAACCGGAAGTGCGTGAACGGTAGACAATACCAATTGACATGCGTGAAAATATACTAGACACTGGAGCTACTAAAATAAGCCGAAACTACTACTCATGGGACCTAACTCCCAATCGGACAATAGTAACGTAACAAAGTTGTACATGGTGTCTAAAACTATAGACATTAAAAGTTTTCTTAAAAAATATTATTAAGAGCTATGATATAGCAATTTTGCTATTTGCTGAATGACAATCTTAAAAAATGATGTTTTTTTTTAGAGATTGTAAATACATACTCTTAAAGCTACAGTAAATTTAAATTGTCTGGATACTTAAAACCTTCTTAAAGTAAATGTTCTTGTGCTTATTGCTATGAAATCTTATTTACATGTGTGTGTATTCCGAATTTTCTGTATGCCAATTGCCTATGTTAACGCCAATTTTGGTCATGATGTTTTGACTGCAATTCAAGTTTTTCAAACAACAATGCAAAAATTGTTTTTTTTTTTTTTTTGTATAATTTCTTTCTGTGAGTTCTCCCAGACCACATTGGACTATTTAACTGCACCACTTTTTCTTTATTTAACCAACTCCGTAGCTTTTACGATAAAACGGGTTCCCCATGATTGGTCTCTTAGCATGTTTCGTAAGAGATTGTAACTTGATTATTTTTTCAGGTGAACCTATTGAAAAACTACCTCGTTCACTCGAGTACGATAATGAAGGAGAAAAGTTACATAAAGGTAGGTGTTTTTATTGGTTTTTAATTGGTGAGAGCCCCAGCATTATTATAATTTAATAATGCTAATTACCTAACCTTTAAAAGCGCCAGCGAAAAATATTATTACTTAATCAGTATTTGAACGTTCTAGCACGAATTAAGTCTACTATTAACTAAAGAAACATCAAATAACAATAATTGATTTGTTTGTTATCGTCTTATAGATTTGATTTAATGGCGGATTATCCACATCTTATATACGAAGACATTAATTTGTTCTAAAAGTGAATAGATAACTAAATTGAGCTTGCAAGCTATGCAAGTGGTTTGCATGATATGACAAAGTTATGAAAAAGAAAACCAGATCTGCCTCAACTTCTGTTAGGCCTAACAACCTGGAAAATCGTAAAAATCTGTGTATTTCAGGGTACATTAATTTTAATAAGATGCAATTAAGAAAACATTATAAATTCTTGAAATTAATGCAACAAAACCGTATTTACACAAACAAAGTTTAAAAATATCGCTACAAATTTAATTAACTATAAAATTTAATCAATTCGTGTAATTAATTTATGAATTATTTCGTTTTAAATGTTGATATTTATGGACCAGTTTGATTGTTATAAATTTAAATTGGTTAAAATTATTTTTAGTTGCTACAGATTACATGAGAATTAAAATTTTAATTATAAAAGCATAATTAGCTTCGTGCTGATGTTATCTTAAAGGCCATAGACTTTTAGATGGTTAATGTTGTAATGTTTAGTAATCCGCTTATGGTTTAATTTATTCTGATTTTTAAAACTAATAATACGACTTTTTTATGACGTCTTAATGTGAGGAATACCTGGCGAGATGTAGTGTTGTGCTATTTCCGTTTCTGATATGATTAAAACAAAAATGTAATAAGTTTAAAATTTTTGCATGTTACCTTATATCTAGATCTACAGTAGTTTTAATCTTGAAGCACAGACATTGAAGTTTTTGCTGTTGCAGTTTCCTTGAATTTAAAATTAAGTATAATTAAAGATTAAGTTTTGGTTAATATTGTATATTTCCAAAATCCTAAGGTCTCTTGTTTGCTTTAATCCAGAGTTGCAGACACTCATGAATGGTACAAGAAAACTCTTCATGCATGTCATCAAACATCTAAAGAAATTATACGGCCGATAATAATGATTCTTTTCATTTAACATAGATTAGTTTAAACAAAGTTAAAAACAAAATTATAGCAAAGCAAACTATTAACTCAAATATATGGAATAAATCTTGATGGAAAAACAGTAATCAAATATCCAAATCTCCATATGAGTGAGATATACCCCACAGTTTAAAGTCGTATATGGTTAAAAATTGTATCCCAACTCATTGTTTTCATTGTTTTAAATGTTTTAAATATAGAAGAACTGTGTAACAATACCTTTGCCTATTTTAGGACGCAACATACAAGAGTGCCATACATTGTACATAAATTTGATTGTACACAGTTAAATCGTTTCAATTTTTGATAAGAACATTACTAATTTGAATTAGTAATTAAAAAGGTACACGGCATTTCTTTCTAAGTTTTTATTGCTATGCTAATGTTTTTTTATCGTTTCGTTTTGTCGTCCATATATTAAAAAAATTGAGGTAATTTTTGTTTCAGGTTAAAATTATATGTGCCGAATTTAATTTCGTATAGAGGTAATTCATATTTTTTAGATTTCCTTCCAATACCATTACTTACCAAAGATTGCCTATAAACACAGCTATTTAATTTTTATTCACTTTGCCCTTTTTTAAAACCAAAAATAGAAAAAGTAATAGAATATTATCCAATCAATTGGCCAAAAGGCCTAGTTTAGACAAGTTTACACTTTTCCTAACGTACTAATGGTAGATATTAATTAATTATGGTTTGTTTTACATTTAATATATAGATATCTTTGCACAATTTTTGATAACTAAAAATTATTCTAAAATTAGTAATAGTGAAAAAGTGAAACTATTTCGCTAATCCAGTCTATTGGCGTAATTAAATTTAACGAGAACCGATAAATCGACCATAATACTTATTACCGATTCATTGGCAAAAGAGCTTACAGATTATCTTTTAATTAATCAACATATTCCTACTTATAACCAGGGCATGAAACCGGTTTTTTAAACCGGTTTAAAAAACCGGTTAACCGTTATTTTTTGTCAGAAAAAGTGATTTTTAACCGAAACCGAAACCGTTATTTTTAAAGGCAAAAAAAAAAACAGTAACCTTTAACCAAAATATTAAAAAACCGGTTTTTTTAACGTCTTTTTTTTAATAAAAATTACGATGAAAAATACAAAATCTGTAGTAAATGCGATTAGTTCACCAAAAGTCATTACTGAACTCTTGATTGTACATTTATTATAAAATTATAAATAAATAATATCATTTCATACTTTGCATTCCTGATCTAAATAATTTTAAAAACCGGTTAATTTAACCCGTCTTTTCTAAACCGGTTTTTTACGAATAAAACCGGTTTTTCAACAAAAACCTTTATAAAAATAAAGTTCTCGATTTCGGTTAACCGTTAACCAAAAATTTTTTCGGTTTCGAGCCCTGCTTATAACTAAGTTTTTAATCGATTAAATCTATTGTGATGGTCCATACTGTATGTACATTGACCGCGTTGTTGCGGAAAAGTACATATTACTGTTTTATTTATTATTGTTGTTAACTTTGGTAATTATTAGGAGTACACAGTAAGAAAGAAATTAAACACAACAGACTCTTTTATTTTAAGACCGGTTTTACATTTTTATTATAGCTGTATTCTTGTAAATTTTTTTCTAAAAAAACATATTTTATGCCCAGGGTGTTCTAATTATGATGAATGAATAAAAAAATCGTTTTTTGATAGACCAAAGCCAAACATTGACGTATACTCCAAGTTAGGGCCGTAATATGTAACGTTAATTTGTTTGACTAAAGTTGAAATCCTCATAAATCGGTCATTTTGAAGTGTTACAATTTTTGGTAACTGATGCGTCAGTGTTTGTTTCTTGCTATTCGTTTACGAAGTAAAAGAAATAATATTGAAGTAAAATAAAAATTATTGATGCAAGGCGCCGCGGTACAGTATACTCCTATTTACAACGGCAATTGTAAAATTTTTGTATAGGTACAATTTCGTTTAGTTTTGTTTCTGTTTGTTGGTTAATCGTTCTATTGTTTTATCTCGTAACATTTCAGTCGCTGCTTATTTATTTACATGTTTAATTAATCGACTTTTGTTTACACTTTGTTTGAAATAATGTTAGTTTATTTTTACTGGAATTGCATTTAAAATAAATGCAATTTACAGTTATTCCTTTATCTCACGCATCGTGTTTCTTAAACATGGGGTTGAATAAAATTATAAAATGCATTACGTAATAAAAATGCATTTAATTAACGTTGAGAAACGCACCCCCAACATACGTTTTATATGCGGGTGTCATGCGCATGCATGGAAATAAGTAATTCAAGAATAAATTAGAATTTATTATTTTCGATGTGGTTTTTTTATCGTGGCAGATATATCTGGCACCTTCTGCTAAATTATACATGCAATTACTGAACTTATTACGACTGATTATATTCATGACCGACCTTGGTGCGATAAAAAGATCTTATTTATATATTAATTTGCATCCATAAATATTCCGCGATTGATGTTATCGCGGTTTGATTAGTGAATTGTTTTACTTTTCACTCGGCGTATCAGTTTAATTTATCACCGTTTTGCTTATATTTTTCTCGAAGATCCTTTTCAGTATAACCTATGTCAAACTGTTTGAAAATCTACAACTAATATTTGTTGTAGTATCTATTTTACTTGGTAAGATATTTGTGTATGAACATTTTGCTAATTTTAGTTATTTTTTCTGCAGTATTTTCAGAAAGTTAGAACCACTACTCAATTGCTTAATTCTGCCCCTGTGCTAATTTAGCTAACAGCATAATTATTGTTGTACATTTTCACAGACGATAAAACCAGGGACCTGAACCGAACCGGAACTGGACCAAAAACCGGAACGAACCGGTGCTTTTTTTATGAACCGTGAACCGGAACTAAACTCTTAATTTAAAAAATCACAAAACCGCAAAATCGAACCGACGGGTGTGAACAGGTTTAAACCGCTTCAACCGGTTCACACAACGGTTCGGCCAATTATTTTTTGTTTTAATGACATTGTAACTTTTTTAATTTTCGTAATTTTGATTACAAATGGAAAATTTTTCTACAGTTCAATTTATAAATATGCATTGAACCGGAACCGGAACTGAACCGTTGCCGCCGAACCCGTTATCGAATCATTACAAAATAAAAACCCGTGGTTCGGAACGTACACCGAAAAGTTAAAATTTATCGAACCGGTAACCGGTAACCGGAACTGAACTGTCATTCTTTGCGGTTCGGGTCCCTGGAAAAACTAATGAACACATTTTTTTTTTGACAAAAAAATTGTAATATAGTTTTTGGGGTTTACCCGAGTAATATTTATTTAAATTGGCTCGACGTTTCGGCAAGCTTTCCCTTTCCATTTTCAGGAGTTTTTTAAATAAATTTACACGTTATAGGGTGATCTACATAGAAGGGCTATTTTTGAGATCTTGTAAACGGCAAGAACTACGAAGAAGAGTAAAGAACACAAATTGTTCTCATTTCTGAGATTTATTCAGTGATGCTTCAATGTTTTAAAAAATGGCACACTAGATAATCAACAAAAATCAAAATCAACTTTTTTTTTAAATCGGTAATAACTTGGTTGCACTTGATGCTACAAAAATATTTTTAGAAAAAAAACTGCAGATTTTTACACAGTGTAAAATGAAAACATTTATTTACTTCAATATTGTTTCAATTCTTAGATGAATTAATAGGTTGCATTTTTTTAAATGGAAACCATAGTTGGCTAACACCTCATGAAAAAGCATTTTTCCCCTCATTTCAATGATATAATGTTTAATGTGTTTGATATTTAAGCCCAAAACAAACAAAATTCATCAAAAAGTCCTATGAAGTTATAGAGCAAATTAATGTTTTTATTTTACAGTGCGTAAAAAAATCCACAAATTTTTTCCCATTTTTTTTTGTACCATCAAGTATAACCAATTTATTAAAGATTTTAAAAAAATGGTAATTTTGAATATTGTTTATTATCTAGAGTGCCATAAAACTTTTTAAAAATATTAAAGCGTCACTGAATAGGTCTCAGAAAGGGGAACAATTTGTCTAATTTCAACTTCTCTGTAGCTCTTACTGTTAACGAGATCCCAATAGTGACTCTTTTATGTGGACCACTCAAGTCTAACCATTTTTTGTATCATATTGTTTTTTACCTTACTATACATATAAAAAAAGTTTTCCACCTGTAAATATACCCAATTATTCATACTTACCAACACATCTTATATTTCCTAATTCTCAAGAGAGAAAATGTTTATGATGTGCACTTTAAATATTAAATAGGTTTCACTTAAGATATCTCCCACAAAAGGTCGTTACTTATTTCAATTTACATATTGCACAGCGATAATCCTGATGTGAATCGAGTTTTTTCCGACACTCCCTGTACAAATCCCAAGCAGTGGCAAACGTTTTGTGTTGCAAGAGCGCATTCGCCTGTCCTACGGAAGTCATAGAAGAAATAGGGCACTCCCCACGCATATGTTATTACAATGCGACCATAATATCTTATCGCGAATCATACGCCGAATGACCAGCGGCATGTACGTCGAAATTTATGAAACAAGCGATATAATAAGAAAGATTTATCCTACTTTTACATGTTTCCATGCGATACTAACGCAACACAAAGTGTAATACGGTTGCATTCTACAATAATATTCCCACAATTTGCATAGTTATTGTATGTGGAACGCGATATCTATTTGCCATAATGCAATTAATCTAAACACACGCTGATACTAGATAAAATTACATTTTTAATTAATTAAATCTATTTGTGGGATAAGCTGAATTCTTGCGCATGTGTGAATCATACGTTGCACGTAACTCGGAGGATAAATAATTGTTTTAAAGTTCTTAAATGTGAACTTGCTTAGCAATGAAGTTAATAGTATTGTCAGAAAGATAATTTTTCTTTAAAAACAGAGTGTCTCGAAAGTAATGCATTGTGATGAGCACAGATTTTTGAGTTTTAAATTTATTTTTGAGGGATAGTTTGTACTTTAATAAAAACTCCTTTTACATGTATTTCAGATTTTGTGCTACCCTTAAGAGTTGAGAATCAATATGGCGACAGGTAAATTTCTCTTGTAGTAAATGAGACAAAATTTCTTTAAGAAAATTGGTTAGGAAGGGATAACTATTCTTGTACGAGGCGCATTGTTAAAGTAAGATCCGGTCCAAAAAATCATGGCAGATAAGCGATTTAGTATAGCCAAGCATATGTACATATTGGGGATACCCATAAGTATTCAATCATTTTAATATTACAGAAATTCAAGTCTTGAAACAAAGTTGTTATTTCTTAATTGAGTACAAAAAAGTTATCATTATTAACGAAACTTTGCCATCTTTTTTGTAATTTTTTAGTTTTTCCTTGTAAAAGTATGGTTGCTGTGTAGAAAAATAAAACTCTAAGGAACTTCGGACATCGGCTGCAGACATAAAATTTTAATTTTCCGTCAAATGCTCCGAAGACCCGGTAAAATAATAATCAGATAAAGCAATTTCTGGTGATTATAGTGGATGTGGTTAAAGTTTTCATTAAAGCTACCTATTTTGTTAATGATTATTATTGCACGTGGTCTGGTTTAGCATGATCATGCTTAAGAGTAAGTTTTCTTTGTTAAAAAAAGCCTTCAACAACTTTACATGTAGTTCTTGTAGCTGGTTACAATAAATTTGAGCAGTAACTGTTTTCCCAGGATTTATTAATTCGAAATAAATTACATATTGTTAGACAGTTTCACCAAATGCACAACAAAACATTTTGATTTAGGAGTTGGTGTGATGACTGATGAACCCCAGTTTGTCTGATAATTCGTGTATGCCTAATCTTAAAATATTTCAACTCTGTTCATAGTTTTTGTGTAACTAATAATTTTTTGAAGCTCCAATTATCTCATACATTTAATAATTGTTTTATTAGGTAAATTTGTTTTAATATTTTAAATGTGTCTGCTTATTCCTCTGTGAGGTAATCGCATAGTGTTAAATTTTTTTTCGTACGAAGATCTTAAGCTGCTATCGCTACATAAATGAATTGTTAGGTAATTAATATGCACTTAACACACTACTGGTGTTAAATTTAAATCTGTGCATGTTTTTAAACGTAGTTAGGGCTGCCCAACCATGTCCTATCTGAATAAGACCATACAAAATTCACTTGTTAAGATATTCACATCGCTTATCGCAGAACTCATGCATTCTCAATTGATGCGAATTGCATTTTAATGCGATTATTTTAATTTTGCACCGCTTTGAGCCAAAAATGTGGCAAAAATAATTTTTACTGCTATGGTTTGCAGACCAGAAAATTTTAAATAAAAATGCTAGATGAAACATGTTTTAGGAGAAGATGTAAGTTATCCGTGGTAATTATGAAAATGTATCTTTGGTTTTTATATTAATAAAATATATATAATTAAAATAAAGACGATTACGGCACGAGAAACGCAAAATGATAGGAATATAACGCAAAAATACAATCTTATTTTATTTAGTGTTAAGTGTATCCGTAAGTACTGTGAGGTAACACAAAATAAGTTAAAAGTTATTTAAAATCATATGTTTATATAATATTACATATTCTCCTTCAATATTCACAAACTTTCTACACTTGTTTTTAATTTTTCCCTGTTATGAACTTGGGACGAATATAATAAGGTACCTACCTATTTAAAGTTAATCTTGGTTGGGGACTCTGTTTCATCTACCATACACCCCAAATCTAACTGACTATTTTATTTAGATAATCGGAATAGCACTACGAGGGAAAAGTAGGGGAGATCGGGGTTAGTTGGGACAGTTTTCACTTTTTAATTTTTAACGATTTTTGTGTGACTGAAAAATCAAGTATTATGTACATACATACGATATATCGAATGATCGAAAACGATTAATGCCCGCTAACTTCAGACCGAAAAAAAAACAACCAAGTTTATGTTGGTATCGTAGTGTAAAACTAGGCTATCAATGTCGTAGTATTTACAGGTGGGGTGGAGATTGACTGCAGTCAGTGTTGCCAATTTAGCAAATTTCTCACTAAATCTAGCGAGATTTTAAAAAAGAAGGCATTTTTTTATTTTCTTTATTTTTAAGATTTCGTTTTTTTTTCCTCGTTATTTTAACGCTTTGTAGCGGGCGCATGCAAACAGCTCCACACAGGGTTGGGAATCCCTGCTCTAAAACAATAAAAATTATTTCGATACACTATTATTAGATTTTCCTTCTCGTCAGGAAAAAAATGTCATTGGTATTTTTTACCAAACACATTTCTTAGCTTCATCCCCTGACTGTCTATCATCTATAAATCGTTTCAGAGTCATATAGTTAACTCCATATCTGTCAGCAGCTTCTCGTAGAGCCAATTTTTTCTTCGCGTCTTTTGCCGCTTCTTCATACACGACTATTGCAGTCTCACCGCTCCCCATCTTGTTCTTGTACTTTCGAACCATTTTTCACAGAGCAAAAAAAAATTCATGTAGTATTATTAGATAGGTACGTTATAATAGTTGGGGCATGTTGGAACACCGTCACAACATGCCCCTACACAAATATCACAACTAGCCCCAAAGGACGCCATTAAATTTGAGGACCTTATGTCCAAATTATAACATCATTTGAAAATTACCTACACACAAAATAATACTTAAATATGGTAACATATCAATGATTTAAAGTTATTTAACTTACTTTAAAAGGTGTGACTTTACGGAAAAAAATTAAAGGCACCAAACAATTTTACTCAAAACACACCAAAACGTTTAAAACCGCACTGTAAGCGATATAGTAACCAGAGCTAGTTCGTAGATTTCTGTACTTCTGTCTGTAGCAATGTGCAATTGGAGTAATGCACAAAGGAGTTTAAAATAGCAAATCACAACTTGCCCCATGTCACAACTAGCTCCGGTCTCTCCTATCATAAACCATGAAGATGTCAGAAGAGAGAAGAATTCTTTAAGTCAAAATCTTCTTAATTTTTTGAGTAAGGCATGCAGAATTACTAACAAACCTGGAGAAAAATAGTGAATATTTATGAAGACTATAATTTAATAAAATAATTTAGTTTTTTGTTACTAAAGTTCATTTATTTTGTGACGTTAATTTTGGTTATTTTAGATGCTTGCTTTGCATTTACCTTATTTTTTTATGTATGAATGCCAGTACGTTTAAGTTTATTATTAATTATAGATGAAGTCTACATTATGCATTAAGGAACTACATATTTTACATTATGTCTTTTAGTGCGCATATCATCTTTAATTATACTAAATCAACGATTATAATTTAATAGGTGGTCTTCCTGCAGGTTATTTATTTAATAAAAACAACATATATCAAGTTTACGAAGTTGGAGCATTTATATAACGATAACCAGTGCGCGTTTGCTTGACGCTCGTTTATTTTAATTCTCACATATCTAATCTGAGGCATAAAAAGATTAAATGCACTTGACGTAGTCACTTTCACGAAAGTAGAAAAGTTGGACTTCATCAAACGGGTCATAGAGAAGCGGTGGCGGTACCAGCATGAGATAGTCGCTAAGTCTTATCAGCCCCATATCATACTTCAGCGGGGAGAGAGACCAGATTACCCTTCCCTCGCAAGAGATAACTCTCTGCAGACTCTTGGTCCGATGAAGTGTCGACTAGGCGCTTGACCGAGCGTTAAATATTATCAAACTAAGTGAAATACTTGAGCTTTATTAAGGGACAACAAAGTTTATCCCATCCCAATGTTTTTATTGTTTGTAGAAATATAAAGTCAACATTTTGGAATAACATTTAAGCCACAAAAGGTTGCATTTTGCGCCATTTGTATGTAATAATACACTTTCAGACTAACCATTTTTTTCCCACTGATTTGTTTATAATAAATAATTTGCCTTGGTCATATTTAATAATTAAAAGCAAATGTCGGTACCATGGAAACAAGTACAAATGTAAAGTTTGAGACCAAAAAGTGCAGTCGTTTTTAAATTGTCATTTTTCCAAAAATCCATGTCGAGTAAAATTTAAATTTTGACCAAATTCGTGATCAAGTATCCGTAGTTGAAGGGATTATCCGGTAAAGAAATTTGTGATGACATGTTTATAACTTAAGGGGATCAGTGTCATTTATTTTCTCTAATAAAGAACTGAATTGCTGCATTAAACAGGCTAGTAAAATTGCTAAAGACGAGAAAAGTGCTGGAAGAACGATTTCTTCGCCAGCCCCGGAAAAAAATCGATGATGTCCATCGTTTAATTTAGGAAGATCGACGAATCGGTCTAAAACAAATATTAGAGACTTAAAAAATTTCATATGAACGCGTTTGTTCAGAATGAATTGGGCATGAAAAAACGTATCAGCAAAATGAATACCCAAATGCCTTAAAAGGAATCGCAGTGGCAACGATCTCCAGCCAATTTAAAGATGGTGCTTCAAAGTTTTTTTGGCCGCATTTTTACAATGAACAACACTTGGATTCCTCATTACGATTCAAAGACCAAAGAAATGTTTAAAGAGTGGTAACATGCTGGTTCTCTTTGGCCCAGAGTATTTCGCGTGCAGATATGCTAAAGAAGTTTACGCTTCTATTTTCTGGGATAGGGATAATAAATTTTTCACTGATTACTTCCAGAAGAAAAAATCGGTAGCAAAAGAATATTGCTGTTCTTTGTTAATCAAACTTTAGGCTAAACATGTGAAAAAGCATCATGCAATGTTTATTCCTCGTTTACAAATTTGTAATAAAACAATAATTTGGCGTCTAAAAACGACGCCTGCTTCTTCCATCGCCTCCAAGCTATTTTCTCGCCTCTTTAAGTTGCTGCTGCCACTAGAATGTGGACGTTTTAGATAAACTAGTGTCTTCTCATGATTGTTTTAACATTCGGGACGTTTATTTAAAGTTTTTTTTTTCCATTTTAATTCGAAACTTTTTTGCAGCTCTGTGCTTCATCATGGAAACTGTGGCACGACAAAAATCTTGAAACGCGTAACTCCCTAATGTGACTCAAATTAATGCAAGTTAAAGCTCAGACTTCTTGGCTAAAAGCCTCACCATTTACCGACATATTACTTCAATATTAAACCAAAAAAATCATTACCGAATCTTAATTGCCTCGCTTTGTAAACACACTGCATTGGTTTACATTTATTTTTGCTAATTTAGTAAGTAAATTTAGATTTCTTGTCTAATAATTTTGTGCATTTGTCAAAGACTTTATAAAATTTATATAGTTGTTAATCTAATATTAGATGTTTTAAATTTTGCCCATGTGTAATAGCTAAAACAAACAAAAGGTTAATCTTTAAGTAGCTTATCCTTGACTTTTGTTGTAGATTCCGGAGTTGGTAGCAATCGCTGGCCATTCTCTTTCTGTTCTTGCGTAGTTTTTTCCAAATTCAATATTTTCTTAAGAATAATAATGTTAGAGTCTTTTATTATGGCCCTAGAAGAATAAGGCAAATGATGGGTTTACTTGTATTTTTGCAAGTGAAGTGTCTTCTGTGTTCATCTTTTAAATATATGCGCCACTTTTGAAAAACATGACACTTTTGCAATAGCTTAAAATAGATGCGTGGTAGAGTGCGCAATTTTATTAAAAAAAAATAGAAAGTTACGGTTAACAGTTTACATATTACAAGCCCCCGTATGATGCCGCACTTAATACAATAACGGTAACGGTTTATTAAATGGGTAGCAAAAAACGTTAGACAATCTCCCGGATTATAGCACAGTTTGTGTCGTAGGTTGTACTAAAGACTTTAATCACTTGTTATCAATCTTATGTTATAGCTAAAGTAATATCCATACAATGTCACGCATATCAACAATGCTATTTCTTATTAATGAGATACAGGATTAAATGTAAGATTACAGCAGGAAAACCAACAGTATATTTTCAGGCGACCGGGCAAGGGGGAGACTTACATTTTATAAGAAAATTATCCAATCTGTAATTTTACTTTGGCACGCAATTGACTGGGCTGTTACAGACATTTTTTTATTAGCTATACATAATCGCTCAATCTGAATAGGAATTCAAATTTGTATTGAAATCGGCGTTATCAGATCATATAAATAAATCAAGCCGTGAAAATTCATGTTTTAATCTCTGTTAGGAAATATTGTTATCGTGGTTTGTGCTTATGAATCTTGAGTTTAGAGTTTTTATTGTAGTTTAAAAGGTGGATAAGAGTCTATATAAGGTTTGAATTAAAGAAACTCGGTTGTAAAATAAACGGAATCAATCATTCATGGAATCCATTACTTTTATCGGTTTTGTCGTCTGTATTATAAGCATGCAAACGCATAAAACTTCGAAGGAATTATTGCCGAATGGTGTCAATCGTTGTTATTTTTTTTTATTAAACGTTGCTTGTAAAGAAAACTTTCTTATGACGGGTTCCAAGTCTTATTAATTACGCGGTGGATGTTCTTTTGTAGTGCGGTGTTATTTGAAAATAATGTTATTTATAAATAACTGAATTTTTTGCATTTTTTTTCATCTCCAACTCTTATAATAATTATTTATTTACTGTGTAAGTAGTTGCTCCCTAGCATATTTATTCAAATATCTATTGGCGCTTAAGTGTTTTAATGAAATGCATTCTATCTAATGACCAATTTATTTTAATTTACAACTAAAACTAACCTTAAATACCTGTTCAATAACAATCAAATTTTATGGGGATGCCGATAGTGGTCGCTATTTGGTAATCGCTTGCAATTAAACAAACCCATAATCGAATCATCTTAAAAGCAAAACGCACACCTTTCAGTAGTTATCGTTAAAAATCTTTTTTATTTAATTAAAATACTTTGACGATTTGTTTACAGTTATGCGATAAAAATGCTTTGAAACATTCCTATATCTGCGAAGGTAATCACAGTTGTTTTTATTTAAAACCGATAAAAGTTTTCGCTCAAGCAATGTTCGTTGATAACTGTTGAACATTTTTCAAGCAATTATTTACCGTAACAAACGCAAATTAAGATTAAATAATGCGGCTGATAAATTGATATTGTAACATTGTAAGACATCTTAAACAGGAACAGCATCAGGGGCCTGCCAAAAAAATCAGGAAGTCAATCAAGCGTAAGGTGCTGCCTTATCTTTCTACCACGCCAAACAATTCCCGACTTCGGAGAGTTCCGATTCCGGTCCGTATTAATCTAGATGTCAGATGAAACGCGAGCCATCACGGCCTCGTGCACTTCAACAGTTTTGTCCTTTAACTCTTGTTAGAGCGAACGGTTGGACTGTTTGTTATCTATCAATTCTGCACGGTGCACCCTTTCCACAATCGAATTGTTCACCGGAAGATGTGGGACAGAATTTTTATCTGGAGACATTTTTTTCCTATACGACACCTTCGGGTGTCGTTTTAATATTAAATAGAGTCAGCTAATATAAAGGGGATCGCACATCACTGCTTGTCTCAGGCGCTGCATTGCGTTAAAATTGGCTAATAATTTTAAAATTATTGTCTGCTAAACGCATGTTGCGTTTACCATCATAAAAACTAATGTGATCAAAGGTTAGCTTAAGAATGTTGGTTTAAGATCTACAATCTATAATTTAAACTTTTAAACAGCTTGTAAAAAAACATTTAAAAAAACAACAGGGAAACGCATATGCTTTTTGTAGATTATATATAGGGGAACCCGGGGCAGAACGGACACTTTAATATATAAATAGATGTAATTTATTAATTTAAGGTAGGAATAATTAGAAAATTTGTATTTGTATTCTCTGTTTATTCGTTTTTTAAAATTTAATTACAAAATAAACAATAATCCTAAAGAAAGAAAAAAAAAATGGCAAACGGTCCATTGGTTGGGGCAGAACGGAACCTTCTTTGCAAAATTGTTTAATTTGTTTAAAAAAAGTCTAAGTAGTCATAGTAGACGTAATTGGGCTTATTATTCGAACAACGTAATAATAATAATGTAGATCTTTCAAAGATATATGCTTAACAAACTTAAAATAGTTAAAATTAATTAAATGAAACATAAAAAATTAAAAAAAATATATTTTCATTATGCAGTGTCTGTTAAATCATAGATAGTGTCAACAGAAGGTTTCAGTACAATGAAACATATTCAGAAAAGGAATAAGAAAAAAAAATCGGACATGGGGCGGAATGGAACCTCGGTCCGTCCTGCCCCATCTGTTGAAGTTAGGTACAGTTCAAATTCCTCTAGAATGGTCGATGAAATATAATATACAACAATAAATACACAGGAACGTAGTCCAAGACTCGTAGTTTAAGGATATATCAAGAAAAAATGTAATAAAATTAAAGTTTTTGCTTCCTTTGCATATTATGATGACAACTAGGGGTGGGCGATATCCAAATTTCGAATATCGATATCGAAATTATATCGATATATCGATATATCGGAATATCGATATATCGGGGAATATCGAAATTTCGATATAAAAGCGGCGCGAAGCTAAAAAAAGTCGGTAGTGAAAAAAGAGACTGGTGACTTAAAAAAAAAAAAAAAACGCTTCTCGTCCTCAAAATATCAATCTATCGGAATGTCAATATATCGATATATCGCCCACCCCTAATGACAACCAATTACAACACAGAACGATAATACAAGCAAATACAGGACACGTGCGAATACGCTTATCCAGAATTGTCCAGAATGACAAAAATATCGTCAGTCTGTTTGTTATGCTTTACTAATAGTTCCTAAAAGTTTTCTTTGATAGTGCCACGGTACAATTCAAAAAATTAACGGTGGTCCGTTCTGCCCCGGGTTCCCCTAAAAGAATTGATGGCGTTCCGGGTGTAAATAGTTTTGGTTTTAGATAAATGAAATTTTAGACATATATGATAGATATGTGCCTAAATTCGGGCTTTTTGAGCACATGCACACAATTGATTCACTTCCGGTTTCGCCGGAAACTTTGTTATTTGAAATGTAACACCCTGTATATTTTTACATTTTGGAAAGAGAAAGCGATTTTTGATACAACTGCACTATTTTGGTTAATTTTTATAATCTCAAATAATTTTTAAACCAACATTTAATTTTTTATTAAGTGTGCCGTGACCTGCATAAATGTCAAAAATTGTCCAAAACACGTTTTTGTAAATACTAATTGACATTTATGTTACTTTAATCGGCTTTAAAGGTTGCTGAATCGGTTTTTTGACAAAAAGTAAATTTTTTTAAATGGAAATATGGTGATACAAGCAGTTATTTAAATGGAGCATTTTCTAACGAATCCATCGATACCAAGAACTTGTATCTTTATTAAGAGTGTGCTTCAAAAATTCAAATTATTGTAAAAGATTTACTAGGAGATCCTGTTAGTCGCAGTAGACTGCATAACTGCAACAAAACAAATCATTCAAAACAAAAACACGCCACGCAAGATCGCTGTGGAAACAAACAAATGCTTGTTTACGTGTTTGTATCTCATTGCGGTGGTAGAAAAATTATTAGTCATTAAATTAAATTTGGTGCAAAAATTATTTGAGGTTATAGAAATTAACGGAAATGGTGCAGTTGTATCCAAAATCGCTTTCTCTTTCAAAAAATTTCCATTTAAAATAATAAAGTTGGGGTCATTTTCGGCGAAACCGGAAGTAAAACAATTGTGTGCATGTACTTAAAAAATTCGGTTTTTTGCACATAGTATATATCTAAAATCAAAACTAAAGAAAAAAGGGGGTGTACCACACTTTTCTTACACCCGGTATATCATGGGAAATCATGCACAAAGAAAGGAATGCCGAATCACCAAATATCTGTGATTAGAGAATTTTATCACAAAAATATGTATCTCTGAATATGAAAAATTAAATGATAACACAAAAATGGGCCTCTTACAACTGTAGGTTATTTCCCATTTTGTTGATTATTTAATTAGACGATGCTTTGAGAATACTGATTAAGGAAATGAAAAACTATACGTGTAACTGCAACAGAGCTGCAAATATCTTTACAATGTTATTTGCGGACGATAGTGTTAGTAGCTGATTTGGAAAATAGTAAACTGCTGGAATTATATAAATTAGACAAAATCTTTTTCACAAATTTCTAAAAATCCTGGCATCGACTTACATTTATGGAAGCTTGATTGGGAATGGAGAAATTTACTTCTGTACACTTAAATAACCTATTATTTTTCATCAAATCTTTTATTTCTTGTTTTTAATGGCAAATTAAATTTGTCGTACTGTATTAATGAATAAAGAGTGGCAAAAAAAATATTTTAGTTATATTCAGTTTATATTGGTTGTGATATTGTTTATTTGCTCGATAAGATTTTGATTAAAATAATAAACACATCAAGCGATTGATAGCCAAGTTGTTTTTCCTTGTTTTTTTTTTAAATATATGATACAGTTGTTTATAACTAATTATCAGTGTCATGTATCATGTTGTTTTTGTTTGTATCTTTGGTGTACAATCTTATTGTGATGTGTATTGATAAAAATAAATTTAGTTTTGCAAAGATTATTAATTGTTTTGTGATTAGAAAAATTCATTTTTGCGTGCGAGAAAAACAATAGCTTAGTTGTCGGTCTCTTTATTTTTGTATAATAATTAGATTGAATGAAAAAAAAACTTGAAAGATTTTTGAAAAAGATGGTTAAATAAGTGATCAAATTTTATAGTGATGAACGATTTTCATTTGATCAAGACTTCTTTAAACTTATCAGTAGTTACTATCTTGAACTGGATTTGCATTTTTACAAGAGATTCTTTAAAAAAAAGATTGGTTATGTTTAATTAAACTAATATGTGCAAAAATATGTATTCTAATATTATATAGCAGTGGTTCTTAACCTTTTAGTAGTTGCGGCCCCCTAAATATCCTAAAATATTTACGGGGCCCCCTAGTTTGTAGTAACAAAGATATTACGATTTATTTACGAAGATATCTCTCCGATAGTTCGAGTAAAATAAGGAGCAAAACATATTTTTTTTTAAGATTTCAATATTCTAAACAGTAAAAGCGTTTTATAAATTTTTCGCGACCCCCTCAAAATCTTTCACGGCCCCCGGTTAAGAATCGCTGTCCTATAGGAAATACTGATTTACTGATAAAATTTTCTTGTTCTTCTTAATAGGGTTCTCTTCCTCTTGTACCCTTCGGTGTCGAGGTATGTTTTCCTGGTTCTCTCCAAGTAACTTTCTGTTAGTCTATGTCTCACTTCGTTTTACCATTTTGTGCTTGATCTTCCTCTACTTCTTTTACCCTCAAACCTAGCTTTCCATCCCATTTTTGCGTACCTGCTTTCTGGCATGCGTAGTAGATGTCCCAGTCATCTTAATTGGTTTGTCTCCATCTTTTCTTTATGTCTTTCACTCCTAGTTTTTTCTGATTTCATCGTTGCTAAGCTTACTAATTAGTCTACATACTTCTATTCTTCTCAAAAATCTCATCGCCGGCGTCTGTATCCGTTGTATTTGCTTTCTTATCAGTGCCCAAGTTCTAAACTATAAGTAGGAATTGTTACGTACACTGCATTAATGATAAAAGTTTTAAAGGCATCATTTTTATTAAAATTTTGGACGTTTAAACGAATTTAGATCAAAAAAACTTTATATAATGATAAATCCTAAAGCAGTAATCTTAAAATTGTTGAAAATTTTGAAAATGATGGAATGTCAATTATTTTGAGGTGTAATTTTAGTCTTACATTATAATTTCTATAAAAATATTCTGTTTTCTTTGCCAGTCAGTTTGATCACAATTGAAGAGTCCTTTTTTTATTTAATACTACACTTTTAATCTCATTATACTTATCTTGCAGTGTTTATAACGCATTGCTTATGTTGCGCGTTGAGATAATAATTTTCTTATCAAGAAACAGTTGCTGCGAATTGATTATTATTGCAATCCAAGCCAACTATGACTTGTTTTCATATATGGCGGACTTAATGCAACTTAATCTTTAAGATATATAAACAAACGATTAACATACTGCGTTTGTACATTATTTACCAACGCACCCTTACAATTTCCTTTGTTGTTGCTGCAACGACACACGATTTTATTATTTTGCAAATGGATTATTATTGTTATCGCCCGAGTTAGCTAGTTTAAAAATTATGTAATGTAAGTATATTAACAACAATACGTCTATAATAGCTACACATCCAGTTATTACGATAGTGTCCACAGGCGCTTGTACTTGCAGTGCTGGTACATTCTGTTACACAACTGGTAGATAGTGCTAATGGTATAATTCACGAATCAGATGCAGATACCTTACATGTTACTTCAAAGCAAACGTATGTACATTTAAATATATGTCGCCGTAATCTAGTCGGCGTTACGACACGCTTGCTTAGCATGTGGATGTAGATTGCCAGGACATGGACTAAGATATTTTACTTACCTTTTAAGTAGGCTTTGTCACACTAAGATCTGTTTTATATGCATTTGTAGGTCGTACTGCATATGCTTTACATAGTTTATGTTCAGAGTTGGACAAAAAGAATCTTCTTGTGTTAATTTTAATAGTTTTATGGAAGGTATGTAAATGAACCCCACTTGGTTAAGAAAAAATATGTATTGTGCTAAATATAAGTGAATATTTTACAGATTTTTCTACGTTTTTACAAGGATGAGATAAGTAATTTTCAGCATAGCGCATAGCCTATAAATTGTGCATATTTCCATGAATTGTTTAGGGTTTTTTTCATTGTCATCCTTTATAGGTTGACTTCAAAGGTTTAAACGCTTACGTCAAGTAGTTTGCACTTAACTTTTACAATTATTTAGAAAATTTTTACCTAACATAATTTCGTTCGAAAAGTCGTCAACCGTTGCTTAAATTTAAAATTTTGTGTTAAAGGATTACGAAAAATGAGAGATAAATGAGAATTGGTGACAAATGAGATTAGTATAAGACAATGGTGATGATATGTTACATTAATGTTAAAATTTCATAAAGAAAAATATTATTTACAAACAAAAACGAACGCTATTTATAATTTGAATAAAAATGTTATACTTAAGTTTTTTTCCGATTAAGTTTAAGAGCTAGCTTTTCTATTTTATTTAAGTGATCTTTAAATGCTATTAGTACCAAAGTATTGCGGTTATCTTCAACTATCGTATTCAAGTGACGCCGTCTCTGAAAGTTTATAAAACTAAAAATGCAAATCAGGACGGGATCCGGGTTGGATAAGTAAGTAGATGGACCGACATCCGTTATCAAAGTTGGTGTAATATCGGACAGGTAATGGTGTGCAAATGTGCGATATGCAAGCTTTGGAGCGCCGAGGAGAAAGGGGTGCATTAGCATAGAGGACGCGAAGCGGGCGTCACATATCCTCTTTATGGCCCATCCGCCGCCTGCAGCAGCCTACGTGATCAGCGGCTTCAAAGATTCTCGACTACTGACAAACTATCTGAGGTTCGTCTTCATGTCGACATTTCCTCTTTGTGAATGTGTGTATGTTCTGATTATATTATGGAAATTTTTGTGTTCGCTGTAAACTGATAATTTTTCTAAAACTAAATATACGATGGTAGTTTTTATATTGGAACCTTATTTTGCAACATTAACATGTGTTTGTAAGTTTATTAGTCTTTCATCAAAGCTAATAAGTAAGTGTTTTTCCGCTAATGTAATACCATTAATCGAACCAGTACTAAGAATAAAAACTTAGTTTTGAAAACCAATCATTTTGTAAACGAATCAAACAATTTGATTTAGAATATTCTTTCTCTGGGTTTAGACCTATGACTTGTATCTTAACCTGGGCTTTAAATTCTGTCTTGGTATTTCTACACTTTTTTAATCTGGTGGAAGTTTGTCTCTGGCTATCTTCGTCTTGCATGTGGTTGATATGAACACTCCACATAGTGAGCCTTTATTACTCATTTGCAGATTGGTGTAATTTTGAGTCTTGTCCTCATGTTGTCAATTCGTTCCATTTCTAATATTGATTCTTTTGATATTTTTCTTTAAGTTGTCATTTCTGCTGTTTTCATTGTTCTTGGTAAATCTCTTTTTGCTCAGGTTTCAGATGCGTATATTTTTTCGGTCCAACATAGATTCTTCTTTTTGTTTTTGCGAGTAGCCACTGGTTTCTTTATATCACACCATTCATGCAACCCATTATCCTGGGAGCTTTTTCTGTTTGTGTTCACGCTTTATCATGTAATATTCCTTTCTTTGCAATGCTCGTTCCTCGATATACAGTTAGCATTAGTTGTTGAATCATTTCACCATCCACTTCCAGCTTGTACCTGACAGGATTATTGATATTTCTATGCTTTCTATTGCTATTTTTATGTTAAATGTGGTTGTTATGTTTTTAAATAAACAACCTTTGATTTACAATCAAAAATCATTAATTTTGCAGGGTGTTTTAAGTTTGTTTTTACTAAACTGCAGAATAATTTGTTCAATACCTAACCATTATGTAATAATTACAGCTCGGGCAACAAGTTTAAAGGTATTAACTTACTAGGAATTTTTTTGGTACAAAATGTATGTAGGTACTTATATTGACATTTATTTTATAATGTAGCTTTACCAATTAAATTTAATGAATTTTTCAAATAGATTTCGTTCATCCTGCACACGCGTTAGGCACTGATCATCATTGATTTATGGTGCTAGCGATGCCATAAAATGTCTTGGGTTCCTCCTGAATTGTTCTTTAGTGGCTTGTTAACGTGCAATGTACATGTTTTCAATGCTTGTTTTATAGCTCTTTTATTATAATCATTTCCTTTATTAAGAACATCAGTCTCCTATATCCAATTAAACGTTTTATAGGAATGTTTATTGTGTGTTGATTGCTGTATTAATTATCTTGAAATCGATGATTTGATGATTAAAGAAATTGTTCAGATTATAATAGGGCTGCAATGGCTTATATATTTAAGGTTTCCAAGAATGTATACTTATTTATCAGATAAACGTCAAAATTGCATCGCTTGCTTAGTTAATAATTGATTTAAGGGTGTTTTATAAGTATTGAAACAGTTACCTATGCAAGCTTTAAATGTATAACTATAATAAATAATCCTTTTTAGTTTCAGAGAAGAATCTTTCTAACTTTTAAAGCCTTTTTTTCTTATACTAACAATGGAACGATAGTTTCGAAACTGGTATAAGTAGATGTTTTTAAGAAATAGGGCAAGTAATTTTTTAATAAAATTCTATACATTTTTTTTTACTATTAATAAATGTGAGTCTTCCAAAGTAAGCTTTGATAATTTATCAACATGTTGGTAGCCTAGATTAACGCCCTGAAATCTATAATTAATCTGCACGATTATGTATTGCATGTATGCAAAGTTGTAGGAATTTTTATTTCCGTATTCTAATCAATAAACAGTGTTTTAATTGCCGTATAAGATAACAACTCTACAGTGTCGAGGAATAATAATTAGAAACAAGCAAACTGCAATATAATTTCTTGATACTTAGACATGTATCATTTACAAAACATTCCAAAACAACGGGAAAGGTATACACAGCACTCATTTTGCAATTTTTTGATTTTATATATGGCAATAAAATTGTAGTAGTAAGAAGCACTTAAAATTTGTTTAACAGTTGTGAATTTTTGAGATAAAATATTATATTTAGTATTTATATTGTTGACGTGTTTCACGTTTCACGATATGGTGCTGTAGATTGTTGAATCTAAATTCCACGATTTTATGTTACATAACAAAATTCTAAGTTATATATTTAACATATTGGAGATAGAGTTGTTTTTTAGGACCATTTTGTGCTTACACTGGCTGTAGTACTTATATAAGAGTTTTATTCTTTGCTAGAAAAGTTTAAGGAAAGTCGCAAGTTGAACAGTCGTAAATATGAGGTCGTATATAGTTATTCGTGCAGACTTTTAAATCATCTAAACTTAAGCAAGTAGATTTTGGTGATTGAAATATTTTTTCTCATTTGTCGCACTGAAAAATGCTTACAAACTAAAGACGCGAAGAATACAAGCTTAGAATAGTGTGAAATAGTTTTTACCTGTTGATTAATTCAGTGTTCAACTTACTTTTTTATTAAGTAGCAATCTAATCTAATCAACGTAGATCCTAGATATTTCCTCACAATTGCTGGGGAGAATGGTGAACATGGGATCTTCTACAGTATTCGAATAAAATAGTTGAATGGTCAACGAGGGTTATCAAAGTATTATTTGAGTGAATTTTATTAAGCTGGTGTAACAGTGAGCTCCAAATATTATAATGATTTTGCGTATAAAGAATGAATGGAGACAAAAAACACACATCGTCGACTGCTCTGACTAGGGATAAATCTGTTGCACGATAATGCTTGTCCTCATACGGTCGCCACTTCAATGGTAGCAAAAATGTTGTGGAATGATTGACATTAACCGCTAAATCTAAAATTCATCGCCATATAACTATCGTCTCTTCGGAAAAATGTCCTGCAATGACTAAGCAGTCTAAAGACTAAAGAATTTTACCATAACGAATATACACATTTCTTCGTCCAATTTGTCGACAAATTTGTAAGTACCTTATACCAGGAAGTAAGAAAAAATAAATCACGTTTTTACTGGACTATGCTGTTTTGTTTAACTTGACTCATATAATGGTGCCTGTCCACGTGAGAGTAAACTACTCTCGATAGCAGCGTCGCCAAGGATACAGCCCCTGAGAGTAACTCGCGATTGGCTGTATCCTTGGCGACGCTGCTATCAAGAGTAGTTTACTCTCACATGGACAGGCACCATTAGAGCAGATAGACTGAACCACCAGATAGTGAGATAGCGACCATAGTTCTTCTACTTGTGGATAAAGAATAAATAATTCAATAATTCTGTTTTTATTTGTCAAAATTAGTACTTATTAATTTTTTGTGGAGCGTAGCAAATTGTTGACGTAGATCGTAGACGAAACCTGTCAAATTGCAAAAAATAAAAAAATATGTTTGATAAGAAAATATAAATCTGTGGTTATTGGTGAAAAACGAGATAGATTTTTGAAGGAACTTAATCAACTTTTTTGGTATAAACACACTTTAAAAACGTATTGTAATGTATTTAGGAACAAAAAAAGGCGAACTTTTAACTTATTAATGGCTTTTGGATTATCCCTTAACCGGGAGGGAACAGATCGCTTGTAAATATAGAAGAGTTATGTAAGTACAAAAATCAATCTTTTTTGTGTGATAATTCAGAAAATACTCGCATAAGTTGACATGTGTACGTCCGTAAATTGTAATCTGTTGTATCTAACTATCCAGCAAACATATCGGCATTATAATGTCCATCAGTCTCAATTTGAATGTAATCGCCGATCTCATCTCATCATGTTCCCGTACCCGCACCGGATTGATGCAAAACAGACAACCGCAGCCTTGTCGAAGAACAGACCATCCATTAAATTTAATAATAACGACACGATCGATATTCTATCGTTATACAGAGTGTGTGAATCGTCGTGAAGAAACTGAAGATCTAGAAAACCGTTTACGGATGGAAAAGTGATGGAAATAGCGAATTTTTAAAAAGGATCTTAGCTGAAAACTTCGATGCATTTTTTTTTTTTTTGTAAAGTACACGTTAAATGCCCAAAAGTTACACTTTGTAACAAATATACCTGTTGAATGTAAAGTAAACGTAGCAAGAATGAAATATTTTACAAAACATATAACAAGTACTTATTTTAATTATTAAAGTAATAAATTTTTTTGGAAAGATGCTTTGTGGTGAACCCCAAAATGAAAAATTATGAAAATAAATAAAGACGTCTTGGTCTATTTGATGCCTTTACCCTTTTAAAATGTATTGGGCAAAACGGCTAAAAGGTAGACGAAAGATCACTGATTAAATTTTATCTTTATGAGACGCAATCCTTAATTTCTATGGGGTTTAACAAACACCACCTCACCAGCTATGGGTTTAAATATGTTATACTAGGGACGTACAAACAGGAATTTATCAGCTAAACTTTTTTTTTATTGAATACAATGAAACGACGACTTACACACTATTTTTCTGTGTTGTCAGTTTCCTGCCACTGGAATACGCTTGTTCCAGCACCCAGAAATTTTCTTAAATCCAGATTTTTAAAGGTCTTTTGACTGCATGTTGACCCATTCTTGCACAGCGCCAATAACCTTCTCCTTAGACGTATATTTCTTCCCTCCTAAAATTCTTTGTGAACCGAAGAGATGAAAGTTAGATGGTGCTAAATCTGGACTGTATGGGCGATGAGGTACGACCCCACCTGAGTTTCCGCAGCGTTTCCATTGTCAAAGCTGTAGTGTGAGGGCGAGCATTGTTCTGAAAAAAACTAACTGAATTCTGGGCAACTCTCCTCTTGGAACGAATCGCTGGCTTTTCTTTCTCTTTCAAAATCATTAAATATACTCAGCAGTGGTAGTTCTTTGTTCTATGAGAAAGTCGAGGTTTTGAATCCCAAAAAAAGTGACCACAGTTTTCCAGGGTGAAAGTGTCGTTTTGGCTTTCCGTGGTAAAAGTGTCGTTTTGGCTTTCCGTGGTGAAAGTGTCGTTTTGGCTTTCCGTGATGGTGGTAAGCTTTAATGTCGCCATTGCATGCTTGCTTGTTTTGACTCTGGAGTAAAGTAGTGGACCCATGTTTCATCACAGGTTACTATAGCTTCTAAAAACTTTTCTCCATCCTTTTCATAACGCTGCAGAAGTTGTGTGACTGTAACCGATCTTCTATCTTTGTGTACAGGCATCAAATAAGCTGTCACTTACCTTGCTAAGTTTAAGACGATCATTAATTAATGTTTCTACACCACCAACACTTATTTCAAGTTTCTTAGCGATTTGTCTGACTGTGATTATCCGATCGTCTCAATTCTCAAATTAGTGCTCGTCTTCATCGGTTGAGGTTCTCGGTCGACGAGCATGTGGTACATTTTCTACTTTTACCCGGCCTTCTTTAAAAGACTTGCACCAATCGAACACTCTAGATTGAGTGACACACTCATCTCCAAACTGATTTTTAAGTCTTGAATAAATCTGAGACGGAATGATACCTTTGTTAGTCAAAAATCTAATGACAATTCGCTGCGCAACACTGTTTTGAACCTCCTGCTCCGACATGTTGATTACAACCAACAGGAATGATGGAAAAAGAAACTAGCCCTACTATATTGACAATTTCGGACATGTGTTTGCCCAGTGAATCATGATTCCGTTCAACTTTTAACAAAAAAGGAGCATGACAATTCCTGTTTATATTTGTACGTCCCTCGTTACTCGTATAAATAAGTCAGTTTTTTGCTTTATTAGTAATAGTATATTTACTGTATCCCTTTAAGCCCAAACTTGTAGACCTCCAACATTCAACATATGTTAATTTCTTCACCATCCTCCAATTTATTTTCACAAAATCGCTATCAAATTTAAAATCTCTAAAAATCGAAAACCGCTGCAAATGGGCAGTATGCGTTTTTTTCCACGTCTTCTCATTAAATTTCTCTAGGAAACGTGTTCCTCGAGTTTGCCCATAAAGTCGGCCACCAAGATAATACACGTATCTTCGCCGAATATCAATAAATACTTAACTGCTCCGATAATATTGATTGGAGGCCCCTTTCGGCTGTCCATAAAAGGTATCCCATTCCATATCTCGAATCAATCCACCATTATTTGTTTTAATTTCATGCTGTATCTGATACACATAACTCACTCACTCAATAATGATGCAACACACTTCACGCAAAAGTAGTTAAGGATCGATTAATTATTGTGTACGTTAAAATATACATTAAAAGTCTGCCATGTATGGTATCGGGGTCGGTCAACGTGTTTTTAGGTAATGAAAAATTCAACAAAATTAATCCGCGAAGAGTAGAATGAGGCGGTTGGTTGGGTCTAGGTGAACTACCAGTGTACAGAGATTATAATTAATCATAAAGAACGTGGTTAGATTGAAACCGTTTGTAAATGGGTAAATTAAAAAGATATCTTGTTACTTGTTAAATAAGAACCCAAGCTAATTAATTTTGAAGTAATTACAATTTTTAGATGATTATTCTAATCCCATAGGATTAGGTACCTATTACAACTTTTAGATCGATAAGCACCTTTTTGTAAACTGGTACTTATTGTGTATCAAAGAGTATTAACAATGCCTCCAAATGGCATAAAAAATATACATACCGGGTGTTCACTTGCAAGCTCGTACATACAAGTTTAACATTGTTACATACAAGTTTAACATTGTTTTAAATGTTTGCGTGGATTCCTGTTCGCTAGTTTAACTTAGAGGAAAGATAAAATTATTGCCCATCTATGGCACTAAAGGTACAATTTTTAGTTTAAAATATTATTCTAAAATTTGGTGATTTTTTTAAAACTGAGTCGTGATTTTCATTAAATGTAAATTTTGACGGTACTTGTCTGTCAATTTAATTAATTATTAACGTTATGTCAAGCTTTTTTTTTTAAATACATCGAAATGAATAATTACTCCAATGAAGAAAGAATTTACCTACATGGTGAAAATTCTCCACAGCGGCTACAGCCTGCGAAGAGAGAGATACATATGTGTTTGCTGTTCAACCCAATAACATGTAAAAAATATAAAAAATGGTTTAATAAATCTTTTTGTTTAAATTTTTCACTATAATTCAATAATAAAGAAGATTTTCATAGTTAAAACTTTTTACAGTGGCCTTAGCTTGCGAGGAGAGACAGATTTGTTTGCTATTCAATTTAATAACAGATCTGAACCTTCTGCCAGTATAATTTAAAAATATTTATAGAAATATAAAGAAACTGGTTATATCTTAAACATGATAAAATAAAATTATAATAAATATTTAAATAGCCCTCCATTTTTAATTAAACTATACTCCAGTCTATTACAAAAGGAATTTTTAACATTGGTTATAACTATCTTTCATTAATTAATTCGAATTCTGTAACTTGCTTTCTTTAGAGAATTAATATTTGGGTGGCGTCTTTTGTAAATTTACTTTTGATGTGGCCCTATAGAAAAAAGTCACGAAGTGTTAAGCCCGGAGATCTGGTTGGCCAGTTTATGCCGCCACCTCTACCAATCCAACGATTTGAAAAGAATTAATTTAAAAAAATTCCAATATCTAAGCTAAATGCGCGGGACAGCCGTCTTGCTGGAACCAGATCTCCTGATTTTATCTTGAAAAACCCGTTCTTCATTGAAGTAATTATTTATTTTGTTGCATTTAAAAAGAATATTTACTTGGAACGTTAATAATTATTTAAATTGACGGGCAAATATTGTCAAAATGGACGTTTAACGAATATCACGGCCTTTCAGATTTAAAAAATTATAAAATTTAGATTAATATCTTTAAACATCGCACGTTTAGTATGAACACTAGTACCATTAAATGTGCATTAATGTTATCTTTCTATTGGTACCTTTACTTTTCGTGTGTTGAATTGGCGAGCAGGAATTCACGAAAACGTTCAAAACAATGTTAAACTCCTACATTCGAGCGTGCAAGTGGACACCCGGTATAATCCTTACTTTTAATGGTCATTTTATACAAAAATATAAGTTACGTATCACAGTATCGCGTTTATATAAAATACTAAAACATTATCCTCATCTTATCGGGAGAAGCACATAAAAATATTTCATTTGCCGCATGCAAAATATTTAGCAGCAAAAGCAATGCCATTTAGCTATAGTTTATCTGAGCATGAAAACCTGTTCGCGTATTAAGCATAAAACTGCACCAAGTCCCACAGTTGTAATTCAAAGATTTGCAGTCTGTAGTGGGTCGGCCGGGAGGGCAAAATTGATTTCTTGTAATAGAGGCAGCGGCGGCCGGCTTATCGCACATTCACAGATTGAATATATTTCATATGTTTTCATAAAGCTCCAGTTGGCTACCACCGCTATCAGTCAGTGCCAGAGACGGCCATTATGAAATCGCAACTGAACCCAAAACGATAGCATTATCGAACTCTAATCGAGCAAAAATTATAACATTTAAATTATTGTCTGCCGGACCTACGGAAAATTTAAAAATTAACCCAATCCTTACTGTTAATCAATTTCAATACAATTAGTTTAACATTGCATAGACTATAATGTTTTAATTCACAAGTAAAGCCTTGCGTACAAAATTACAACTTTTTAACCAAAAAGATTTTTGTACCATCAATTACAACTGAGTTATTAACGATTTAAATAAAAAAACGCCCATTTTGATTGATGTTTATTATCTAGCGTGCCATGGAACTTTTTTAAAACATTAAAGCATCACTGATTGGGTCTCAGAAAGGGGAACAGTTTGTCTAATTGAAAGTTCTTTGTAGCTCTTACCGTTTACAAGATCCCAATAGTGTCCCTTCTATGTGGAATGTGGACCACCCTGTATATTGCTTAAAATTCTGTGGGGATTTAATGATTTTTATGGACGCCTTGCACTGAGATGTTTAAGTCATAGATCCGTAAGGTTTTCTTTAGTTGGTTCCTTCGTATACTGCATTTTTTATTTACTTGGAGAAAAATGTCTTTTAGATGTAACTTATGTCTAATAAATGATTTTATTTAACCAAGTTATGTATTTTAAGTATTACTCTTAAAGTTTGGTACATAAGTTAAGTTTATTGACACATATTGTTTAAAATATGTTATTAAATTGCAAGCAGTGTTAACAGTTTTGGCTAAGCTACACACTTAAAAGCATTTTATTTCGTTTAAATCTAAAAATGTAGAATAAGATATGCTGATGGCCAAACCCATGGACTGGTAACTTATTACCGACCCAACTATCTAAATGATAAGTTCAACCAGTCATTCGCTCCCTGATATCAGCCGATAAGAATAGTAACAAACAGCACGAATATTCCATTTTGAAATATCGTTATCGCAACACGACCGCTCGCCCTCTTATCAACGCAGATTTCTTATCACTCCGAACACAACAAAGCCATTGTGCTTGCCGGCGGCTACACGTTTCACCGTAGGCCTCCATATATTTTTATTATTATTTACAATAACTTGTATCAAATAAGTCTTCTTTTTTTTCATAACCACAATGGTATTTACACAGGGGGTCCCAAATGTGATGCTTAACTCAAAGAAAAGTTCCATATTTATCTTAGATCAGAAGTTCTTTTAAGAAATTCTTTTATGTTAGAGATATTGAAAAACTATAAACACTTTTTTGGAGAAACTTTTTATTCTATCTCTTCTTATTCCTACACCTCTCTGCCGTTTGGTGTGAGGCTTTTGTTTCTTTTTACGTACGTGGACTCTTTTTGTATGCTTCGCTTCATCTCTTTCTATTTCTTCTTTGTTCTTTAACCTTACTCCACTCGATCGCTCTGTTTGGGACAGCTTTATTTCATCTCCTTATTGCAAGTTTTCTTTGGTCTTCCTTCTCGATGTTTTCCTCCGGTCCGCGCTTCATATGTGTTCCTGGGCATCCTATCTTCTGACATTCTATTTACATGACCTAGCCATCTTATTGTGCCTCTTGGATGTTTTGTTCTATTGGTGGAACTTTTAGGTTTTCTCTATGGGTTTCGTTTCTATTTGTGTCTCTAAGCGTTTTACCTTCAATTGTTCTTTTAAACCTTATTTCCATATTTGTGAATCGACTTTGTTGGTTTTTGGTTGTGGTGCATGATTGGCAACAATATGTTAGGATTGGGCTAAACACTTAACGATATATCTCTACCTCTGTTTCTGTGGGTATCTTTCATTTTTTAAGGATCTGTTTCCTTATCGCTGTAAATAGCTGCTGAGACTATTTTCGCGTTTATTTTCCCATCTATCTTTCCGTTACAGTGTAGGTACACTCCTAGGTATTTATAGTTTTTTACTTGTTCTAGTTGCATCCCGTCCAGGCTTAAATTATGCTTAATGCCCTCTGGGCTCTGATTAAATTTTGTTTTAGACGTTTTGTCTGTTTTGGAGTATCATCGACTTTGTTATTTATTTAAGAGTGCCATTTTGGATTTTTTCAATAAAGTTAGAGCCAAAAATCTTGAACAGTGATCACAAGGTACTTTCAGGTCTGAATTAGTTCCAAATTTTTCAACTTAAATGACTTCGTAGATCTTAAGATAAGCCTCAAATTTGGGTCACCCTGTACAATAACTGACTTGATATCGATTGTATTGCGCAATTTTATTGCAGAGTAATCGTGATGGAATGGTTAAACGATCTTTTAAACTTTGTATTTCGTTGATAAGGCTCACTATCTCGGTAAATATTTTATTTTCTACCGATAGCATCGCAGTAATGACACATAAATTTAAATAATTAATCTTGGTTCATCATGTTTGTTTTGATGGCAGTCGCCACCTTGATAACATCACGCTCAAAGATAACATCGCAGACAGACATGTTTTTGTGACTGATTTTAATGCCCAGCATTGAGTTGTTACTGCATTCCTCTGTCAAATTATGAATGTACCATCTCGCTGCGAAGGGAGTAAGCAAATTAACAACTAGTTTGTTTGTTTTAGTCTTGCATTCTCTTTTGACGAGGTGAAATTGATGATTACTATAAAAAATTTAATTAATGCACTGTTATAATAAAACAAGATTGCGCTGTAATTACTTGGTAGCATGTGTGTTTTTTATTTAGTAGGCCATAAACTTGTAATAATAATGCTGTGTGTACGGTTGGTAAAATGCAAACGTTTATCAGATGTTTTTCTTTCAGTTGAAAGATAATAAGATTGCAGAGTTGATAGTTTTATTTTAAAAAAGTGAGCGAGGATCTCATAAAGACTTAACTACTTTAAGCCTTGGTGTACTGAACAAAAATAATTGTATGGGTTATTGAATGGATCTATAGTTATTTTTAACATTCACAAGTTAGTCTGTTTTTCTGGCATTGCTACTTGGACAAGCTGAAGATCGTCCACATTTTCTTCCTTCTGCTTTCAGCGAGGTGCAGGAGTCGTTCAACTTTTACAGATGAAGCTTTACCACATCTTAAGCCATAACAAATTGCCTGACACTGCGGAAACTACAATGTGGTTGTAAGAATATGTTGCGAGTTGCATTCTCAACATTGTATTAATACCAATGAATGGCACACGATAAAAAAAAACAACTTCTTGATCTCATTGCTTCTAAATTCGCTAACTGGAAATACACTTGGTGACATAAGAAATATCGTCCTTTTCGAAATGTTGTTCGACTTACAAAAAATAATTCAGTATACTAAATCTAAGTATAAAATTGTAAAGAATGAGAAACAAACATAAAAAATTATAATAGTTCTCCTTCAACACCCACAAAGAATCCATAATATTCAGAAATTTTATGATGCTAACGATGTCTATTCATCGCACATTTACAGTTCTTTAAAAATGACATAATGTGCTTTTTAGTATGTATATTGTACATACAAAATAATTCCATAGCTTTAATAGTTTGTACCAGGGTTGAGCAGATTTAAATCAATTGATTTAAATCACGATTTAAATCATGATTTAAATCAAATGATTTAAAAAAAATAATCATTGATTTAAATCAAGTGATTTAAAAAAAATTATCAATTTAAATCACAGATTACATGAGTAGATACAATATTTATAATAAAACAAAATTGTATTACTATTAGTAATTAAATACATGAAATGGTGAATAAAACATATCAATTCGCTCTTGTAAAGTAATATTCATTGTGGAAATGCAATAATTCAAATAAAAAATTACAAGTTTTTGACGTTAGCGAAGTGAACAGCCAGTTTTTTCAATTTCCACGGCACTCTATTGCTTCAATACAGATTTGGAAAAAAATGTCGAATATCTCGAAAAGTATGAGTTTTGGGTATAGGACATACTTAACAAAATATGAAGCTCTTTTAAAGACGAATTCGATGACATAAAAAAATACAGGGGTTCGCATTTGAAAAAATCGAGTTACGAGCTTTTGAAAATCATAGAAGTTGCCACCTATTTATAAACACTCCTTCCTGTATGCGTGATTCAAATTTTTTCATATCGAGCGAACAGAGAAATTTTTTCTGCATGTCCATACCAAAATACAACTCTGTACTTCAAAATAACTTCAGGAGAATTTTTTAAATAAAGACTTAAAACCTTGATTAATTTAGAAAATTAATGTTTTTTTACAACGCCGTCTAAAAACCTGTAGTATTTTATATTGATGCAAAGCTAAAATTAAGGCGGTCAAAAATATTAAATAAAAAATTGGGTGTTGTATTTGAAATATAAAAGTTGCTATTAGTTCCAGAAAGGTGACTCACCCTGTATATTTGAAAATATTTTTATTGTGTTCTTTAGAAAAAACTGTATAAAATAGCATTTGAATCAACTTCATATCTCAAGCCGTTTAGCCACAATCGACCGATCCTGCACTAATGACTCACCCTGTATACAATTAATTAAACATCACCATTTAGCACTGATTTTTTCAAAATTCTTAATCATTATATTTAATTTTTCATTTTGACAAAAATTCACCAATGAATTAAATATATTGGTTATTAAATATATTAGCGCAAAACAGAAATAGCATGTGAATATGTCACTAAATTCGACAATATGGTACATTTGATTTAAATCAAAAAAATCTGATTTAAATGAAATAAATCGATTTTTTTGATTTAAAATAAAAAATCATGATTTTTATCCACCCTGGTTTGTACATTGTTTTCTATTTCTATTGTATGTTTCAATGTGATTTTAATGCAGACTTTTTTTTTGTTTCAGGTAAGCTAACCTAACTCATACTTTAAAAGGCGATATTAAACTAAAAATGTAAGTGCTTATACGTTTTTGGTATATTAATTAAAGAAAATTAATAGGCATGACGCTTAAGACATGCAACTGTTTTTTTTATTGTCATTTTTTTAATTATATTTTTGCAAAGAGTTCTTGAACAATTACTTTTAGATAAAACTTCAGAAAATCGTTAATTTTGATCAAGTCTAAATCTCAAGTTGCCAAAATCGAATTATCTGCAAAAATGTAGACGCAACTACGATCAACCCGGTATAACTTTTGCACACAAAAATTGTTAACCTGTTTGACGACGTTTAAGAACAATTCTTGCGCTCCACTATCTTTGCTTTAAGAAAATCGCCTTACAGATGACACAAACAATGAAATGCCCTTAGTTCCACCCGACACCGAACAAATGATGTTTCGAACAACCAAGATATGATAGCGACCATCACGTTAATGAGTATGAGATGCCGATAACTCGCAGACAAATGCGACTCTGTACATTGTACTTCATCTTTTAAATTGCTTTGATCGGAAGACAAGAAAGAATTTGTCACTGCAACAGTAAATTAATTCAACTTACAAAGTCGCCGAAGAGATATGAAGCGAAAACTGAATTCCATGGCCGCTGTGTAATTATTAAATTATTATTTACCCAGCTGTATTTTCTTACCAAACATTTTGAGTTATTTAATCTGTATTATCGTGGCATCTTGTGTTTGTTATCAGTTTTATCGTGTACAGCATCCGGCTGCATGACCCGACCTAACCCTTCTACGATTACATATCGTACCAATCTTGAAATAATTGTTAACTTATGCCCGATTTCAGTATTAATTTATCATGTTTTTAATTTGGTAGTGTTTAAAAATCTTACGATAACTCGTTGATTGTGATAAGTCAAGCTAAGGCGATTATTTTAATGTTACTCTAACGCAATACAAGGTAGTTACAATGTAGTTTAAAGACTTGCTTGCTTTTCATTACAATTGTTTTTCTTCATTAATGCAGTAAATGAATATTTGTTTATTGTACCTAATAAAGACTAACTGCCTCAAAAAAATTAATGAAGGCAATAGAATAAAACTATAATAGGGTTGTATTGGCCAATTTATATAAAGTTTTCGTTTGATAGCATATGTCACTGTATCAGAGCACTGCAATTTAACGAACTTTGAAGACATTACAATAAATATTTAATTTGATTCATAAAGATGAAATCGATTGGATGTGTTACGATAATCACATAGTTTTGAAACGCCATTCATACGAAGAAATATCAGAAATGGTGTGACAACTATTCGAAAAAATATCACGCGAATCATGTTCTAAAGTTGTTTGTTTAATCTTAAGATTTGGTCCAAGGGACAATTGAATGATTTTATCTAAAACAAATGTATTTACGATTCCATTCATTGCTAATACTTATTAAGCTACTCAAGCTAATAAATAATACATTATCGGAAATTAACTTGTGTAAAAAAAATTGTTAGATTATTTTATGTAAGTAGTAAATTTCGCAAATTATTAATGGTTTTTTAATCAGTGTGGTCGTTGCCCTTAACACGATGAGGCACTTCAAATGTTTATTATGCCCTAAATAATTTTGGAGTGTCGTTTATCTTTCAACTAATCGCTATCTCCTAGATGAAGATGATACAAAATTGATCGTTTGCTTACGCGTATTATCAAAATGTTTTGAATGTTCCTTAGCTCAGTGTTTCTTAAACTTTTGTCTTCGCGACTACGCGACCCACTTTCCAATCCAAAAAATTGTCGCGCCCCAACAACATTTTGATACTTTAAAATGATAATATTAACCATTCATAACCTTTATTATTTGTATAATTATAAAAAACGCATTGAATTTGCTCAAATATCATTACACAAAAAATTACCTTTAAAATGAATAAAATATTAATTTGCGGCTTGGTTAAATATATAAAGACTTTATTATTAGTTTTAATATGGTTTACGACCCAAAATAAAATTCTCGTGACCCACAGTTTAAGAAACACTGCTTTAGCACAGTAGGTACTTACTACTTCAAGAAATTATTATTTGATTCTACCAGGCTTAAACAACTCATGTTTTTTTTTTACAATTGTCCATATTCCGCTTTCCACCTCTGCTTATCAGCTTTTCTTTCCTTCTTTAAGGGAATCCTTATATTTTAGTCATCTTTTTCTTCCATTAGTTTTACCTTTTCTTGTCGGTGTTACTTTTAGTTGTAAAATACATTATTTGCTGCAGTACTTTTTGGTCTTAAAATTAAAATATAATCCTTATCATACGTTATTTTAATTTTTACAGAGTGTTACATTCTAAAATCAATTCTTACAACTTGTACCGTATATTTTTAAGCATTTGTGTGTTAAAGAAATGTAACGCATTTAATCATGGGTTATAACATCTAATTCCTTCGAAGTATGTTTTGGTGAATCAATAGAAAACTTGTTTATCACTAGTAGCCATTTACAATCAACATATAAATTTGAAATCAACAGATAACAGTACTATTTGTAAATAGTACGGTTGGTACGTGATAGATCAACAGAAATATTTTATCTTATGTTTATTATGCATGTTTATCTTCGTATTGTCTATGTAAAAAATTAATTGCTGATAATACGCTTGTAATCTGCGTCTAAATGCGTTTATTATTGTTAAAAAATCATCGCCGTGCTTTCACGTATCTGCTCTTGTTTCATCTTTGCACACGTCAGTGAGAAAATCTAAAAGGTGTATGAAGTCGTAGGCATTTGATTTTAAATAATTTGTGTGGATGTATAGACAAATAATTAAATATGAAGGAAAAACTTGTTGACTTATTCTTAAACCGCGCTTCTAAAGTCGCCAAAAATAGGAAATTGTCAGGAGAGACCTTATAAATATTTGTATTCCGATAGACACCAATAACATTTTATGAATATCTTGAAAGGCTCATATTTTTGTCTAAAGTATTTTACCTTTATTTTCTGTTTATGATAACTGATAATCTAAGATAAGTTAGTCCTGGAATTTAAGATGGTAATAATTACGTTCATTATACACTGAAGCATATGTTACATTTAAACAAAGATAGTATGTTGCGTTTTAGTTCTTGGTTTCGTTGGAGGCAGGTAAAGTGACCCAAAACTGTTTATATTATGTATCGGCCAGACGCAACCCCTTGCGGGGGGGCACTCGAGATATACAGTTCACTTTCGACAGTCTTAGTATAAGTTGTTAGAAATATACATGTTATGTGTATGTATGTGATGCTGTGTGGTTATAAGATAAAGGTTTGGCTAGCCATTGTGTAGTGCATGTAGTATGCAGTTATATTAGATAGAGTATAATGTAACACTGCAGTTATTGGGGATTATTATGTTGTTGTGTTTATTTGTGCTATTGTGTGTTGGATTGCAATCATTTGGTGATGTACTAATCATGCAGCCAGGTGCCATCAAAGCATGCCGACGGTACCTAGCGTGACCATGAGGTTGTTGGGCTGGACTAGATCCAGGTTGTTGGGCTGGACTCGATCCAGGTTGTTGGGCTGGACTAGATCCAGGTTGTTGGGCTGGACTCGATCCAGGATGTTGGGCTGGACTAGATCCAGGTTGTTGGGCTGGACTTGATCCAGGTTGTTGGGCTGGACTAGATCCTGGTTGTTGGGCTGGACTCGATCCAGGATGTTGGGCTGGACTAGATCCAGGTTGTTGGGCTGGACTAGATCCAGGTTGTTGGGCTGGACTCGATCCAGGTTGTTGGGCTGGACTAGATCCAGGGTGTATGTTGATACACATGCTAATTTATATAATGCGTGGGACGCCATGCTTTGCCTTTCAGCTTTGTATGCGAGTAAGACCACCTTGTTGTTTTATGCTTGGCTTTATTGGAGATTTGTGTGTTACTATAATATGGTGATGGGCTTATATTAACCCTGGCGATCCAGCATCACACGCGGGGGTGGGTTCCCCCCGGTGAGTAGATAATTGTTACTAATTATTAAATTGTTATCAGTGGCACAAGCTTCTTTGTTTTATGTACGCTGCATACACCTTTGCACCAATCGCTTGGCTTCAGCCTCTGCCTGCCTCGGGAACCCATGTGTTTATAATAAATAACACTAAAATTGTAAGTAAAATAATGCGAACCTTGTAAATTAAAGTAGTTAACGCCCCAGTTATTAAGTATTCAAAAAGGCATCCTAACAATCTAGAGCTTGAAAATATAGATTTGGAATTATTGAAAATTGTTTTTGGGTTTAAAAAGTAAAGGGACTGATATTCTACAATTTTTGGAAAATGATCTGCTGTATGGGCCGTTTAATCCGCGTTGAATATCCAGCTATATTTCAAAAGTTGTGTACTATGCTACTATGTAATTAAGTTACAGGACCTTAAATAAAAAACTGTCGTGCGTGTGATTAAAAGTTTAATGGTATGACCCTTTAACATAAACCCACACTTAACACCCTTCGTACAGACAGGGCCGCCTAGAGAAATGTTCGAGCCCGTGACAAGTCTGTGGTCCGGGCCCCACTTAAAAAAGTGCATCACTTTTGTTTAATAAAAAAGTCAAATACAACAATCAACATTTATTTTAAAGAAGTGTAAAATAAAATCAAAATTCGATACATTACATACCATAAATAAATACAAATATTAAATATATATATAACGGATTTCTCTACGGTCTGCGCCGCTTCTCCGTCCCCAGTCTCCATTCTCTTCTGTCGTAGCACATGTCCTCCTCTAATTGCCTTGTTTTCATGGCCTCATTTATATCGTCCCGCCAGCTTCTTCTAGGGCGTCCTCTTTTCCTTCTTTCGGCCGGTATCCATTCCAGAATTCTCCTTGGCCATCTTGTATTTTTCATCCTTTTCGTATGTCCGAACCATTTTAGTTGCTTCTTTTCGACAACTTCTATTATGTTGGTGTCCATATTCATATTTTCTCTGATCGTGTCGTTTCTGACTCTTTCTATTCTTGATGTTCTACAACTTCTCCTGAGGTAATCCATTTCCGTCGTCATGAGTTTGTTTCTATTCTTTTTTGTCATATCCCATGTTTCGGCTCCGTATGTGATTATACTTTGTACTATGCTTATATATATTCGTTTTTTGTTTTCCTTTGTGATTGTTTTGTCCCACAAGATCGAGTTTAGCGTCCGTATTGTCTTTTTTCCTTTATTTATCCTTTCCTTTATTTCATCGTTACTACTTCCCTGGTTGTTGAGGATTATTCCTAGGTATTTACATGTGGTCACACCTTTTATCCTTCTCGTGTTATCTAGTACCAGATCTTCATGATATTCATTTCCCACTATCATATATTCCAATTTCTCCATATTGATTGTAAGTCCTGCTGCTTCGTATTCTTCTTGAAGCTTTCTGATCATATAGTTCAAATCATCTTGGTCCTCCGCTATCACCATCTGATCATCCGCGAAGTATAGACTAAACAGTTTTTCGTCCCCTATCTGCAGCCCCATTTCTCTAATTTTACTCGTCCACTTAGTTAGGGCTTTGTCTAAATATATTTTAAAAAGTGTAGGGGAAAGACTACACCCTTGTCTTAAACCCTTTGTTGTATTAAACGGTTGTGTGTATGACTTCCCATTCTTTATTCTTGTGGTATTTTCGTCATACAGATTTTTAACTGCTTTTATCAGGACCGAGGGTACGTCTATTTCTTTAAGAGCATTCCACATCTGCGAGATTGGTACGCTATCATACGCTTTCTCTAGATCTATCAGCGCTAAATGTAGTTCCCTACTCCTCTGTGCTCTTTTCTCGCATGCTATTTTGATAGTAAAAATATTATCTACTGTGGATCGCCCCGTTCTAAAACCCGCCTGTTCTTCTGGCTGTTTGTCTTCGATTTTCTTCTCTATCATATTCTTTATTATCTTTGAATACATTCTTCCTATTGAACAAATCACTGCTATTCCTCTATAGTTTTTAGGATTGTTTTTAGCTCCTTTCTTGTGGATTGGCGTAATATATGCTGTTCTCCATTCTTCGGGTACTTTTCCGCCATTTATACATCTTTGGAACAGGCTTGCCAGACTCACATATAATTCTTCAGGTCCGTATTTCAGTAGTTCATTATATATACCCCCTATTCCGGGTGATTTTTTAAGTTTCATGGTTCTAACTACTTCCTTTATCTGTGATATATCTATAGTAATGTTTTCACTTCCCGTTCCTTCTTTTATTTTTTCCTCTTTTAAGAATCTTCTTCTTCTTTCTGTCAATAGTTCTTTAAAGTGTTCTTCCCACTGTTTGTCTGATATACTATTGAGGTGATGTTGATTGTCCGATTTCCTTAGGTTCTTAATTATCCGCCATGCTTCTGAGCTCCTTGAGCCTCCTATATATTGTTCCACGTGTTCGCATTTCTTTATCCACGCTTCATTTTTCTTTTTCAGTACTTGTCTCTTGACTTCTCTATTTAGTACTCGATATTCTTCTTGTACTTCTCTGTTGTCCCTGTCTTGTAGTCGTCTTAAATGTACTTCCTTCTTTTTCTCGATCTGTTCTTCAATGTTTTTATCCCACCAATATGGTTTCCTGTTATTTTCTTCTATTCCTAAAGCGTCTTCGGCTGCTTCTTTTATGCACTTTTTTATAAATTCGTATTCTTCCTCAATCGTCCGTTCTTGTATTGTAAGTTTCTGTTTGAGTCTCTTTTGGTATACGTATTTAGTGCTATCGTGTTCTAGGCTTTGAATATTGTATCTTGTGATCTGTGGGTCAAATATATTCGGGTTTATACTTTCTTCTGTATGTTGGTTCCAACGATAAGGTATGTACATTTTTGACTCTACTAGACAGTGATCCGAGCCACAGTCTGCTCCTCTTCTTACCCTGACGTCCTGCATTTTTATATTTGATCTTTGTTTAGTAATAATGTAATGGATAATTGACTTTAAATTCCTCGTATGTTGGTACCAGGTATATTTATGTATATTTTTATGTTCAAAGAAGGTGTTTTGTATCTTTAGGTCATATTGTTCGCATATACTGATCAGTCTTTCCCCGTTGTCATTTATTGTTTCTTCTCCGTGGGTACCTATCACTCGACTGTTGCTCTGTTTTCCTACTCTGGCATTACAATCCCCTATTATTATCATTTCCTGAATATCTGTTCCCTGTTCGATTTGATTTTCCAAAGTTCTCTCAAACTCGTCCTTTGTGGCCACTGGAGCGTTGTCATTTGGTGCATATATGCCTAAAATTTTGATAATTGTTCCTCTTAGTTCCATGGTTACCTTTATAATCCTTTCGTTTATAGGTTCCCAAGATCTTATATATTTCTGCCATTTTTCTTTAATCAAGATAGATACTCCTGCCCTGGCTCTTTCACTTTTTTCCACTCCGGTGTATAAATGTACATATCCTTGTAATTTTTCACACCCATTTCCTTTCTTTTTCGTTTCTGGAAGGACAATTATATCAATATTTCTTTTCACGAGTTCCATGAGTATTTCTTTAGTTTTATTTCTTATTCCTTGAATATTCCATTCCGCTATATTCATCGTCCATTTTCTTTGCTGTGTTCGTCGTCTTTTCTTTCCGTCCTGCTTCCGAGGCATGTTGCTGGGTTTTTTAGCAAAATTATCCTTTTTACGGGGAGACGGGGAGCTAGCCCATTGCTCCCCAACCCTCCTCTTTTATCCGGGCTTGGGAATATTAAATAAAAAGAGAATTATTAAATTTTTATTGCCTCATGTGCCTCCTGCCTCATCCACTTCCTCATTTTATGGTTAGCGGAATCTTTAAACACCTCCTCATAATCAATTTTCCTTCTCAGGTCACTCTCTATAGATAATAAAACTAGGCCGTTTAATGTTTCCTGGAGCATTGAAGATATACTGAAGCTTTTATTGCAGAAAGTTTACTAAACGCTCTTTTTCATTGTATTGTGCAAAACATTTTAATTGAAGTACATATTTCAGGAAAAATACCGTAAAGTTGAAATTTATAAATTGTATTTAATAAATCTAGTCGTAGTATAAGATATTTAAACGTGGCGTTATAAATCTTTTTTTATGATAAATTTCGTCTTTTAAAGACGATGTTAAGTTAATAAACAGTAAAAAGAGCCGGACACCTTTTTTTTAAAGCACGAAATTTACAGTTCTTCAGCTCTATAACGACTTACTGCAAACCTATGGGGAGGGGTTCTGACCTCCCCTAACCCCCTGCCTATGCCACTGTTAGCACGAGTCATAAATTTCTTGATGAGTCATTGTTTGAAAATTTAATATTGATGAAAATAAATTCTGACTGTTTTTTAAAGATGTGAAACGCATGTAAAGTTGAGGAATAATTGTATCCAGTATAACAAAATAAATAGTTCTTTTAAAATATCCTTGTGTATCATTTTCATCTGCACTTTCTTCCATTATCCTTTATCATTTTTGTATTATTAGGTTACGAGAATTAAAACCATGCATTATAAACACAGTTATGTGGCACGTCGGGGTCCGACGGTCCGGGCCCTTTCCGATGCCGGGCCTGTGACAACAGGTTCCGATGTCGCCCCCTCACGGCGGCCCTGCGTACAGACACTAAAAATTTATTCAAAATGCTTCTTTAACACTATATTTCAATTCACTGATCACGCTTTTTTCTTCTCCACATCATCAAACCTTTTCCCACTTAACTTGAATTTCAGCTTTGTAAGCAAAAAAAAAGCTTACAGAGAAGCGTTAGGGAGATGTTAAACCAAATCTTTTTCGAAATGTTCAACACAATAGCATTGTTGTGCAACAGAAACCATTACGATTTCTCGCTAAGTTTAGGCCAAACTCGAAAAATTCTTTGAAGTTGGCGATTCATTACTTCTGCATGTTTGTCCTTGCAGGGTTTATCCCGCGGGTACAAATTTGTGATGATCAATCCCTTTGCGTCGAAAAACGACGCCTGTTTATTTCACCGTCCGCAAGCGATTGTTTTTTTTAAATTTAGTATTAAATTTTTTAATTAAAATAAATGGTTCTGCAAGGCAAATAGTTGTGATTATTGTATGAGCGTTTGTTTAAGTGTATGTATCATAAATTCTTCCTCCACGTATTGAAATTTTTGCATTAGACTTTATAATGCTGTTCAGATAGCCGCAGCTCGCAACTCAAGTAATAATATCCAAGTCCTATGTCAATACTCAATGCTAATAGAGATATTAAAATGTCAGTTATGTAGATTATGCAGTGCCTAACCCACTTTACGCTTTGCCAGTCGTTAAAAGGTGATAATTTACAACTAATACAATGTAGATGTCTGTAAACAGATATAATGCGTAACTCGGTTGTACATAAACTTCGTAGTCGTGGCTGTTCCTTCGTTTCGTCAGCCGGAGCGCCGTTGTATGAGCAACAGGTGATTTTACACCCCTTCCCTGCTCGCCTAACACCCATCGTCTTTCTCGTGGCCGAGGGTTCGTGCCCCTCTACGATGGTGCCTGGTTTTGACAGATACCGTTCCCTCGTGGCTTTAACTATATGTTAGTTTGCCAAGGGTGAGATCGGCTGCATATATGCGGTATTAGCTTCAATATTTGCAACTTGAATCGTGAGCAGTTGACAGTGAATACTAACAAACTCTGTGTGTAGAATTATTAAGTAAATGGTCGCTTTTAATATGGAAGGTAAGCTACTTACTCTATGCAGGCTATTTTTAACACGTTGTTGTTATCTGATTATGATGCAAAATCACTTATCTTGTTTGTGAGAGGAATCTCTTTTCGAAAAAATATCTACCTATTTCGGCATTAAATCGAAGTAATAAATCTATCCACAAAGAGACGACAGTATCAAAACTATAGTCTAATCTAACTGTTCTTCAAAAGCAGAATCTTCTTTTAAAGAAGATAAGTGATTTTATTATTTTTAATTAAAATCATTACTTCAACAGTAGAAAAATGCAGTTAATGATGTGATAACATTGTGGTTTATATTCTACAGGGTGACAGTAATCTAAATGTGTTGTATAGGTAACTTTGTTATTATAAGAGTCCATGGTCGGTTAAATCAGCATCATTAAAAGGTTATTGATGTATGAGTTGTTAGGTTTATCTTTAAAAATAAATAAGTTATTACAATATTATTGTTTTTGTTAAGTTAATTAAGTTGACCATTGTAAAAATAAACAATACATTACATAAATAAACTAGCTGTGCTTAATTAAACAAATAAAAACTTAAATAATTTAAGATATTTTTTACTTTTATAATAATTTATAATTTTTCACTCACTTACTACAAAATCTAAATTATGTATTGAATAAGTCTTCATGGGCAATACAAATTTGAGATCTGCAATGTGTAGATAATAATTAATGTTTTCATAGGTGTGTTTCATTTTAATGAACACATAGCCAACTATGGTTGCCATTAAAAAAAGTCAAGTGTGGCTTATATCTCAAACATAAAGTGTGCCATGACTTTTTAGGTATTTTTTTTCTAATTCTACATAAAAATATATAGGTACAAGAAAAAATCACATTTTTATTTTAGCGTAGGTAGGTGGTTATGGAATTATTTATTGTCGAAAAAATCGTCTGTTCTTAGTTTTATTTAAATATTTAAAAAGTTGATGTAAGTCAAATGTCAAAATGGCATTAAATTCGTCTTGAAATTCTGCCCAACTTTGCCAATTTAACCGACTACGTAACTCTTATAATAACAAAGTTATCCATACAACACATGTAGATTATTGCCACCTTGTATAACTCTTCAAGGAATTTTATATTAGAGAAAATTTTAATATATCTCGAATGTTTCATATTGTATACCAATGATTCGCAAAATGAAATTTTTAATTGCTTACAGTTGGCAAGTTTGGTATAGACATAAAGAAGCATAGCCTAGGATTGATAAAAAATTTGGTGTGATAAGGATAGCCAAAAATCCGGGTTCCCATTTTTCTTATTAGCTCATTTTAAATTTGTTTCATTTCTTGCATTTTTTGTAAGTCAGTCTCTTTAACGTTTTTGAAAAACTTTGTGCCCTGTTGCATCTTACACAATAAAAAGTACTGTGTCAATTTTCACATCAAATTGACACGAATCTATGACTATATGCGTGTTATTTTGCCTAAAGGAAAGATATGTTATTTGCGTTTGATTGTGTGTCCAGGGCCGACGAGATGGGGGGGAGGGGATAATTGGGTAATATTCCCCGGGCTCGGGATTCACAGGGGCCTGGACATCATCAATAAATTTGTTTGTTGTTTTTTCGCGCGCTTATTAATTGTAGAAGGCCAGCGCTAGAATTTTTTCCCTGGTTCGGTGACGTTTTTTGACGCCCCTGTGTGTGTCAATATTCAACATTATTGGGACAAAGATTTCGATTAGCATATCGTCAATTTCTATAATTTCTGTAGGATTTAGTGAATCTGTTAAATAATTGTATTAAATTTGGCGTCTTTTAAATCCAAGGTATCTAATAATTAATATAATTTCAAGATACACCTAGATAAATTGCGTAAGTTAGTAGATAACACCCTTGACTATAATATTAAGGATATTACAGTCAAGGATAATAACACAGACAAATGTCTTTTAATCAGTGATGTGGCCAAGGGTGGGGATCCAGGGGTCCGGACTAGTGATTGCAATACCCGTATACCGAATACCGGTATACCGTGCCATTTTTCAATACCGAAATACCGTCTCATTTGATGGTCTAATACCGGTATTCGGTATTTTTTTTTTTAAATTTGATTTTTATAATTGTATAATTGCAGTCTGCCGTAAATAAAAAAATGCAGTAAATGCAAAATACAAAACTGTGCCGCAAAATGATGTATTTAAGTTAAAGAAAACAGAGATGAGATTATTAGAAGACGAAGGAGGAAAAAACCTAGAAATAGTATAGGTATTATGCTAACAATTCCACCAACAAGTGTAGAATCGGAGCGAGTGTTTTCTGCGGCAGGAAAAATTTGTATCAAAGTTCGCTCATGGCTTAGCGATGAAACAATTGATGCCTTATGCTTTTAAAAGTATTACTCTAAAAAAAGTTGTAACGGCAATATATATTTAAATTCATATGTACCTAGGTTTGTTTATTTTTTGTTTTGTTTTGTAAATTATAGAACATAATTTTATTTTGTACACAATACCTACACATATATTTATTGTTAACATATCTTCAGTTTTTTGTGTCTATATTTTTACATGTGCATTTTTTCTCTTTATTTTGTGTAAATTTGTGTTTTTACATTATACTTGTAACATACTGTATAATATTAAACATACTGTAGATATAGTTGCCTAACCACATAACATGACACATAGTTGTACTAATAGCATGCACGTGTACTCATTACTTATATTAAATATATTTGTACTAAAGTTACAATGTTGAGTGTTATTTATTTAACATAAACATAACATGGCGCAGTCGATGTTGAAAGTAATGGTACAATAAGCAGTATTGTATTGGTAAAAATTTTCTTAGTAACAACGTGGTAGCAAACATTGAGGTTAGTAACACGTGGAGATTAAAGTGAAGATATTCGTGAAGAAATATCGAATTAATTAAGAAGTTAAAATGGAAGGATATAATATTCCTAAATGTTTAAATTTAAATGGAAATCTAAGTGAAAATTGGAGGAAATTTAAGCAAAATTTCGAAATTTTTCTAAAAGCATCAGGAAAAGACAAAAAAGACATAGAAACGCAAGCAGCAATATTATTAAATTTAATTGGAGAAGATGGTGTGGAATTATTTAACACATTTGGACTCAGTGCTACTGACAAAAAAGACGTGGCCAAAGTAATAGGAGCATTTGAACTGTATTGCATTCCAAAGAAAAATGTAGTATATGAACGCTTTATTTTTTACAAAAGAGACCAAAAAGAAGGTGAAACTTTTGAACAATTCCTCACAGAAATAAAAAAACTTGGTAAAACTTGCGAATTTGAAAATTTAGTGGACCAAATGATCAGAGACAGGATCATTCTGGGTATCAATGACCTAACTGTTCAAGAAAGGTTACTTAGAATTGATGAACTAGATTTAAAGAAGACTGTTGATTATTGTCGTGCAGCTGAATTATCAAAAATTCAAGCAAGAAGTCTTCAAGATAAAACTGAAGCAGTAAACCAGATAAGTAACAAAAAGAAGAAAATAGTGTTTAAAGGGCAAGATACACACAGGCCAAGAGAAGAAAGCGACAAGTTCAAGTGTACCAGATGCGGAACATGGCATGGTCCTCGAAATTGTCCAGCGTTTGGTAAACGATGTAGAAGATGTAATCTGCAAAATCACTTTGAAACATACTGTCGTAGAAAAGTCAGAGAAGTTTGTGCTGAAGACGAAGAAGATGGTAATGAAATTGATTGGTGTATCGATTCACTGTCCGCAAGAAATGTAGATTCCGTGGCATGGTATGAAAATATTCGGGTTGAAGATAAAATTGTTCAGTTTAAACTTGATACAGGTGCAGAGGTAAATATAATTCCTAAACGCTTATTTAAATCTGTAAACAAACAGTTTAATGTTAGAAAAACAAATATAATTTTAGAAGCCTATGGTGGGTTTAAGATAAAACCTATAGGTATTGTGAATTTAAGTTGCAAATTTAAAGATAAAGAATCATATGTGGATTTCTTGATTGTAGATAATAATGCAAAGCCAATTTTAGGGCTACATACTTGTAATGAATTAAACTTAATCAAACGTATTCAAAATGTGAAAATAACTGCTGATAAAGACAAATTCATCGAAACAAATATTGATGTTTTCCAAGGTTTGGGTAAATTTAAAGATAAATGTAAAATTTATGTAAATGTTAATTGTAAACCAGTAGTAAGACCTCCGAGGAGAATACCTTTATCACTGAGAAGCAGACTAAAAATTAAATTAGAGGATTTAGAAAATAGAAAAATTATATCCAAAGTAGATGAACCTGTTGAATGGGTCAGTAATTTAGTCATTGTTGAAAAACGTGACAAAAGTTTAAGATTGTGTTTAGATCCAAAAGATTTAAATTTAGCCATTAAAAGAGAAAATATTTTAATGCCTACTGTAGAGGAAATTAGTGCCAATTTATCCGAAAAAAGGGTTTATTCGGTATTGGATCTGAAAGATGGGTTTTGGCAGATTGAACTGTGCTCAGAATCAGCAAAATTATGTTGTTTTGCAAGCCCGTTTGGCATTTATAAATTCAATAGATTACCATTTGGGTTGAGTATGGCGCCAGAGTTGTTTCAGAAAATGAATTATAAAAATTTTGGTGATATTGAAGGAGTGATAGTTTATTTTGATGATTTGCTGATAGCTGCTGAAACTTATGAAGAACACGATAACATATTAGATAAAGTAATTAAAAGAGCAAGAGAACTTGGTGTAAAATTTAATAAATCAAAAATTCAGTACCGGACTACCGAAGTTAAGTATCTAGGACACATTTTCTCACACGAAGGTATTAAACTTGATAAAGAGCGCGTTAGAGCTATTACTGAGTTAGAAAATCCTAAAAGTAAGAAAGAATTACAAAGAATATTAGGCATGATTAATTATCTAAGAAAATATATTCCAAATTTATCAGAGCTTACAGCTCCCTTGCGTGAATTGTTAAAAGATAACGTGCAATTTCAATGGATGCCTCAACATTCAAAAGTTTTATCTGATATTAAACAAAAAATCATTGTAGCACCGGTTTTAGCTAGCTTTGATTGTGCAAAAGAAATAACCATACAAACTGATGCATCACAAAATGGGTTAGGGTGTTGTTTAATGCAAAATAACAGACCTGTTTATTATGCTTCTAGAAGTCTAAATGATGCTGAGTTAAATTATGCTATGATAGAAAAAGAATTTTTAGGGATAGTGTTTGCAGTCACTAAGTTTCATAACTTCATATATGGCAGACATGTTACAATAATTACAGATCATAAGCCGCTTACTAGTATCATGAAAAAGAAAATAGCAGATATAGCTTCATCTAGACTTCAAAGAATGAAAATTAAATTACTTAAATATGATTTAGATGTACAGTATATGCCCGGTAAGTATATGTACATAGCAGATATGTTATCGAGATCATTTTTAAAAGATGTTAGTTCTGAATCGGAATGGGTGTCAGAAATAGTACATTCTTTAAGTACTAATTTAAATATAACAGACAGTAAAAAGAAACAGTTTGTTAAAGAAACAGATAACGATCCAATTTTAAAATTATTGAAACAATATTACATAGCAGGTTGGCCAAACAAAAAGGATTTGGTTGACAAATCGGTTCAGTATTATTATAAATTTCAAAATGAAATTACAGTAGAGGACAATCTTGTATTTTTTAATAATCGAATTATAGTACCAAGTTCTTTAAGAACTTATATACTTAAATTATTACATGAAGCACACTTTGGTATTGAAAAGACTAAGTCAAGAGCCAGACAAATTGTTTATTGGCCGGGTCTTATGACAGATATTGAAAATTTAATTGCTCAGTGTATTGTTTGTGAAAGATATCGAGCAATAAATGTTAAAGAACCTCTAATTTTACATAATATTCCTGAATTACCGTTTAATAAATTAGCAACTGACATAGCAGAGTTTGGTGGTAAAAGTTATCTTGTAATACAAGATTATTTAAGTAAATGGTTGGAAATAATACCATTAAAATACAAAACATCATCTGAAATAATAAGTAAACTTAAAATTTTATTTGCTACTCATGGTATACCTAAGGAGATTATAGGTGACAATATGCCTTTTAATTCATTACAGTGCAAAGAATTTGCTAATGAATGGAATTTTGAATTTACTACTAGTTCTCCTAGATATCCCAAGAGTAATGGCCAAGCTGAAAGAGCAGTTCAAATTGCTAAAAACATTTTAAAAAAATGTAAAGACGAAAACAAGGAAATTTATGTTGCATTATTAGAGTACAGAAATTCACCGATTACAGGGTTAAATATTTCACCCTCCCAGATATTGATGAGCAGACGTACTAGAACAAAAATTCCAGTACATTTCAATTTATTAAAATCCAAAGTAGAAAATGGTGTATATAATCAAATAGATAGTCGACGATTAAAATATAAAAACTATTATGACAAACACACTAAAGTTAGAAATGAACTTAGGGAGAGAGATAATGCGGTTGTATATAAAAATAAGAAATGGGAACCAGCCAGAATTGTTAAAAAACTTGATCAGCCCAGATCATATTTAATTCAAGATAGTAACGGAGAAGTCATACGACGAAACTCGATTCATTTAAGAAAGTCACTTAATAAATTTGAAATAAAACCCAATATAAATGAATTTGATAATCCTACAGCTGGCACTAAGTATATTCAAAACAATGGCACTGATACACAGGTTTGCAGTGATGAAGCAGCAAATAGTTCTCAAGGAGTCATTACTACTCGTAGCGGAAGAGTTATTAAAGTACCCGATAGATATGGATTTTAAGGGAAAGGTGTAACATACTGTATAATATTAAACATACTGTAGATATAGTTGCCTAACCACATAACATGACACATAGTTGTACTAATAGCATGCACGTGTACTCATTACTTATATTAAATATATTTGTACTAAAGTTACAATGTTGAGTGTTATTTATTTAACATAAACATAACAATACTCACTATATGCACATATGTGTAAAATATATTGTGTTTTCGAAATCAATATTTTTTTTTAAACAGCAATACCGGTATTAATACCGGGATACCGGTATTACTTGCGAATAAATACCGAATACCGGTATCGTAATTTTGGTCCGGTATTGCAATCACTAGTCCGGACCCTTCCCTAAATTAATTGCATTCAATTTTTTTTATAAGTATTTTATTCACAAAATAATAAAATAGAAAAGTTTGATTATCTTTTTTATTGTTTTGTATGTCTACATACACTTACAAAAATGTTCGGACCCCCTCCGAATAAAAATCCTGGCTACGTCACTGCGTTTTTCTGCAAACATCAATAGAATTTGTCTGCGTTTTATTGTCATTTGTAATTTCTTTACTGTTTGGTGTTTTTCGTTTAGAAAGTAATGCACCACAAGTTTTTTCCATATGAAAAATTGCGACAAACTGTCAAATCAACACGAAATTTAAGATAAGATGTGTACCAACATTTTGTTTAAGTTCATCAAGCCGATGAACGCCGGCCTATTTTTAACTGCCTTTAACGTAGATCGATGTTTTCGTGTAAATATTTTTTCTTGTATAGAAAAAATTGGGCTTTCTGAACGAACTGCTTTTGGCCTTTGTGTAAAAATTGCAAAAGTTGTCGTGGTTTTTAAACAAAACATCATCAACATTGTTTTCGCGTCAGAGATTATTAAGAGATTCCTCAGTTTTTTTTTTTTTTAATATCTTTATACCTACTTAAGAAATTTTTGTACAGCAGAAAATTAACAAATGTTAATCCATTTCCAAAATTTTGTAAATTTTGTAATTTAGTAACCTAATTATTTTATCCATCTTGTCAAAAAATTAATATTGTATTCTCTACAACTGCAAGATAATTGTAAATTTTTAGAAATATCACATAAGCATGAAGATCTTTTTACTTAACTTGATTACAAGACTTTCGTTTCTTAGTAGATAGACTTGTTATAATAAATGTTTAAGAAATGAACCTACAAATACATTAATGATTAATGTCTCAAAAATAGTCGAAATATTCTTGCAAAAAATAGTTTTTTGAATAAACAAGTTAACTGATTTTTACTAACAAGTATCTTAGGTCTATCAAGGTTAAAATGAAATTTGAATAATTATAAAATTTAAGAAAAATGCTACATATAAGAGATTACAACTGTAATAAAATGAATGGGGATCTAACTAAACCTTTTTTTCCTGGCTCAAGTAATGCATGTATATTTAAAAACCAAACTGTAATTGGACACACGTGTAAATTTAATTTTTAATTGTAAGTGTGTTGTTTTATCTATCTACGTTTTATACTAGAAGCTTTTAAAAAATTATGTTCCAACTTATGCCAGATAAAATACGCTGACGTCCTGCCTTAAAACAACTGCGATTGTTTTTTTTTTTATTTAAGTGAACAAGCAAAATGTTTTTGATTTAAGTTGTAATAACATGTTTCGTGGAAAGATACAGACTAGAACAAGTTATGTTAATATTTATACAATTGTTATCTACGTGTTAAAGTGATAAGGTTCGTCTGGACGTTTGGATATTAAAAAAATGCTTACTGGTACGACTTGCCCCAATATTTTATAATATTGTTTATCTCCTGTGGATAAGGTTTATCGCCATTTTTTCGCATCAGGTTTAAATCGCTTGGTGTTATGGTTAAATGATAAGCAAATGCGACGTGGTAGCAGTGTTTAAAAGCTTCAACACTAGTGTTTTTATATTATTATGATTATTTTATTAAATATCTAATCCAAGATATAAATAGTTCAAATTCTGATCATTAAACAAAGTTAAATTATATTCTGACGTTTAGATAATGAATATAAAAGAATTATTTTGTCTTAAATTGTGAAAATAAATTTAAGACGAATTGTTAAAAGCTTTCAAATTGTTATTTATTTAATGAATAAAATTCTTTACTCAGCTTTTATTACGAATAGTTCGAAATTATTCCCATTTTTTGATTGTATTATGATATATATATATATATAAACAAATTCCCTTCTACCCGTAGGTGTAGGGACGTGTGCATATCGATGTATTATACATGTATTTGCGCCATTGTTTTTTGTTCTGTGCCATTTCTTTCGCTTCGCGCCATGATTTTCCTTTCTTTTCCAAGATTTTTGATACCTACCGTCTTTTCCCATGTTTCTCTCGGTCTTCCTCTTTTCCTCCTTGTTTGTATTCTTGCTTCCCACACTCTCTTTACCTGTCTTCTTGTGTCCATCCTCTGTAGATGTCCCCACCAACTCAGTTGTCTAGTTTCTATGAATTCCAAGATAGATTCTACTTCTAATTCATTTCTAATCTGTTCGTTTCTTATTCTGTCCGTTCTTGTTACACCTCTTACTCTTCCTAAAAATTTCATTTCGGCCGCTTGGATATTACTTTTTTGGCTCGATGTTAGTGTCCATGACTCGCACCCAAAAGTTAAGATCGGTCTGTATAGGTATTGTACGCTGTACGGTATACATTCATTTTAGTCTTTTTTGAAACTTCTATTTTATTAATGAAGGTTATGTCGATAGCATAGTAAGTTTTCATTGCTTTTTCTATTCTCTTGTTAATTTCCACTTCTTGTAGTCCTGTATTTTCGATTGCTACTCCTAGGTAGTCAAAATGTTGTAAAGTTTCTATTTTTTCTCCTTCAATTTCTATATTTATGATCTCGTTTCCTTCGTTTGTCGTCATCACTTTTGTTTGTATAAGGCCTCTACTCATTAGCCAACTTGTCGGGGCCGACAGTCGGGAACTCCGAGTTGGGTGTTGTCTACACACCTCCCGATCAGTACAACCAACACAGCATAAACGTCATACCTTTTTATTCATTTTGATGGTGAATTTTCGGTTTAATAGTCCTTAACTAAAGGAATGTGGTGGGGCGGTTGGCTTGTTGGATGGACTGGTCAGCCGACCGTTCCAACTGTTGGGTTGGTCGGGTGATATAGTACACATTAAACAATTTATCGGAATGGTCGGCCGGTTGTCCCGACAAATTGGTAAGTGAGTAGACTCCTATAATGATAATGGATTAAAAAGTTTTGATTTGTAAAAAAAATACTCATTCGTTTTTATTACAAATATTCAAAATACCGGGTTATATTTATGAAAATCGATTAAAAATTACTACTGCGAACAATTTTAACAGCTAATCGAAACAGCTTTATATTCTTCCTTTAAATTAACGCTGATACCAGTCGAGTCCTCTTGTACCTTCCGGTGTCGAGGTATGTTTTCCTAGTTCTTGATTATGTTTTCCATCTTTGTGTAACTGTCACATCTCTCAAGTTGACTCCTTTTTTTCTACTAATGTCTCACTTAGTTTTCCCATTTTGCTCTTGGTTTTCCTTTACTTTTTATTCCCTCAAAATTCGTTTTCCGTTTCATTTTTGCGCACCTGCTTTCTGGCGTGCGTAGTAGATATCCCAGCCATTTTAATTTGTTTGTCTATCTTTTTCTTATGTCTTTTGTTCCTAGGCTTTTTCTGATTTTATCGTTGCTAATCTTATCAATTAGTCTACATTCTTCTAGTCTTTTTGAAAATCTTTTCTCTTGCGTCTATATTCTTTGTTTTTGCTTTCTTGTTAATGCCCAAGTTTCTGAACTATAGGTAAGAATTAGTACGTTTACTGTATTATATACCCGCGTCTTTTTTTTTTTTAGATCTTTTTTTCTTATCAAGTATTTATTAGTGGCGTGATAAACTTTCGTCGCTGCAGCTATTTTGTTATTTAGCTCTTTTTCCAACTTACCATTCTTTGCAATTATCGTTCCTTCATTTTGATACCTGCTCTGTCCTTTCTTGGTCTAGGATGATTGAAACCGTTACATGATTATTTGTTAAACAACCTAGTCTTTGTCTCTTTTATATTGATTTTCTTATTGTATCTTGTTGGTGTAGCTGCCCATTTGCCCAGATTATGTTGCAAGTTCTTTTCGTTTTTAGCTAATAGCACCAAATTATCTGCAACGGCCAGTTCTGTTAAAGATGTTGGTTTCAAATATTTTTATCCCCAGTAGACTTTCTTTCTATTTTTTTGCACTCCTCAATTATTATTTTATCCATTAGAATTATAAAAAGCAGTGGGTTTAAAGTGCCCCCTGTCTTACTCCTACCATTGATTTGGAGTATCATATTGAAGGCTCCTACTGTTGTTTTAAATTCCTGAGAACGTATACTACTTAAAAACTAAATCGAAACAAGATTTTTTTATTTTTATGATTTGTTATTTGTATGGACACTGACTGAAAAGTACTTAAAAAATCACGTGAATTCGTTTTAACGCTTATACTTTCAAGAGATTGACTTTACGTTTTGTAAATAAGTAGGTATATTGTAAATTGGAGATCAATTTTTCGTACAAATAACAAAAACTTATGTCAAATTAAAATATCTAAAAAATCGTTGTTATACGTTTGAAGCAATATTAAATGCACATTTTTAAAATTCAAAATTTTACCTTAATTTCCTTATAGGTCTAACGCTATTATACACAAATTTTCTTAAAATTCAGGTAGCTAATTGTGATAATAGCAGTTGCAATTTCAAGCGAATCCGCTGTAACGTGCAAGTTTCCTAAATTTTACCGTGTTCATGCCGCTTACCGATGCACATTACTCCAATAATGATTATTTATTAGCTTAAAGGCTCGGAATGAACCAGATAGTCGTACATAGAGCTACTTCGGTGCACTTTATCTGTAGCCATATTTATAATTTAATAAAATAGTGCACGAGTATGGGAGTGCACGAGACAGTACTAATTTAATTGTATGCATTTACAAACGATTGCGAGTCAGTTATCTTTTTACTCGAATGCTCCCACATAGTTTGTATTTTGTCAAGAAACTAATCCTGTTGATGTAAATTAGGATAAGTGTTTGGTGCGGGCTGATGGCATGTTTAGTGGCGCGAGCTCGACTAACACGGGGAAATGACGTGTAAGAAGTGCGGGCTGAATTACAATGAACACTACCTTTCGGCTCCCCTTTGATAATCGCTCAACACATAGTGTTTAAAATATAGCGGAAATTGACAACGGCTCTTCACCCAACTGCAACGCGGTGCAGTCGAAGACGTTGCTGTTTAAAGTTTAAACCTTAACAAACTGATAAGATATTGAATGAAACTGTACGGAACATGATCACTGGATTGGTCATGGTTTAATAAACCTAACTAGAAAATTAAATTAGTAGCTTAAAACTAAAGAACTTAGGTATAAAACGTTATCCCTGCTTAATATTTATAAATAAAGAAAAGAAATTATCTTGCAATCAGGAGACATAATATAGTCTTCATATACTTGGCTAATATGTACGATAGCGATCCCCTGTGCAAAATGTTGCAAGTTATGGACAACCAGGGCTTGAACAAAATCCACACCCAAGCAGTGCGAAAACTGTACCTACAAAAACATGACAATCTCCATAAAAATTGGACAGCATATATCGCGTGAAATCAAAATCCCGTAGGGGCTTAGACAAGGATGCTGCATAGCACCCACTCTTTTTAAGTTATATTCAAATGGGGCCTTTGAAAATTAGAGAAAGAAATATCGTAGTATAGGTTGGCCTATAGGAAATGATAGGCTATTCTATTCACATTCTATTTTGCCGAAGAAAAATACGATATCGGTTAGGTGTATGCTAAGAAAACTAATCAATGAAAACGACAAAAGGGGAATGACGTTAAATACCTACACTTAAAACAAAATACATCGTTGTAGCTAGACCCAGTCAACTTTTGCGTCTCGACACTGATACGAATTCAAATGTATTTAAATAAGTAACAATCTGGGTATTAAAATAACGGACAGACAATGCAAAATGCAACCAGGATATTAGGAACCGAATAGGACAAAAAAAGTCATCATCAGACAACTGCATGTGCTATTATCGAAACGAAAAATAACTTAAAACACGAAAGTTAAAATCTACGAACAATAGTCAAAAGTGTAGGTACGTACGGATCGGATTATTGGAAATACGACAGTCGAAGAATTCAAGGATCCAAGCGATGGAGATTGACCATTGCGGACGATGCTGTGAGATATTTTTACATACAATCAAAAAAAAAATCTAAACATCCATGGCACACTTGATTTTTAGAAATAGGCCAAACTTGACTTTTTTTAAATGGCAATTATAGTTGGCTATGGGTTCATTAAAAGGAGAATCTTTTTCTCGTTTCATTGATGTCTGGGTTGTTGGGTTTTTCTTTAAAAATAAGTTAGTTATTACAATATTAGTATTTGTTAAGTTTAAAATGGTTGTACTTGTATATGTGGACATCATAGAGTCAATAGAACTCAAAAGACTACGTTGTTATGGGCACATACAAAGAATAAATGAAGACAGATGGCTCAAAAAAGTATGGAAGTGGGTGCCGCTATAAACAAGGAGAAGAGGCCGACCAAGAAGTAAAGAAAGCAACAGGCTCAAGTAAAGATGATTTGAAAGACACGCAAAAATGGATACTAGGAAGCAAGAGACGGCGACAGTCATAATTTAACTCGCAAATAGATAAACAGACAAAACCTCACATATCTATTTAATCTCATAATGGAATTCTCTATTGCAAAACAATTTTGTAAAACAAATGAGCATTACATTTCACTAGCAGTTGTTTAAAACTAAAGGTTCTTAACCTTTTTAACTACAGAGCTTTTATTTAACACTGAGCTTTCAAAACCTACGATTTTTTTGTACATAATACTAATTCATTAGTACAACTTCTATAGCTAAATAATAACTGATAAGTCTACTTTCATATACATATATTATCAATAAAATAAATATAATTTTTTTCAAAAATTTACCATAAAGACCATAATTAGTCACTTTTCATGCTTTATTGAAATTTATTTACATGAAAACGCATGAGAATGTTACATTAAACAAATATATAAGCCTTGGACAGTGTGCAACCATATTTCAAGCCGAGGTGTATGCTATGCACTTATGTGCAGAAACACTATTAGAAAGAGATTTTGTTAATAAAAGAATCTGCATAGTGTCTGACAGCCAAGCAGCGTTAAAAGCTCTTGGCTCGTCGAAAGTAACCTCAGGACTTGTTCTAAACTGCATACGGGCACTCAACGTGCTAAGAAGCAGGAATAATGTTAAACTGGTAAGGTGCCCAGGGCACACTAATATACCAGGGAACAAGAAGGCAAATCGCCTAGCCTAGCCAACATTGGCAGCGGGACACCTTTCTTCGGACCAGAACCCGCAGTTGGTACATCCTATGGAACAGCCAAGCGGTGTCTTAATGACATATTAATACAAGGGCATAATGCTCATTGGAAAAAAGTTTCAGGACAAGCCCATTTCAAGGCTATCCTGTCAATGGTCTCCAAAGAAAAGACAGAAGAAATGCTCAGGATGAGCAGAGCAGACATCAGAGCAGCCACAGGACTTGTAACAGGACACCGTGGGCTAAACAAACACTTCTACAGGGTGTCCCAGCCAAGACGAATTATTCGATAGCTCTGTTATTAGTAATAATATTAAAACAAGTTAAATATAAAAGTTGTTTATAGTCATTTACTACATAACCTAAAATTATTTTCAACTATACACAGTGTTTTGTTATTGCGCTCTTGATACCAGACATAGTTTTTTTATATGGAACACCCTATATATTTTGTAATTTTTGGATGTAAAATTAAATTTTCTTTCAAAAATATTATAGGTTGTTTATGTCTTAAATGAACCGTTTTTGAGTTATTAACGTTTTTTTGAAAATTTTGACAGATGCAGACCTTTATAAAAATATTTATATTTATTAACATAACAACACCAGAGCAATTTACTTTGGTAATTTATTAGACAATAGTGTCATAGTGATCGTTGACGAGTTACATTTTTAAAATAATATACAGGGTGTTCGTTATACTCTGTCCAATTAGCTAAACTTTAAACGCAGGTAAGTCAATTTTTTTAAATGGAACGCCCAATATATTTTTACATTTTCTTGTAGAAAATTTAATTATCTTTTAAAGTTGTTAAGGGTGTTTTATGTCTAAATATAATATTTTTGAAGTTATTTCGTTTCTTATAATTATTTGCGAGTATTTTACCTAAAATATCGGTAGTAGCCTTTGAAAATTCAAAACAATTTGTATGAACTGTCAACCAGAACAGTTAAACGGCAAAATTTAAAATATTATGCCCCTAAAATCCATATTTTTTAAGAGTTGTAGATACACAGCATTCTTGTGTTATTTGATGCCATTTATGCTGTGTATCTACAACTATTAAAAAATAAGGATTTTTAGTGGCATAATAGTTTAAATTTTGCCGTTTAACTGTTCTGGTTGACAGTTCATACAAATTGTTTTGAATTTTCAAAGGCTACTACCGATATTTTAGGTAAAATACTCACAAATAATCATAAGAAACGAAATAACTTCAAAAATATTATATTTAGACATAAAACACCCTTAACAACTTTGAAAGATAATTAAATTTTCTACAAGAAAATGTAAAAATATATTGGGCGTTCCATTTAAAAAAATTGACTTACCTGCGTTTAAAGTTTAGCAAAAATGACCGAGTATAACGAACACCCTGTATATTATTTTTAAAATGTAACTTGTCAACTATCACTATGACACTATTGTCTAATAAATTACCAAAGTAAATTGCTCTGATGTTCTTATGTTAATAAATATAAATATTTTTATAAAGGTCTGCATCTGTCAAAATTTTCAAAAAAACGTTAATAACTCAAAAACGGTTCATTTTAGACATAAACAGCCTATAATATTTTTGAAAGAAAATTTAATTTTACATCCAAAAATTACAAAATATATAGGGTGTTCCATATAAAAAAACTATGTCTGGTATCAAGAGCGCAAAAACAAAACACTGTGTATAGTTGAAAATAATTTTAGGTTATGTAGTAAATGACTATAAACAACTTTTATATTTAACCTTTTTTTAGTATTATTACTAATAACAGAGCTATCGAATAATTCGTCTTGGCTGGGACACCCTGTATATAATAGGGCTCTCAGAGACCGATACATGTAGATGTGGTGAAGAAGAAGAAACCTCTTCACGTAATATGCCAGTGTGAAGGGTTCACACCCTATCGGTGCAGACTTCTAGGGATGGAAAAAGTCAACGAAGAAGAGCTAAGAAAAACACAAAGAAAATCCTGGAGTGTTTCAAAAACACAGGACTTCTTTAAGGGGCTATCACCAGAGGTTACAATAGACCAATAGGTCGCAGTACAGGAACCCGAAAGGGGACGTTTGAATTATGTCTTGAAAACTCGCCCAATTCATATGCAACAAAATAATTAGTAATTAACACCACCTCCGGGGAAATAAATAAATAAAATACATTAAACATGATTTTTAAATCTAATTTCGTTGATTTAACTTGTGCAACATTCATTTTCCTGTTAGTATTTAAGCATTCCCAACGAGTCGCGAAGCACAGTTTTAGAAACACTGTTTTAATCTATTGCCATAACCATTTGTTGTGTTCACTATGAAAACCAAGTGTGCCTTATATAGGCACAGAAAGGCCTGTTGGCCACCTGAACTTTATTCTGAATGTCCTTAAAAATTGAATGTCTTACATATTGTAAGCACATATCTAATTAAGAGATACCATAAGTGCATGTCATTTAAATAAATTATTAATTCGTATTGGCATTGGTGTGTCATATCATACACATGTCTTATAATATAGACCGACGAAATTGGCAGTGCGTTTGTTGAAATACATTAAACTGCAGTCACGATCAATCAGTGTAATTTGTTTGCGATATCAAGCGGTCGTTCACGAAATTAAGGTGGAGCAAACTACAATAAAATATCTATTCGCGTTTTTCATTGCTTGCTTAACGGCAGTTCAAAGGGGAACCGGTGCTATTTTGTCGTACTTATTTATGTTGTCATGTAGGTGGAGAAATAATTGAGCAGTTATTCAAAAAAACTGACTCTAGTCTGACGTTCATTGTGGTTTTGCAACTGATAAATTGATTAGCATTTGAAAACTGCATTAAAAATCAATGCTATTATTGTGGGATCGCCAGCAGAAGAGAAATGCTTTATTTCCACTGATGTAAAAGACACATCTCAAATGTTTGGTTCAAAAAATTCAATTCCAAACCTTGTACTCAAGCCCTGTATCCTTTTTTTTACCAAACTGTTCACAGTGTAAGATTCTTATGCAAAATACGATAATATTGCAAATTTTTAGAGGCAAATGGATGAATCAGCAAAAAGTGTGTTTTTAGGTGCTTAGCAAGAATATATGCCTTAAATTATAATCTTCTTCCTATTTTTACAAGGATTGATAAGGTGTTTCGGTAGGGATCGCTTTACTGGGAGATATTTCGGTTATTAGCGTAGTTACAACAAAAATAATTGCACATTATCATCGAATTTACGAGGAAATCCAACAGTGAAAACGAAAATCTAATATCTCAATCCGTTTTCAAGATGTAGCCCACAGAGTCTGATTTTGTTATATATGTTTTCGTAACTCAATAATATGCAAATATGTCCAAGACACGCAATTAGGTTCGACATGTACAATCTATTTTCGTAACAGTTATTATTAAACGCATGCCAATTGTTATTTTATTGACGTATGTATTAATTTTTATTATAGTGATGCTAATTGAAAGTGTCCATTAATCGACAGATTTGCTTATTGGACCATTAACCGCTTCGTTTGATCGCCATCTGCGTCGAATATACGTTACATTTGCATACAGACACACACATACATGCGACGTGGCAGAATGAAGTCAAAACGATCTGTTAAAAACACCTGGTTTTTTTCATACCCATCAAATAACGAATTCTTTTGCTCAGCTTCGATCAATCCAGCCTGCCGTCAGTTCGTGATACGATCAAGTTCCATTTGGGCTTATCTGCCATCGGTCTTTTATCATTGCTGCTATCTTATCAGGTCCATCATACTCTTCCTCTTACATTACCGTGCAGCCGGTTCTTTCTTATCTACCATCTGCAAAGTATTGTCTGTCTTGGCCTCATTGTGATGAGAAATATTATCTTACTGCATGATTCCTGTATAATATTTCTCACTACCTTGGATGCTGTGGAAAAAAACGGGTTGATTTATGAAATGAAATCCCGTAAAGTATTTATCCTTATGTAAATGTTAAATACGTGGAAGTAATAGAATTTAATTTATAAGATAGTAAATACTTGATGTAGGTATAAGTTGTAATTTACTTTTTTACGATTGTATTGAAACTTATAATTAAGATAGAGAAGTCAGGACTGCGTAAAATGTTAAGCGCAATAAATATTTAGTTTGATAGCCTTTTCTATATTTGCTGTTAGTAAAAGTAATTAAAGGTATTTGTGGCGTTGAGTAGAAATGTATTAGAAATGCTTTATAATTTTATAGGGTGGCACACATTCCACTATTATATTTTACTGTAATTTTGCAAATGCATTTTATGAAATTTTTCATTGTAATTACTGTTTTAAAAATTACAAAACCTTCGTAACTTGTACCAATTAAGTTTAAAAAGGTTTTACACCTTCTTTTGTTTTTGTTTTCACAGCCTACTATAATTTTGTTTAAAAAGAAAACTAAAAAACCTCCGTAACTTGCGTATTATTAAAAATAAATACATCAACCCTTATATATTTGGAATGACAAAAAAATAAGGAATTTAAATAAGTCATAGCCAACCAACTATGGGTTCCATTTAAAAAAATACAACTTTAGGTCACAACTCGAATTTCGGATTTTTTTTTGAAAAATTGCCTACGCCACTGGATTCCTATCAAAAAAGTGCCTGTAGAGCGTCAAAATTATTTTTGTTTATTTTCATAAACAAGTGAGATATAGTCATAAAACGAAAAGTCGAAAAATCGAGTTATCGGCGATAACTCGAAAACAAAAGACGATAACCAATTTTAGTTTTCACCATTAACTTTTTCTCGAAAAAAGAGATCGAGGATGCGCGGTCGGTTTTTTTATACCTCTTGTAGTTACCGAGATTCCCTATTAAAACATCGAAATTTGCCCACCCTGTACATATTATAAAAGCCTGATGTTGAAAGCACTTCGTTGTTGGTACTTTGAAGTTTTATTCTTTTCGCTACAAAATTTAGTACTTTTTAAATAGATTTTTGAAATTTAGTGACAAAACTAATTAATAAATCCTCGCCTGACACAACTGTAACTTTCTTAGCTGCTGTTGCAATTACTGGCGCCAACAATGAGTACATTTCCCTAGTTTATTACTCTAGGAACACACTCGCGCACACACGCACACACACGCACGCGCACGCACGCGCACGCACGCGCACGCACGCGCACGCACGCGCACGCACGCGCACACACACGATTACATATGCACGATAATCCATTCATTGCAAATGCATACATACATGATTAAAACAGTAGTTAATAACACGTATGAGTTTATGCAGAATCATAATTAGACATTTTATGAAGGCACTTGTACACCTTGATATTATCGCTGTTGATAATTATTTAAAATGTGGTCGGAAAATAGAATGTTCCTTTGCTTTTGCTTGGTCACGTTCCCATACTGTACTTTGTTGTTTGATTACACGTTTTTGTATAGAAGGACAGGCCCATTTCGAATGTACTTTGCGTACGGCTATTTTAGTATCGTTAAAGAACCGCGATCTCATTATTGTTATGTTAAGCCGTGCTGTTAATCTTGTCCTACTTAAACTTTATAATAATCTACGCAATGTTGTGTGTTAATTTGACACTGTTAAATTTTGGTGTGTCACAAATTATGTGCGTTAATAGTTGTTTAATATACGTTCGGCATATTTCATTTTAACTAGACGTGGCTGAAAAGTATTAAAGTGTAAAGCAGTGGTGCTCTAGATGAAAAAGCTCTTAAAATACTCATACTTTTCGGGTAAGAATTTACTGTGTTTAAGTATTCTTTTTTTTGTGATTATCACTGTTCTATATTAGGCTCTTTACACAGTCACATGAATCTCAAAACTTAAAAAGATTAAGTGTGGCAAGTCAGAGTGCTGCTTGAAGATGCTTTAATTCTTGTTAAACTTAAAGGTTCCATCAAAGTTTTTTTTTTTATTAAACTACATCAACCCTAGAACTATGCCAAATCGCAGCACAGTTGACGCTGATATTTCCTAGTTTTAGGGCTTAACTAGTATTTTAACATCAGTGTTGTTTTGTGCAATCAAGCCCAATTGTTCTTTATACTACGGCTTCTTAGAGTTTTTGCAGTGGTGATCTCTTTTACCAAAGAAAATGTTTTCGAGACCCCTGGTATAGTGGTATGTAAAATAGGAATTAAAACACTTACTGATAATAAATCATTAAAAAACATTTCTATACAGCTCTTTGGAGTACATACTTGTATAATTTTTACTATTAATTAAAGATGAAAACTGATTTGTTTATTTTTACATAAAGAATTAAATCTTGGCTGAATATTTGATACTCCTGGACGCAGGGCATTTCTACTTTTGTTCAGAGTTGATCGACATTTTGATACTATAATCGTTAATGCTGAAAACGTCTCTCGCTTGAATACGTAGATCAAAATGGTAGAAGTATGTTAAGGCCATTTTAGAAAGTCTTGGAAATTCTCTCCTAATCTCAAGCCAAAATTCAGATATATTTTGGAAAACTCAAGTTTTAAACCTGCGAGTTCGATAACCTGGCAGATTTTTCTTGAACTTTTAATGGTAAATGACTGACATTTTTCATTCTAATTGGTATGGATTATGAACCCAGCTTAATTTTTTTTTTAAATTATAACTTGAAGGAATATATTTTTTAAATTTTACCACCAAGGAATTAAAATAATCAGTTATAATTTTAACAATTACATCTTTGGAAAGGTTTTTTATTCTCAATTATTAAAACATATGAAGGGTAAACATTTCTAAAAAAAAAAACATTTTCCACTCTGTTCTATATGGTAACTTTGTTATACTTTAATTTTTTTTTGTGGACGTAAATATGTTACTACAATTATTTCCTTAAAGCAACACGTTTAAATGATTAATTCTTTTTTAAATATGTGACAAATAATACAGTTTTATTATCCATAAATCATTGTAAAAAAATCAGTAAAAAATATACCAACTTCATCAAAAAACTTTTTCTATTGCCCAATTTTTCGCGTCCCCCACATTTAGTTGCCACCAAAAAATAAAACTCTAAGAGGTTTTTTTTTTCTGGAAATGACTACAACCGAATTGGTTAATTTAAAAAAAAATGTTGTCAAAATCTAGTGTGCTATTATCGAAAAAATTTAAACAATAATTCGGAGTACCACTCAAAAATTTTTATATTATTGAAAGACTGTGTTTAGTAATATCAATATAATTTCGATATTAGATATCGAAATTCCGATAATGCCCACCCCTAGTTTTAGTATTAAGGAAATGAAGACAGTTTTTGCCTATAAATATCAAAAATGTAGATATGCGATACTTTAGCTGATAAATTAGTTTGTAAAAAGAATCACATGCACGTAGAATTTTTTTTTTGCAGCTAAACAAAACAAGCACAATATAATTTTTTTTAAAGATCACTATTTAATTTTATTTATAGTCTATTATATTTGCTGTATATTATTTCTCTTTTATTTTTTGGAAGCAACATCAGCATTTAATTACCGGTTTCATTTGTATTCTAGGCTAGTATGTAAAGGACCATGAAAAAATAATTAAACATCATGGATAGTAAATGGGGAGATAATTTGAAAGTTTAATTTAATGCATTGATAGTTAAATTCATTAATAGCATAATTGGTGTTTTACTTAAATTAAAATAAATTCCTTTTACTTTGTAATTACATTAATTAAGGTAATAATTGGAAATAGACGTTATAGTTGAATTACTATGCATAAATTTGTTTTGATTTGCTTACGTACCTGTAACGGCGGTTTTATGTTCGTTGAAGTTTTATTTCGAGTGGGATTTTACATTAAACCCAATAAAATTATATGATGTCATAGGTTGAATGCTTAAATAAGAAAATACATAGAAAAATTTAAAAGTGCACCCCATTAAACATTCCAGTATTGAGAACTATTTATCAACTTACATAGTCAATGCAATTTATATCTGCCTATGATTTTTGTAAATTCCATTACAGAAATGTATTTAGGTGATTTCATGTACATACAAAGTGTTTAACACTAACATATATATTAATGTTCTCTTTTTCCATTCAATGGAACTGTGACTAATTAACGACAACCATAACAAAAATTATATATTTTCATATATACAATAGAGCACGTTTACATGTCGGTGTTCGAACGACTGCTCTTTCTCTCTGTCTCTGTAATACTAACTAGCCTAACGCTAACATAAAATCACATGGTATCAATGCATGCATAATAGTTGCGCTCAGCACTGGCAGAGGCCGCTACATACACCCCGCCTTGAAAGGCTGTGGCTTTCAAATGAACAAATATCAAAACAATAAATGACAAAGTAAATTAAACAAATGCAAAGGAAAAACAACAATAAGTACATGCAACAATTACGATAAGGCGATCACTCGCGAACTTCACTTCCATTACACTCACGTGGGTAGCGGACATAGTTGCGATACCGCTCGGCGAGTTGTGTCTGTGGAGGTACGAATTGTCACTACGCGAACGTGACCATCTGGTCCTGGGTGAAGTTGGACTACTCTGGCCATCTTCCAATGGAATGATGGCAAGTTGTTTTCTTTAATTAGCACCAAAGTGCCCAATTTGATATCTTCTAGCGATGGTTTTTCTTTATAACGATTCTGGAGTTCAGTGAGATATTCTGTCGACCAGCGTTTCCAGAAGTGCTGTTTCAGTTGTTGTATTTTTTGATAAATCGACAATCTATTTTCAACAATATGTGTGACATCAGGGTCTGCCACTGATGTTAGAGTCTTACCGATGAGGAAGTGAGCAGGTGTAAAAGGTTCTAGGTCATTTGGATTAGACGACATTGGAGATAAGGGACGGGAATTTAAAATTGCTTCAATTTGAATTAAAAGAGTGTAAAATTCCTCGTAAACTAAATTAGTATTTCCCAATATTCTTTTTAGATGATATTTTACGCGTTTGACCCCTGCTTCCCAAATGCCTCCGAAATGAGGCGAATAAGGCGGAATGAATTTCCAAATAATGCCTTCATTCTGAGTTAATTCAGCTAATGAATTTTGATTGTTGATTATGAATTTACCAAGTTCAGCAAGTTCGTTCTTTGCTCCAACAAAATTGGTGCCATTATCGGAACGAAGCTCGCATGGTTTGCCACGTCTCGACACAAATCGTCTTAAGGCAGCGATAAAATTTTCTTTAGTTAAATCCGATACCAATTCCAAATGAATTGCTTTGGTGGTAAAACAAACGAATAAACCAATGTAACATTTCAATGTTTTGGCATTCCTACCTTTACGTTCCTTTATTGAAAAGGGTCCGGCATAATCTACGCCAGTTATTGCGAATGGTAAAGATGGAGTAACGCGTTCTTTTGGCAAATCTCCTATTTTGGGAGTTAAAGTTTTAGGTTTTGCTCGAAAGCAATTAATGCAATTGTGAACAACTTGACGAGATATGTTTCTTCCTGAAATTGGCCAAAACTTTTCGCGAACTGAATACAATAGTTGCTGTGGACCAGCATGTTTTAACTTTAAATGTTCGTACTCGAACAACAATTTAGTGAAGTGATGATTTGCAGGTATAAGTATGGGATGCTTTTGCTCAAAATACAAATTAGAATGAGTAAGTCGTCCACCTACACGAATTATATTTTTAATGTCAACAAAGGGGCTTAAGCAAATGATTTTGCTATCCCTTTGCAAGGGTTTATTATCCCTTAATAAACGATATTCTCGAGGGAATGATTGATTTTGAACAATTTTGACTATAGCAACTAATGACAAGTTTAATTCGTCCATGGTAAGGGGACCAAATATGCGATTTTGCTTAGTTTGCTTGCAATTGTTTACAAACCGATAACAATAGGCAACGCAACGAAGTAGTTTATTGTAATTCGAATAATTATGTATGTGCAACGGATCAACGAATGGTGTAAGAACGAATGAGTAATTATTTGATTTTAATTCTGGCAAGTCATGAACTATTTCAAAATTTGGATAATCTAATTCCGATGCTTGTTGATGTAACCATTCAGGACCATGCCACCATAAGTAACATCCATTTAGCGAGCTTGGGTTTACGCCACGCGACAACAAGTCTGCGGGATTTTCTTTTGATTTGACATAATGCCAATCTGTACTGTTTGTTAACGATTGGATTTTTGATGCTCTGTTTGCGACAAATGTTTTTAACAAATTTGTTGAAGTACGAATCCAACTGAGAACGATAGTCGAGTCGCACCAAAATTTGACCGAATCCAACTTCAAAGTGAGCGAATTCTCAATATTTTTTGTTAATTTGGCTAGAATTAGAGCTCCACTTAGCTCCAAACGAGGAATGCTTATATGCTTGATAGGTGCCACCTTGCTTTTAGCACTAATTAAATGAACATGAATTTGACCGTTTGCATCAAATGATTTGACATACACACATGCGCCGTAAGCTTGCTCATCCAACTATTATGAATGTCTGACGGAAGCGATTCATCCCAAGAAATATGTTCCATCCAAAGACGTTGTAATATGATTTTAGCTGTTATGGTACAAGCTCCCAATAACCCAAGAGGATCGAAGATTTGAGCAATACAAGAAAGAATCGATCTTTTTGTAATTTGTTTTGGTAAACTATATATATTGATTTTATAAGTTAAAGTATCATCTGTTGAAACCCAAAGAAGACCAAGTGTTTTACAGTTTTCAACAGGACTAATAATTAACCTTTCAATTGAGTTTTGTGTGTTCGAAATATTGTTAACTATGTTATTGCAATTCGACGTCCATTTTCTTAGTTCAAAACAACCTTGCTTAAGAATTGTATCAATTTGACGACAAACATTAATTGCATTTTCAATGCTGTCGAATCCAGTTAGCAGATCATCAACATAAAAATCATTTTGAATTATGGTAGAAGCTTCAGGAAAACTTGTAAGGTTTTCCGAGGCTAGCTGTTTAAGGCAACGAATGGCTAAAAATGGGACAGATGTTGTGCCATAGGTGACAGTATTGAGTTCATACACAGACGGATCTTTTTCGTCCGTTTTTTGCCACAGGATACATTGAGTTAATCTGTCAGATGGTTGTACTAAAATTTGACGATACATCTTTGCAATGTCTGCAGAAACAACGAATCTGTGCTGACGAAATCGAATCAAGATCGAAAAGAGATCATTTTGCAATGGAGGTCCAGGCATTTGAAGATCATTTAACGAAACACCTGTCGAAGTTGGACTTGAGCCATCGAAAACTACTCGCAACTTAGTAGTCTGGCTGCTTTGTTTATATACACCATGGTGTGGTAATATACAAATGGGATTTTGCGAAGTTGAAACAAGTTTAGTCATGTGACCAAGCGACTCATACTCACCCATAAATTGTGAATACATGTTATATAACGAAGGGTTTGCAATTAATTTGGTCGTAAGGGATCGAAAACGTTTTAAAGCTGATTGATATGAATCTCCTAAATGATCTATTGACTGTTTGAAAGGAATGGCTACTATGAAACGACCAGTCTCATCTCTTGTTGTGTGTGATTTAAAATGAGCTTCACATGCTTGTTCTTCGTCAGAAAGAACACGAGAATTTTCACATTCTTCGATTTCCCAAAACCGTTTTAAAGTATCTTGAACTTTATCGACATGATTTAAATTACAAAATGTGTTTTTTGATGTATTTGAAACAATGCTACCTGATACAATCCACCCAAATCTAGTTTTTTGTAAGATAGGCTTATTGCTTCCCAAACTTACCTGTCCAACACAAATAAGTTGCCAAAACAATTGAGCTCCGATGAGCATATCGATACGAGAAGGTTTATTAAAATTGGGATCTGCCAATTTTAAATTTGTGGGTATTTCAAACGATGCAAAATTGATTGTAGAACTTGGAATACTTTTGCAAATTTCAGGTATAACGAAGCAAGAGATCGATGTGCTGTAAGTGTTGATGCGAGATTGTAAACGAATATGACACTTACGATTTAATGTTGAAGAAATTTGATTGATACCGGTCACCGAAAGCTCGACTTGTTCAGTGGGTAAACCTAATTTCTTACATAATTCTGAAGTAATAAAGTTTGATTGCGATCCTGAATCGAGCAAAATTCTACAGTCGTGAACAGCTCCTTGCTTATCAAAAATATGAATGATTGCTGTCGAAAGCAAAACATCACGATTTCCATGATCGATACTATTTGTCATTGCTATTTGGTTTGGAGTTGTTTCTACTACAGGTGTGTTTTGTACGACGTGTTTAGTTCGTTCAAAATGTAGTAACGTGTTGTGTTTAGAATTGCATTTTCTACAACTTGATGACTTACAATTTTTCGCAATATGACCACTATTTAAACAATTGATGCAAAGATTTAATGACTTAACCTTTTCGAAACGAGCTTGTGAATTCAATTTTTTAAATTTATCACAATTATAGAGTTTATGCGAATCATTACAAACAATACAGACGTCACCATATGTAACAAAGCTTTTGACATTTGACGTGCTATATTTATACTTTGTTGATGTGGGTTTTTCGATGTTTTTATTCGATTCCAAATTTCTGAGCAATGCGACTCTAAGTTCAATGAATGATTTCAAATCTTGAAGAGTTGGAAGTTCAATGCTTACCGAATATTCCTCCCATTTTGCAACTGTTTCCGAATCTAGTTTTTGGCAAATCAAATACACTATTAAAAGATCCCATTGATCTGTAGCAACTTTCAAATTATTTAACGCTCGTAAGTTTATAGAAAATTCATCTAATAAATCACGCAATGCTGACGAAGTAGGTTTTGCTATGTTAGGTATATGCCAAAACAATTTGATATGATGAAAGATTAACATTTTACGATTGTTGTACCTTTCGCAAAGCAAATCCCATGCAATACAATAATTTGATTCACATAATGGTAGTGATTTGATTATTTGGGCTGCAGACCCTACAAGCGACGCTCTTAGATAATGGTATTTTTGTATAGCACTGATTGAACTATTTGAATGAATCATTGATTCAAATGTATCTCGAAATTCAAGCCAATTTTCAAAACTACCTTCAAACTTTGGAAGAGATATGGTTGGTAATTTAACAGTATTTAAATTTAAATGTTCGATATTCGAGTTAATTTGACTTGTGGTTGATACATCAGAATTTGGTGTTACTATTGAATCATATTCCGCGATTAAAGTTTCAAGATCTCCTATAATTTCAAGATGTTGCGACTGAAATAACATTATTTCTGCAATAATTTCATCTAATTTTTCCTCTGAACATTCAATTTGAGCTTGATCTTGAAAATCTTCTAAAAATGTGTCTAATTTCTTAACTGTTAATTTGCATTTGGACAAATATGATTTATTTGCTAAATAATTTGGATCACCCTTGACATCTTTATAAAAGTTTTGACATTGTATCAAATATGATTTCAAAATATTACGTTTGTAATGCAACGGTTTGCCAATTGGTTGTGGTTTAGGCATTTTAATTCGATATAATAATGTAACTAAACAATACGAAACAAATACGAAGCAATTTTAAATGGATTTAAAAAGGCTAAGGAGTAAGAGAGATGAAAGTTGACTCACTTGTTTGTAAATGCGTGCGCCGAACAAAGATGCTAGGTGCGGCCGTTGTCAAAGGACTGGTTGCCGCGCCAGTGGTGTAGAACTGAACACGTGCTCGGGCGGTGCTGCTTGCTAACGAACGAATATGCGATGGTAATACTTGCCAATTTTGCGAAAGTATTTAACGAATGGATTGCCGTCAATGTAATTGCGATGATGCTGCTTATTTTACGACGATATGCTTGTATACTTGCAGATTCGCAAAGTATATGTACGAATTCCAATTTGCTTCTGACTTCAGTACGACGAATAACAATATGTATATCCAAATAAGGATCAATTTTATCAGGCGTAGAAGGACCAATGTTTAACACTAACATATATATTAATGTTCTCTTTTTCCATTCAATGGAACTGTGACTAATTAACGACAACCATAACAAAAATTATATATTTTCATATATACAATAGAGCACGTTTACATGTCGGTGTTCGAACGACTGCTCTTTCTCTCTGTCTCTGTAATACTAACTAGCCTAACGCTAACATAAAATCACATGGTATCAATGCATGCATAATAGTTGCGCTCAGCACTGGCAGAGGCCGCTACACAAAGTGAACTCTGCTTTCCTAATCCAAAGGACGAAAGTTTTTAAAAACTGAAACACCCCGTACAATGGGCTTTGTGATAAGCAGAATTAAAACGCATACAGTTGTGTGCATATAGTAGGTAATGGTAATTACAAGACATTTTTTAACATTACAATCAAAAGAAATGTTAATACTTGTTTTATAATTTATATTAATGGTTATTCGGTCTTAATCAAAATTACCAGTAATCAAAAAAATATTTTAATGAATTTTGTGCTAAATATACCTGTGCAAAAATATATGTCATACGTTTTGTTCATATTTTGGATTTTGAACGTAAAAATCAAAGCAAAAGGCACTGTGCATTACCTACAGAACTTAGCTTAAATTCTAATTAATTATTTAATAGATGGTTAATGAAATTACTTTAAGTTAAATTAGCTTGTTAATTTGTTGTCACAGAGTTTATTTTTTTAAATCTTATAAATATGTCAAAGTCAGTTGTATATAATAATGTATGTATCTATGTACATTTTATTATTATATTTAGCCTCCTGCTGCGAATCTTGCTTTATCTATAAAAGGGTGAGAATTATGGGGGCATTATTTTCAAAGCGGTGCCGTTATTATGACGAATTAGACACCTCGGCATTGTTTGTTATATGCAACATTGTATTATCGGTTTGATTGTGATTTTTGCGGGGCATTTGCGCGATTTAAATTTGTTCTTTCCTGGTGCTAGACTGATTGTACGCAAATTGGTTTATATTTAGTGTCTTCGTGCCGTATTTCGAAATTGTTTTCCGCTAACAGTTCAACGAATGAGTATCTTGTTATCTAGAGGACATTAAGATACTTATCGGCAAGGAAAATACTAAACAAGCATTCATTGTAACAAAAATAAAACGAGCAAAAAAATAAATTAAACCAAGACACACGTAAACAGTGGAGTTCTTTCATTTGGAGATCGGATCCAGCAACAGAAGAACGCAATTTCCAAGCGAGCCAGACTTTATAGATTGAAACCGTCGGGGCTGATAAGCGGTCCCCCAGCGTTCAAGCGGAGTTTGTTTATCAGTTACTGACTGATTGATGAGCAGTGATAACGCCTGGCCCGACTCTTATCGGCTGTATGCATCGCCCAACCTTCCCCGCACGTCCCGGTTCGCTTATCGTACCCGAGATCGAGCTATTTGGTCTGTATGGAGCTGATGTTATCACTTTAACTAGCTTGGCTGGCCCGTAGAGATTTTATCACGCCACGGGAACTAATATTTCTCATAAAATGTTACACATAAATCATTCTAACACCTAATACTGCCTGTCATAATCTTGAATTTTGTGTGAACTAATGCCCCAACCATGGTCAGTTTTGATTGTTCTGTGACCTTTGATCCGATGGTAGTTTTACAACCGTTCTCGCAGCCAACTTGATCGGGGTTAGGGCAAATCACGTTCATGTTTTTATAACCTTGTTTCGAAACAACTTTGTAGCACCGTATGTATGTGCACAGTGCAGCCAACACAAGAAAAAATTTCTATCGTTCAACTTGCAACATCACGCTTTCATCCCTAAGTTGCAACATCGTCCAATAAAGCAGTGAAAGTTTTTCCACGCTTGATAATTTCATTTGCACAGAATGAGCTTTATAATCTGTAGTTTAAAAATGAATATATACTTAGTCCTTGGTCCCAAAAAACTGCGGTTATATAAAACAACGTTTGTGAGGTACATGATCCGGAAAAAACAGGGTGACGCGCGAAAACGAGTTTTTGAGATAAACCTTTTTGGAAACTCCATAAAAATGCTCCGTCTTGGGAATTACAGATGAAGGAGTAAATGGTCAAACAAATGTTCTTATAGACGTGGAGGATGAAACAGAAAAGGGGCCTAATTCTTTTGTAAGCTTTAGAAAATTCGGAGCTGGTGGACTCTTTCATCGTTTTTGCTGACGACTGTGTCAGGCAATATTAAAATAACACCACTTATTACGAAGATTTCTGCATAATCTTATTTTTTTTAATTTGGTGTACTTAATGTTTCCAAATAAAACGTTTGAATTGTCCAAAGCAAGATATGTTATCTGTGGATATTCATGAGGAATTAATGAGATGTGTTGTGGAACTATCACCAAGTACTCAAAATAAAGCTGTTTAAGTTAATAATATAGTAGTATGATCGGTATTCTTACTTGCAAGACTTTCATCATTTTACTATTTGTGCAGAAGACTTGGTGAAATTTTGAAAATTTGCTGACAGTGAAGAAATAGAAGAAAGTAGATTATTATGAAAACCACTTGAAGATAAAGGAATGCGAGTGAGTAATCATGAAACCAAAACAGAAAAACAAAATAATTGAAGAAATCGAAGAAACGAAACAAATTGCAAAAGACCTTAATAAGTGGAAAAAAAAGATAAGGGTTAACACAATGGGCATAGGAGACCGAAACAGAAAAAGAAAGAAAAATCGCAGATACCATTATTTTTTATCGAAATCCATAGATATGGCAACGATAAGTTTTAATTTACGTTATTGAAATTAAAAATTAAATGAAATCGACAACCATATCAAATGATTAAAATCGACTACTTTTGTTAAAGTAAATTAAAATGTTTGTTATTACATTACGTTATCATGTTAATTTATTTAACAAAAAGGTCGTCAACCTGAAAAGGTGATATATTCCAATCAACTATCTCCGACAATCCAAGCAAAATCGAAATTAAACCGCCAAAACTATGTGTAAATATATTAAAAATGTTGATTTACTGGTATCTCGATCTAAATTTAATCTCCTTATCGCCTTCAGAGGACATATACTCGAGGAAATCACATGAGAAATCTCATAAAAACGTATATTTATAGAGCCGATATGCGCATAACTTGATTATACGTCTTGCAGTATCAAGATATCATGTTACCGGGGAAGAGCATGAGATTTCAATCACAGATAAATGTAGCTCATAGGGTATAGTTAAGGTATCATGTAGGATGGCGTTTTAACGGCAAAACAAACAGACTACCACAAAAATACATGAATTATAGTCGAAGCAAAATTATTTGTTTTCGAAACGGCTTTTGATTGGAGATTTCATTGGCGATTGTGAGCGAATATCCCAAGATATGGATAATGATGTGCTTTAGTTGTAAAATAAATACAATTTTAGTCTTCCTATTGTGTTCCTCTTTTTGTGTTGACCAGAAAATGAAATAATAATGCATCAATATATACGAAAGGTGTATCTAATATTGTTTTATTGTCTTTATACCAAAGACGATTTCTGATGTGATAAAAAAATAGATGCAAAAAAATTAATTGTTCATGTCATAACACTTCGTGCTACTTGACTAATGTCCATGAATATTTTGAAAAAAATAATAGATTAACAGTCGTAAATAGAATGTTGCGTAATCAGCCGAAAGAATACATTTTTATAAGTAGATATAAATTTTACAGTGTCAATAGTTTCCTTGTATGTTGTACAAATTTTTATTCATACAAAACACACTTTAATCAGTACAAACTACAAACATAAACGTTTTCAACGTTGTATATACCAATATGTTTTCACTATAAAATGATTCTATTTTATATACTAAAACTTTTATAAGTAAGTAACCAACAACAGTTTTTTTTACACATACTATACACGTTTCTAAATATAGCGATGTTAAATGTAATATATCACGATTTGATCTTGTTTTTTATTTATAAAGTTATCTTAAACTCAAAATCTATGGCGTATTTTGAGCGATGACGTAAGTTTATTATATCAAAATATCGGTTGAGGAGTAGGCTACGCCATTTAAAGATTATCATTCCATCAGCTCTATCACGGATTTTATATGACAGTAATCTGACTTTGAATGCGTTATAAAATGTAATTCCTTTTTATTGACATTATGAAAAAAATCTAGATATTCATGTAGACTAACAATGATAATCAACGAAGTTTATCTTATTTATTTCATATAAAGATATCTTGATAGGTGGAATTTAATTTAATCTTTCTCCAACAAGTCTAAAAATATTTTTGATGTAATAATTAGATTACTCACAATTTTAACAAGTCTTAAAATGTTCTTGATATAATTATAGGTAAAGTCTTAATACTATTTATCGGAAAAATTTGCAGTAGAATGAATGACCAGTAAACATAAAATCGAAGATATTCCCTTGTTTAATTTTGTAGGCTTCGTACGTCTCTTAAAAATATATGAATAAATTACGATAATAGGGATTCTGTCTCGGGAAATTCCCGGGACTTTCTTAGTCTCGAGTCCCGGGACATTTAGTTCGAGACTCGAGACGAGACTAAATGTTACAGAACACTGAAATTAATTTTTTATACTTCTTATTTAAAAAAAAATTACCTCCACGAGTTTATCAAAAATATTTTGTTTCATAATTTTTTATGTTTATAGTTTATACTAAAGTATTTACTTAACTTTATTTAAATTTTTAGCCTGCCATATTTAATTATTTATGTTTATTTCTTGTCTGCTTTAAAGCTAAATAATTGTTAAGTTTCTTAGTAAAAATATATTTTACTTATGCTTGTTATGTTTTAAAGTTTAATGAAAATTGTTAAGTTTATTTAAAATAGGCATTTACTTGGAAATATATACTTTATTTACTGTAGAATAAATATATACTTTATTTACTGTAGAATGTAGACTTAATTAAAAATAATAATACACTACTCCTACTACTATACTTCATTTATAAAATAAATGCTTCAAAAACAAAATCCGTGAATGTGGTTTAATTTTTAAAAAAATATTCTGTCAACTGTCACGACCGATTCACGGTCACGATACGTGCAAAGAAGCAATTTTAAATATGTAGCGGGTGCTTTCAGAAATAATGTCATTGTCAAGAAAACTTATTTTTTACAGTGAAAATAGCCGAGGAATTTTGAGTACATGAATATATCATCATTTTTCTTGCACCTTATAAAATCTTCCGTCATTTTTGACGGGTTAAACCACAATTTTTTAGTATGTAAATAAAATTCGCAAAAGTCTCGAAGTCCCGGGACTTTGATAAAAAAAAGTCTCGAGTCCCGGGACTTCAAAAATTGTCGAGACTCAGAATCCCTAGATAATACCTACAAACAAAATTTTATATAAGAATGTTTTGTAACATCGTTTTTGGAATCTCCTTATAGTGGCCCCAATTAAATTAAACGTACATTATTATTCAAATAATTTTTTAAATTCGTATAGTTCTATCATTGTTAACAAATTTTTTTGACGAGTCTTCAAAGTGTGTTTGGTTGGAAGAAGACTTGACATTGTTGTTTCCTCCGAGCTATAAATAAATAACGAAGCTAATAAATAATTTATAAATTGCATATCATTTTTGCGAATCTTCAGACCATTGCCTAATTAAACTGCAGAACTGCCAACTAAATAAAATCGCTTAAAAATTTGTTTTCTGGGAGTTAGAAATTTGCAAATTAGATAAGATAAAGTTAGCATTGTTTTTAATTTGACGCTAGAGCGCATAAGTATGCAAATTACGATATTAAGACTATAAAATTAGACTTGTTATCACCTCGTAGGAGACTGTAGCTGGCAGAAAGGAATACAAGAATAATTTGTTAAAAAATTTTAATGAATGTAAAGTGCAGACTTCTTTCATAACGAATAAGAGTTTATATAACTAGTAAGTTGTTCGACGTGTAGTGTAAAAATTATCTCCTCAATTACGTCATTTCATTATTTAAAACAAGGTTGAGGCTGTGTGATAGGACACACGTTTTTGTACAGAATTCTGTAAATTAAAATATTTCCTCTATCATTCATTGTGCATCCTTATTTTATTATTCTGAAGTGTTAAATTAAGAAAAAATTCGTTTTTTGTGTGCAAATTAATATCTTTAAAAAAAATCAACCAAATTTTGTGAGATAACTCTAAATTTTAAACTGTTTGCACTAAGTGGCAACTGTTTATAAATTCATGCTTAATTATCTATGCTGGTATCTGATTGTATTTATAACTAAAAACCTCAAGATAATTGTAATTGTCATTTGGAAAATTCCTACAAGGCCGAAAATTTTCCTTTCATATTTTGGATTATCAGTTTCATCAATTGTTTTTGTTATCCGATTTAAGGTTGCGATAAAAGTTTTTTAAACGATTACTAATCTTAACAGGTTAGGATTATGTTAACAATATTTGTTTATGTCAGTTTTTGTTTATAAACTCCGAGTGCAAAAATATTTTATCGTTTATTGTATCAAAATATGAGTGGGTACTTAAAAATCAATTCATATATCTTGGTAAATAAACTTGGAAATTTATTTTATATTTCGTTTAGCAAATTTTTGTTGCTGTTTTTTTAAAAATTATTTACCAAAATATTTAATCGAAGCTTGTAAGCTTAAATTTTTTTCGAAAACGTGACAGTAATTATTATTTTTGAAATTATTACAATGCATTTGCTTGCATTTAAATTTAAACAAAAAAATATTACAAGCCTGTCTTCAAAATTTTCGAAAGACTATTTTTGAAAAACTGAAACGAATATTTGAATTTCATTCGTCCTGTTGTACAAGGAGTACTCCGATGTAATTTTTTCTTGAAGTAAAATAAACGTGAATCATTAGGGGAAAAATTATTGCTTTATAAATTTCCTAACGTCATCACAGTTTTTCGCAACTTTTATAAATTCCTTATGTCTTGCATACAAAATAAAATTTTAAATTTCTAAGGTATAGGTGATAAATTGGAAGAATATTGGAACGCAAATTCATCATCGTGTTGTTTTCAACATAAAAATGTTTGCACTACTGTATACTGTTTAACAATAAAATTTCCCTTGCCGAAAATAGTAATTATTTTAAAAGAATTTGCCAGTAAAATGTTTAAAGATAAAAATACCATACATTTTTGTCATCGTAAACAGCTTTAATCATTTTTCACCAAAAAAATTACTTATTCCACTTTTAAAATAAACAGCTCAAATACCATGTGTGCGAAGTTAATTTTTTTTTCGTTGAAAACTGCAAAGATTATAGTCTGCACTGTTTCCATTTTTCATGAAAAGTTTTAAATTCATAATTTTTTTACTAAATATGGGTAGTTTCTCAAGATAAATTGAAAACGACTTTCCTGTTTTCAGTTTTTAAGTTATTACCGAAAAAGTATTGAAATGGTTTATAATTCTTTTTCGAAAAACCGGAAATTCTTGGTAGTGAATCATTTCTTTATGTTTAACTCTTTCGCTACAACGGACCTATCCGCTAGCTAGAACGTCTTCGCAGAACGAGGCGCTCTCAGCGCTAGAACACGCCACTGAACGAAACGCCGTCTCTGCTAAATCCCCACTGAACGAGACGACGCGTCAAAAGTGTATACCACAATGTGCTCATTCTCCCATGGTGGCCGAAATTTGTTTTTAACCAGGTAAAAGAGCGCAACAGTGGTTTGTGACATGAACTGGATTGCAATTTAAATATCGATGTCACAATATATCGAAACTGTAATGGTCCGTTTACACTTAAGGTTCTGCACGTGGTTTTGCTGACTTGGTTTTGCACATGATCGCGGACCAGTTTACACTTACGGTTCCGCACGTGGTTTTAAAATCTAACAGCGCTACATTCACTTGTGGAAAACCAAGGTCAATAAAATCGCTTGATTTTAGCGTTCACACACATAACACATGCAAAACCAAGTCGGTAAAACCATAAGTGTAAACAGTTTTTAAGTTAAGAATAATTGTACGAAATGTTGCGAAGAGCAACTATAGTCGCTTGTTGAGTATGCAATGGCGTTTCGCGGAGGGCCTCTGTAGTCGCCCGTCGTAGCGAAAGAGTTAAACAAAATACCAATATCATTGTATGAGATCAAATTTGATCCATCCCTATACCCTATAACCCATCTGAATTTTTTTTACGAAGTCTTGTTGAAGATATGTTCTTAGCTGGTTATTTGGTTGTGAAAATGTTCTATGAGCAAGTTATTATTAACATAATTGATCGTTTGTTACTGTTAAGTGTAAAGTGTAAGTGAATGCTTAAACGTCTTGTCCATATTTTATCCACACAGCTCTGAACTTTTAAGCCCGTACAGTTGTCAAGTATCTGTTGTAACCATTCAGTTAATTGTGTAATATCATTAACCACATCGTACGGTCTAGCACAAATGACGAAATACAAAAATTTTTACAGATATATTTCGTGTCCAATTACTTATTATACGTATTGCAAAATTACAAGTTTTATCATAAACGTCCCGGTCGTTTCGTTAGGGTCGTGCGGTTTGAAAGGCAAGTGTTGGTAACAATGTGTTAACCCAGTATTAGTTGTTTAAACTTTTCAATCAACACATTCCCGATGGAGAGAGTGATTTCGAGTGTTGATTGGCCTGTTCCATTGTTCGACCTCGGCTCTGTACTGCACGATTTCTGATTAGAGTACATAATAAGAGCGATATACTTGTAATCTGATTGCTGTTGATAAATTACCCCGCCCGCTGTAATAGATATCTCTGCAGACTCACGACGCGTCTTACCGCCTACGCGGCCGTATCCTGCTATCTTACTTTACCACCGTATCAATTTTCAAATCTTTTCAGTTCGTTTTCTTACCAAACAATGCTAAAAATATTTAATATTTGCATTTGGGCACGCTTTACTTACAATGTACTGTGGGTATTTTTATCCCGCGTAGTTGTGCATTGCAGGCGATATGCAAATTCTGTGTGTATTTTGATATCAGTTTAAATAAGTAGCGTTGTTTTTCAATTTAAAATGTTTGTTTTGTAAAAAACCATGTTGGTTTTCTCAACGTTTATACGAGAAATTTCTTAATTTTTGTAAGCGACCCTTTAAATTATAATTAGTAAAGGGAAGGGAAAAAATTACTTTGAAATACTACAAAACTTTTTTCGAAGTTTTTAACCCCAGTCTACCTTTAGTTTTAATATACTTAATGCACTTTCGTTTAAAAAAAAATCAATATAGCAACCACTTAATCTATGCACTATTATGAAAAGGACATCCAGAAACAAAATTTGAGTAGAAAAAAGGTAAAAACACTCAAAAATCGTTTTAGCGACGCCACTTCGTCAGCGAATTTTAAATAAACAAAACACTACGTGATTTAACTGGTGTTTTTGCCACATTTAATAAAACGCTATAGAAATATTGATGGGTTGTGGTTTTTTCTGATTGAAAAGCTTTGATATTTGGGAATAACGTGCCATTTTTCGATTACCCAATATAATATGTGGCTGATGGACTACAGTCCAATGCCAAACAATATAATAATTTATTGTAGCAAAATCAAAATTTAATCTTCTACTCGTACGTCGTGAAATCTAACACTAAATATTACGTACGTTGGTGTGAATAGATTGTTTATTATTAATTACCTACAACGTGTGCTTTGGGGTTATGCAAAATTCTAGATTGATTCAACTTCAATTTGTTTGTTTTTTGAAAAAAGTGTAACCAACGATTGGCTGTCTGCCATTTCGTGAATACCCAATGTACGTAGGTATATCAATCATTCCAATGTAAAGTGATTTTTTGTAGATAAAATCAAAGAGCAAACTACGATTACTACAACGAAGTCAAAGATTATCTGATAATATCTAAATATGAATAGCGGAATTTGGCTTGTTACGTGGGTCAGACTGCAAGGTACAACAATGCAAATTAATCAATCGAAAACCATAATTTTTATTTTGTATTTCATCATTTCGTTTCGTTACTAATGACGTTATTTATAGGTTTCGTGCCGTGCACAACTTTTATATTATAACAAACAGCGCCTATCTGCAACGATATTATGGCTAAACTGACAAGTGGATGGTCTGTCGTATGTAACTGCTTTTAATTCACTAATTACTAGAATAAATGAATTATTTACAGGCTTTAATTAAACATTACTATAAGACATGTTAGCTTTGTGTTGTTTATTTCAAGATTTAAATAATACAGGTTTTTGAAATAATTTTGTGGCATTCAAAAGGTATAATCAGTCAGTACTCCTTTAGAAGTTGCCAAACAATTTTGTAAAATTTTTGATTACATTTCTATCCAATCCTGATTTGATATAAAAACTTTCCTTTTTTTAAAGGTGTAACGGACTGAACAAAATAATAAAGTTTTTTGTTTCTTAAGACGTATTTTTAATGCTGCTTATCTTATAAAATTTAAAACTAATTAATGAATAAAATAGGATTAATGTTATTGTAAAAGTTATAAGCATTTTATGAAAAACAGTTTTTTTAATACATCCTAAAGTAAAATTATGTAAAAAGTTGTGTCGTGAAATGGCTTTGACAAAGATTATTGCTATAAAAAGTAATAATGCCGTTTATTGTGCTGTGGTTAATTTCCTTGTTATTTTTCAAAATAATTTCAAATTTTACAAAATTCCTACATTGCAAAATTGTTTTAGTGGAAAGTTTCTTATACCGAGTAGAGTATAGGCTAAAGTACTTAAGTTTCGTTTGAGTATTCACCATTGTTGGATTATTCGTTTTATAATTGGGCTAAAAACCCAAATAGGGGAGATAGTAAAAGAATTTTTTTCTAAAGACTATTGCATTTGGTGAAAAAAAAATGTTAAGGACAAATTACTTTAGTTGTAATCAAGGCCGTCGAAAGGGAATGGGCGATAAGGTAAACTTCCCGTGACCCAGGATTCACAGGATCCCAGGCATTATTCCACAATTAATTTTTTAGTTAATACATTTTCAAATAATTTATTTAATTGAGGCCCATGTACCTACATCTTTTCCCGGGTCCGGCGGCGTTCCTCGACGCGTCTGGTTGTAACACATTTTTATGCATTTTTGTAAATGGAATAGTCAGTCTAAACCTCTCACATATCTAGTGAAAATTTTATTTTATTTTATATCGTAAATACATAAAACCGCTTTTACTCTATTGGGGGCTGTATCAAAAAATGTTGTATATGATCAAATAAGATAAACTCTTGAAGTTTGATAATCTGGTTCACCCTACGTACAAATTTCACGAAATCAAGTGCCTACTTAACATGTGAGAATATTCTCTTAACATTGTAGAAAACAGAATATTATAAAGGACTTGCATTTTGAAACAAATGAAACCGTCTGCTTCCTCCCCAGTCTTCCGTGTTGAGGATTATTACAGACATGGGAATTAAAATGAGGTAAATAACAAAAAGCTGAATATTAAACTTGAGTTTTGTCTGGCGTAATCAATACTGCTCGTACAATTTCGCACTATCGCCAAACCATGCCATAAGCATCATCGAAAAGGATGAACAAAAGGTATAATACTCATAAGCTTTTTGCGGTGCAGATTTCGAAAGCATTGAAGCTGAATCCAGCAGATGAACGACTGAAGATTACATTATATTCCCGATTTATCTTTTATTTCTAGCGCGCGAGTGCATTCTCAACTCCAGCCATTGTTAGTCTTTCTCACCCACTATTGTTTTCGAGTAAATCGTATTTTAATTTTCTGATACCTACACACAATTGCCTGTTTAGCTGTATTGCATTTGTGAACAGTGCGGACAATTTGTGAGGGAGGTTTTTAAATTCCACTTGTATGAAAATATTTATACAAGGAAGTGCATATCCTGGCTAAGCTAAATCATGGATTTAAATTGGTGATAGGAAGTATTCAGTGACGAAATGCAACAAAGTTTTTCGATTAAATCAACCATTTGATATGCTTTGTAATTATATTGAAGAATTTAACCGCTTGTTATTTTGTAAAGCTTTTTGGTAATTTTTGACCTTTAAGAATAGAAACTGTTTTGATTCGGATAAATCTTGTATCTTATAGAAGATTAAAGTTTAGAGCTATAAGATTTATCCTTTTGATACATGCAGTAATTTTAATGTACTTTGGTTATGTAGTTAGTAAAGAAACTGTAAAAGCTTTCTAAAGGTACACAACGTGAAAGCAAATAAAAAACATCTATCTGTACTGAAAAAAAAAACAAGTATATATGTACTGAAAACATAAACAATATATGGGTCCTCTATAATTAACTATTCTGAAGAAAACCCTAGTCGATAAGTGACAATAATTAAACACATAAATTTTCATTATTCGGATAGAGTATTAAAAAAAAAGCTTTACTTTCGAACAAATTATAACACATTTTGAAAAACTTAGCATGCCATATATTTTTTTACGTGAAAATTATAAATTTTTCATGCATCAATTGGAGGTAATTTATCTAAAAGTATTTCTTCCTTCGCAATATTTCCTCTACTTTTTTGTTACTGTTTTTAGTGCGTCTAAATTCTTACTTAGCACTTACACGTTTACTTATATTCTCATATCACCCTCCATCCCTAATAATTTAATGTTATTCCTGTCATTCCCGTCATATCTCGATCAAAATCGCAATTTCCTGTCCTGTACAAGGACGGGACTCGAACACGTGACTGTATTATTAATAGTGAACACTTACATTCGTGTTCCTTCAGCTCGAGGATTTGCAATGTAAAGTTTCGGCGGCACACGTAACCCTTTTTTTTCGTGCTGCATTGCAGGCGAGATATTACCGATTCGCTGTTTGCATTTCGGTTTTCTCGTGTAGAACGTAGACGCAGCGATCGACCTGGATGTGAAATTCACTGTAAAAAATCGGCAGGATCGGTGGCAAATCAAATAAAGTTGGGAATTGACGTTTCCGAGCAGTCGGCAAGTTTGTCATCGACGGCTCAGTTACTCATCCTGTGTGAATACCTTATCGCACATCGCAGAAGAGAAACTCACTCACAGAAGTGTATAAAAGACGACAGGCAGTTTTGCGGTATACGGTGTATGATATAAAACTTAAATATGTTTTTTTAGCAATGTGTTATAAATTATAGAAGAAAAATCAAAGTATGTGTCATAACTAAAACAACTTCATTGTTTTTAAACTACCATATATAATTTTAAATTCGTTTTAGCACAAAACTAGTTAGTTAAAGATTAACTCTATGAAAAAAAAAATATATTAATGCAATGATTTTTTTCACACTTAAAACATAGAATTATTAAAAACCGGTAGAGTTAGAAGGAAGAATAAATCAATGTAGTGTATTTTAACATAACTTTTTAGTAAGAATCTTAAATAAAATTATGCAATTGCGTTCAGTTCCTGAAAATACTGGAAAAGTGCTTGTTCTAAATCTACTTTAGAAATAGAAATAAACATAAAAATAATTATAATCTTTTAAGAAACGTACGAGAAATTTGAAAAGTGTAAAACATATACTTCAAGAGGAGATTTTTGTCACAAATAAAATGTGATTTGTAAATGAAACTTATACAGGGTGTGTCTAAATTGTTTGAAATATTTACCATAACGTTATTCCTTGCATAAAAAATTATAAGTAGAAAAGCTTGTTAAAAAATGCTGTCCAGAGCTTAGTTAATGCTTAGAAGATGTTTTAAAGAAGAATAAATTGGTAACACCTCGTTATTTTAGATCTAAAATACTTTTGGCAAGTGTCATTTTTGTTGTTAATTTTGACATAAAATAAAAAGATACCGTCATAGTTTTTTCCTAAACGACATACAAGTATTGATTAATATGACACCATAGACTTAACTTATTTGACATGCATTGTCAAAAATGTACCCTGTTGCCACATAAAAAGCCGTTTATTTGGAAGTGAAGTTTGTATTTTTATTATTATTATTATTTCCGCGGAGGTTGTTCCCTTTCGGGTTTCTGTACTGCGACCTATTGGTCTACTGTAGTATCTCTGGTGATAGCCCCTTAAAGAAGTCCTGTGTTTTTGAAAAACTCCAGGATTTTTTTTAAGGGCGTTTTTTCTAACTATTGGTTAGCTTTTTCCATCCCTAGAAGTCTACGCCGATAGGGTGTGAATCCTTCACACTGGCATATTACGTGAAGAGAAGTTGCTTTTTCTTCGCCACATTCTCTGCATATATCGGTCTCTGAGTGCTCTATTATGTAGAAGTGTTTGTTTAGCCCACAGTATCCTGTGGCTGCCCTGATGTCTGCTCTGCTCTGCTCATCCTGAGCATTTCTTCTGTCTTTTCTTTAGAGACCATTGACAGGATAGCCATAGAATAGGCTTGTCCTGCAACTTTTCTCCAATGAGCATTATGCCCTTGTATTAATCTGTCATTAAGACACCGCTTGGCTGTTCCATAGGATGTACCCACTGCGGGTTTTGGTCCGAAGAAAGGTGTCTCGAAATAACGAAATACATTGTATAAATTACTTACATAATTTACTCATCAAGTTTCTTAAATTAATGTCTTATCAAATATCACGTCAGGAAAACTTATTAGACAAAATCAACATACGTCTGTACTTCTGTAGTGTTTATAAACTATTAACTTTAAAAGTGTCTTAAGTAATTTTACAGTAATGAAAAAATACGATTCGGTAATGTCTGTGCGAAATTATGTATACTGAGTAAAATATGTGGGTAATCGAGATAACAAATATAAGCGAAATTTCTCTATATTTGGCATAAACAAAATGCAAAATGCAAAACACCTAATATCTCAAAATAACAAACAAGTTACTTACGCCACTTTCAAAATAAACGGCTCAATTTTCGAGTTACAGAACAATCGGGTTGCAAAAATGTTATTTGTCATAACTTATAACAGCCCTTTATTAACAATAAGAAAATGCGTATTTACTTTATATGATTTCATACTTTTATGACATTTTAAAGGTAAAGTATGCTACGGCCAACATTTTAGTGTAAATGTTTTGGGCTTGCATCGGACAAGGAACGAAAATATGTTCACCATTTTATATGGTACACACCCTGTATATACATATTTATAACAAAGAAACACCATGGCTAAACTCCCGTTGAGTACATTTTCTTCCATTTTATTGCAACGTATATTTCAACAGCAAATTTTAGACTTTCTTACAAGTGATTAGATGTTGTTTTGTGTTACCACAAACGCTGAGACATGGCATAATAATTTAATTCAAGTAGCATCCGGCTTAGATTAGCGACAATAAAACGATTTGTTTTCTAAAAGAATAAAGTTCTGACTTTTGGGTATAAAAAAACGTACATTTTGTAATACTTTCAGCAGCTTTCTTAAAAAAGATTGTACATGTACATTGTACATGGATCATCGTAAAACTTTAATGTTTGGCTTCAATAACACTAAAATTACGAAATAAAAGTAATCTTCATTTGTTTTGAAGTTTTCCATTCATAGAAAGTTGTTATTAATGGCTTAACTAAATGATCTTATAAAAGTGATTAAGACGCTTAACATATTTACTCAAAGCATTTTAAATAACTTTATCATTGATTACAAAATTTTGCGCTATTTAGTGTCGCATTAATTTTCTGTTGTTAAAAAAAAAAAGTCGACTCCGACTCCGACTCCTGATAATTTTAGTAGTTCGACTCCGACTCCGACTCCGACTTCGACAAAATTAAATACTAAGACATTTTATGATGTGTAATATAAGAAAAAAAAAAGAAATATAAAAAATATTATTTAAAATTAGAGTTTAAATTTTGCGGCAAAGAACCATCTCGCAATTTTTTGTTGTACCCGGAGTCGGAGTCGGTACATTTTTTCCGACTCCGACTCCACAGCCCTGATTTAGTAGTAGTCTTTATTTGTTCTGAAAAATCCAAAAAGGCATAGAACATGTCACAATAATGATAATAATAATACACATATATACGAATATATACACAACACAAAATTATATTTAATTAAAAGAGTTTTTAAAGTAAGCGTCATTAAGGTATTCACTAACTCCATAGTAAGCTTTAGAGATTAGGACATTTCTTAATCTTTTCTTCAAGTCAGGGGTGGGTAGATTTTTTATACTCTCAGGTGATGTATTAAATTTGTTATATATTGCAATAATTATAGAGGCAACATTTTTTTGAAGATAAGTATATTTGAAGCAATCGGGCTTAAGATTTTTTTTATGTCGGGTATTGACTGCATGGTTTCTTATATTCACTCGAACAGATCAACATTATTTTTTACGAAAAGAATAGCTTCGAAAATGAATAGGTCATAAAAAGTTAATATTTGTTTGTCACGAAAAGTATCTTTGCAGTGATCTCGGTTGTTTAGACCAAAAATAGTTCTTATACAACGCTTTTGTATAATAAATAGCGTTACCCCAAAAAATTACATTTATACATACAATAAAGTTATTTCTAAGGCCCAACTTTTTATTTATATATATATTTTTTACATTAGGTTAAAGGTTAGGTAAGAGTTTTTTTTTAAGAAAAACTATTTCTTAGTTTCATTGGTTTATCTCAATTATTTAAAAAAAATATGTATAAATAGTCAATTACTTATACATACTGTATGTATAAATAGCCTCATCCAAAATTTAAAGCATAACCTTTCAAGTAATTGTAACGTTAATATAGTCTAGTTCTTAAAATATTTGTTAAAGTAACTTTACTCTAAAGATTTTTGTATAATGACGATTGCAGATTTTATTGCCTTTTATAATATTGGTAATAGCATTAAACATCCACACGCCTTAAGTATTGTGTTTTAAAATAATAGGCAAACCCCAAAAGTAAAAGTAAACTAATAAATCATTTTTGGAATTCTTAAAGGCACCAAGCCCAAAATAGCTGGCTTAATTAAATTAATAAATTGATTTTGGGATGATCGAATTGTTTATTTATGGAATAAATTACAACAAACTATAATTCGATTTTAGAATTAATTACACGTTTGTTAGGTGTGCGATTACATCATTTAATACTTTTTAAGGTGTATTTGGAACGGAGAAAAATATGATTAATCTTTGAGTTGTGATGAATACAATAGCTTGAAAAACTGGAGAATTGTTTGTGTTGTTATTTATTATTTTTTATAAGTACGTATTTAAAAATGTTCTTACGTCAGTGAGTGTGTATTATCACAGTATTAAATAATTATATGAGTGGTGACAAGGCAAGATCTTTATCAATGTTTTATTTGATGGCAGATTATCCAAAAAGACCATAGAAATTCATATCACACATTAAAGTATTACTGATGAAAGTTTACAATTTTCGCTGAAAAATTTAAATTTTTCAAAAGATTATGGTTTAAATGTTATCGAGTTAAATATTGTAAAATTTTAAACATGAACGCGATTTCTTGAATTAATACCTAAAATACTTAGCTCTTTTATCGAAATGTATTTTGGGAAACCTTAAGTTTTTACATTTTTAGTACTTGCATAAAACAGTTAAATAGAAGTTTTTTGAAAATACATAGGTATTTTCTGCTTCTTGACACAAATTAGTTGATACAGGGTGTATCAAATTAAATGGTCTATGTGCAACCCAGAATAAGTAAATTACTTGTATTTATTTTGCATGTTCTGATAAAAGATTACCAATGCAAGCCTTATTTTTTCTTAGATTACTAGGTTAATAATTTGTTGTTTTATGTATACAGGGTGTCCCAGCCAAGACGAATTATTCGATAGCTCTGTTATTAGTAATAATATTAAAAAAAGTCAAATATAAAAGTTGTTTGTAATCATTTACTACATAACCTAAAATTATTTTCAACTATACACAGTGTTTTGTTTTTGCGCTCTGATACCAAACATTGTTTTTTTTATATGGAACACCCTGTATATTTTGTAATTTTTGGATGTAAAATTAAATTCTCTTTCAAAAATATTATAGGTTGTTTATGTCTAAAATGAACCGTTTTTGAGTTATTAACGTTTTTTTGAAAATTTTGACAGATGCAGACCTTTATAAAAATATTTATATTTATTAACATAACAACACCAGAGCAATTTACTCTCGTAATTTATTAGACAATAGTGTCATAGTGATTGGTTAAACTTTTAAAATAATATACAGGGTGTTCGTTTTACTCGGTCCATTTCGCTAAACTTTAAACGCATGTAAGTAATTTTTTTTTAAATAGAACACCCTATGTATTTTTACATTTTCTTGTAGAAAATTTAATTATCTTTCAAAGTTATTAAGCAGGTTTTATGTCTAAATATAATATTTTTGAAGTTATTTCGTTTCTTGTGATTATTTGCGAGTATTTTACCTAAAATATCGGTAGTAGCCTTTGAAAATTCAAAACAAGTTGTATGAACTGTCAACCCAAACACTTAATCGGCACAATTTTCACTATTATGCCACTAAAAATCCATATTTTTTAAGAGTTGTAGTTCTGGTGTTATTTGCTGCCATTTATGCTGTATGTCCACAACTCTTAAAAGAATATGGATTTTTAGTGGCATAATAGTGAAAATTGTGCCGATTAAGTGTTTTGGTTGAAAGTTCATACAAATTGTTTTGAATTTTCAAAGGCTACTACCGATATTTTAGGTAAAATACTCGCAAATAATCATAAGAAACGAAATAACTTCAAAAACATTATATTTAGACAAAAAAATATGCTTAACAACTTTGAAAGATAATTAAATTTTCTACAAGAAAATATAAAAATTTATAGGGTGTTCCATTAAAAAAAAAAGATTTATATGCGTTTAAAGTTTAGCGAAATGGACCGAGTAAAACGAACACCCTGTATATTATTTTAAAAATGTAACCAGTCAACAATCACCATGACACTATTGTCTAATAAATTACGAGAGTAAATTGCTCTGGTTTTGTTATGTTAATAAATATAAATATTTTTATAAAGGTCTGCATCTGTCAAAATTTTCAAAAAAACGTTAATAACTCAAAAACGGTTCATTTTAGACATAAACAACCTATAATATTTTTGAAAGAGAATTTAATTTTACATCCAAAAATTACAAAATATACAGGGTGTTCCATATAAAAAAAACAATGTTTGGTATCAGAGCGCAAAAACAAAACACTGTGTATAGTTGAAAATAATTTTAGGTTATGTAGTAAATGATTACAAACAACTTTTATATTTAACTTTTTTTAATATTAATACTAATAACAGAGCTATCGAATAATTCGTCTTGGCTTGGACACCCTGTATATGTAAATATTTTGAACAGATTTCGAAATAATTGACAATACAGTGCAATATTACAGCAATAAATCATTGTGTATTCGTACTTTACTTCGTTTAAGTATTAAATTTTTGTGAGTAGTACAAATTATTTAAATATTTTTAATAACCTATAGCTTTATAAGATAGTACATTGCAAAACTAAATATAAAATAATTTACTTTAGTAGCAAATGGTACCGTGTACATTTTTCTAGTTTATTTTTACCAAAATTATTATTTAACTTAAGCTGTTTTAAGATTGTCAAAAATTGTTACTTCAAATCGAGGTGAAGCTAGCAAAACATCTACTTACACGCTCAGTAAGTATCTGAACTAAAAATCTGAGTGTTGTTTTCAGTTCCTCTACAATATTCTTAAAAAACTGAATTTTTTACTTTTTTTTTTAATCAAATACTTTTATACTCGTCGATGTCGAGGTATGTTTTCCAAGTTCTTGATTATGTCTATCCACCACTTTCTATCATTGGCCGACTGGGGCCATCTCCTCGGCCGTCTCATTTTTCTCCCAGTTTCTCTCTTGTGCCTATCGGTCTTGGGTACGTTTTCCTAATTCTTGTTGGCTGCTTTTTCTTTCAGTCTTTGCATTTTTATTTTTACCAATTGGTTATTGGTTCACCTTTACTTTTTTGCCCTCAATCTTCATTTTCCATCCCAGTTTTGCATCTCCACTTTCGGTCTTGCGTAATAAATGTCCCAGCCATCTTTTTGACTCAATCTTTTTTTTAAATTTTATTATTGCTGATCTTACCAATTAGTCTACATCCCTTCATTTTTCTTAATAATCTCATCTTCTGAGTCTGTATCTTTTGTTTTTGCTTTCTTGTTAGTGCCCAAGTTTCTGAATTGTAAGAAAAAATTGGTACGTTCAATGCATTAAATATACTGACGTCTTTGTTATTGCCTATAGAATTATAAAATTCGGTATTCATAGTCTAACCAAAGGGCCCAATCGCATGGTGCTGTCAAGATTCCATTAGTCTGCTTAGTTTTTAAAATACGACGGTAAGTTTTTTATTGTTCGTGGGCGTTAAATTGGATTTCTAGCAGAATCTTAATAATTTCCCTCAATTAGATAACGTTCTGTTTCGTTCGCTTGTGGATTATCTTCTTACGATTTATTCTGAGCGTCGTTGCACAATACGTTATGTAAAGGTCGCCTTGGCGTGACGTTCTGCAGCCAGCAAGATAAATTTAGCAATATGTTTGAGCAGTATTCTACATTTTATTATATTTATGGTCGCGCTAGACAGCCCTATCATTTTTCCACACGGATGGTTGACTGGCTAGCGCCTGCCGAACTGTGATAGCCGCAGCCCGCAGTCGCCTTGCGTCCCACTGATAAGCCCGCACAGGGAAATGTGGCGTCACGTGACACCCACACCTTTACCCCATCCCCCAAGTGTCATCATCACCCATTGCTGAATGCAGAATGGCTGCTAACGGTTGATATGTCACTCACTCGATCACACGTGACCGACTTTTATTAGAGACAAAAGTGTCGAACGTTGAAAAAGTTCGCACTGCCTCTTCGCTTGATTGGGCTGATAAGTACATTCGAGTTTCTATGAGGATCTGAATTGACGAGTGATATTTTTACCGCGCCATTTACAATCTTGCGGCAACAAAGGGCCAATGACAGTGATAACGCGTTTGCGTTTGACAACTCTGATGAATTGACACCCTTTCATTTAGAAATTTGAACAAATCTTACAAAAAAAAAAAGAATTCAGTCCTTAAATAATGTCTCGTTTGACCCTTCATCAGACATACAAATCATGATTTTAGTTTGAAAGCTGTAGAAATTTAAATTTTCCTTAGTTAAAACTCATTTATTACGAATTTACATATTAACTGATCCAGTTAAAAACAGGAATAGATAATTTAGCTCGTATTATTATTTTTAATATTCGCAATTTTTTAAAGTTTCAAGTTCTGTTTAAAGCGAAATCGCTAGTTTCTCAAGTGCGAATATATCACATATAGCTAATAAATCCATTGTCTAGCGTGAGATAGATTAAGTTGTTTGACATAATAATGCCAGGTTAGGGTTGTCGAAGGTGTGGCTTCTCTTTGCTTCACTTAATTATACATTGAAAACAGGTTGCTAATTCAGATATATGAAATATCGTAATAGCGTCCGCTAGTTGTAATTTTCGTATTTCCGCTTCAAGAATTACAGTTTTTAGTTAAGATGCTAATTGTAAGATAATTGGATTATTAAGTCGGAAATCAGGCACAATTTTTTACTTGTTAATCGTCTATTGGCAGAAAAAAAAACTTAATAAATTCGTCCAAAATATTCCAGAAAATATTTTTGCCTTGAAAATTAATTTTGGTTACGAACAGAATTCTGTAAAACCATTTCTAATTTGTTCAAGAGAGTGTTAACTTATTTTAAAACCCGTCATCAATAGGAATAAAGTTCATTAAAAATCCTTTTTTTTTCTAAGATCTTTTGTCAGCTATAAGTACTACTTCCAACTCGTCTCTTTGTGGGTATTAATCTTATTTAGGTATATATTTAAACTAATAAATAGGTGAAGTACCTAGATACAGGTAAACTTTAAATTTTAAAAAGAACCTACTTTGAAAGACAAAACATTTTTGACCTGTTAAGCTTGCATGCAATATTTCTCGCTATCATAACATGTATTTTCAACGATGAGGCAAAACATTTTATACAGAGTGGTCCACATAAAAGGGCCACCATTGGAATCTCGTAAACGTTAAGAGCTACTAAAAAGTTTAAACTAAATTTTTCCGCTTTCTGAGACCTATCCAGTATCCAGTTATGCTTTAATGATTTAAAAAAGTTCCATGGCACGATACTTAATAAAAAAATAATCGAAATAGGCTTTTTTTTTTAATCGATAATAACTCGGTTACACTTGATATGGTACAAAAATTGAAAATGCATTTTTTCCTCTCTTTTTAATAAGATTTAATGTATTACTTATTTTAATATTTAGGCTCAAAACAAATAAAATTCATCATAAAGTTCCTATGAAGCTTCGATGAATATAAACAATATTGGAACAAATGAATGTTTTCATTTTACAGTACGTAAAAAATCTACAACTTTTCCTTCAATTTTTTTTTGTACTATTAAGTATAACCGGGTAGTTAGCGATTTAAAAAAAAATCCCATTTTAATTTTTGTTGATTATCTAGCGTGCCATGCAACTTTTTAAAAACATTAAAGCATCACTGAATAGGTCTCAGAAAGGGGAAGAATTTGTGTAATTTAAACTTCTTTGTAGCTCTTACCGTTTGCGAGATCCCAATAGTGGCTAGTGGCCCTTCTATGATGTTATATCATGTAAACTGGACAATTCTTCTTTATCTTGTCTTTAACTTTAAATACTTATTTTGAATATTACAGTCGTAATTAAACATAAGATGTATATTTTACTCCATATCATCGATTGATAGATAAAATCTACATAGAGCTTTTGTGATACCCTCTTTAATATTTTATGCAACCATTAATAGCTGTTGATCAGTTTCCAATTTTCGTAAATAAAGTAATTATTGTAAGGTAATCGGTTGTTAAGGATGACGCAAACATTTTTGTGTATAATTTGTAGTTAAATTTCTTGTTGAGGTATTTGTGAAATTAACTTCTTGTAGGAACATGCCATAGTTAGGTAAACAACAAGTAATTAATCCCACTTCTGAGCCTCTTATTGTTTCATACCCGTAAGTCACGAATATCCGGAGACGTTCTACCTATAGAGTAGCAACCTAGCGTTCCTCTACAATGGCACGTGTAAGATCATGGGTGGCCTGTTGTTCACACAATAAGCCCCACTGAACTTCCTCACTTCAATAAAACACTCGACTATTGTTACGTAGAACGGTTCATTTTACAATCTCTCGTTACAAAGTCGATGGGACACGACAAAATTAGCTAAGATAGATTCTCGCATTTCATCATTTCGATATTTTTCGATATGAATCGCATTTTTAGAAATTCGGGTGGTCATTTATTCCGAGAACTCGAAGAAAGATAAGCGTTTCGCATTACTATTTGGTATAAACCATCTGTCTGACTGATCGCGATTCGGGATGGGCGGAAACAGGCCCATAGCATAAGCTGGAGGTTTTTGTTTGTTTTTGTGGCGTGGCGAGAACCGATACTGATCGCTCTCTGCCCGCCTGCATCCGTTACCAATGCATCTTGCTCTCGCCTACACTTGCTCCAATTTCTCGCGTTTATTCCCAAGTTAACCACAAAACATCTGCTTATTATCTAAGATATAAAAGTAATTAGTTGTTAACTTCCATTTATAGCGTATGCGATTCTTGATAGAGAGCATGGAAAAATCAGTAAACTTTTGATGTAAAACGAGGGTTAAACTAGTAAAGAAGGGTGTTTTACCTGTGGGGTAAGAATGTACCTGCTTACCTTGAAATTTCTAAAAAATCTGAAAAATTTGATTCTCAACGAAGCTACAATAAATAATAGCAAATTGTTGAATCAAATTTGCAGGATAAATCTAACCATCTTTCTATCTCTAGCGGTTTTCTAGAACCCCTTCTTATTTAAGTTGAAGCATACACCCTATATAGCCCAACGAAAAAATCTTGATATTGGTAAACATGCACTTGTAATTTATTTGTTTTTTAGTATGTTAGAACTGTGTAATAGTACTTATTTACAGAAGTATAATACTTTGCGCCATACAATTTTTTCATAACTGTTGCTAGCGCGTGTAGAACTTTTTAATTCGTAACTCCGATTTTTTGCGTGCTATTTTAGATTGTTAAATGACTAAGTTTAGTAGAATTCTAGTTTAGCCCAGCGAATTATTATCATGTTTTCTGGTTAAACCTGGAAATTCTGTTGTCATAACCGATAAAAAGTTGAAACAAAGGTTTGAAATTTCCTATGAGTCGTCTAGAATTATAGATCAACAGATTTTATTGAAATTGTAATGGTTTCTATGACACTCATATAACTGAGAAATTACACATTAAATATTTCATGTTCATTTCGCAATAATTTCTTCTTATATCAGTAACGAAAAAATCCGAAATAACCTAGGAGTAACAGATATTAAGAAGAAGATGGAGACGAATCAATTAAGATGGCTTGGACATTTACTACGCATGACAGAAAGTAGATACGCGAAAATAGGATGGAAAATGCAGATGGAGGGAAAAAGAAATAGAGGAAGACCAAGAATAAAATGGGAAAAAGAAGTGACGAAGAGACTAGAAGAAAAAGGAGTCAGCTGGAGAGATGTGCCACAATTAGCTAACGATAGGAAGGAGTGGAGAAACATATTACAGAAATAGAAAAGCATACCTCGACACCAAAAGGTACAAGAGGAACCGATTAAGAAGAAGATCAATTATTGCATTTGAATGGTTATAAGAAATTTCTATTTTTGTAAAAAAGCGAATTTGCTTTGATATTTGCCCATTGATGCCTGTTTTGTCCGTCTGTCCGTGACTTAAGAAACAAGCGTAATGCATGTTCCGGAAACAGTTCTAACATATGCGCGTTGTTTAATTAATTGCAAACTCTTCCCAAAATTTCCAAAATCATTAATTAGTAGAAAAAGTTGTCGATTATGTATTCAAAAGAAATAAAGTTGTAGCAATTTTTTATCGATCAATAGCAAACACGTCGTTTACACTCACGCTGATTTCATTTCGATGATCTAATCTCCTTGTTCCTTTTTCGAACCTGAGTAACCAATCCTTCCAAACAAAAAACCGAGGCATTAGCATATTCTCGTCTAAAATGCGCATCATTCGATTCCGATGGACCGAATAAACGTAATTTATATTGCTTTATTCACGCATCTGATTACTTTTATTGTTTATTGATTTTATCGATAATCTTAATGGATGTTGTCCTACATTTAAATTAATATACACCGGCAGGCCTTGAGCTGTGCGGCTGAGAAATAAAAAAGGACGATGTTTGTGTAGCAATAAGAAGAGAAGAAGTCCAGTTTTCGAAGGATATACAGGCTGAGCAAAAAAATATTGATACCTACATTAAAAAAGGTCGCACATTTTTCTTATTCACTGGGCGATTTGTTACATTTTGGATACAAAAAACAACTAAAAACTTAACAGTATTAAATTAAAAGGGGATTAAGATCTATTAAAAGAATAAGCCTTGCAAATTTGTACAATAAAAATAGGATTTAATTTTTTATAAATCCCGGACGATTTATTAGATCAAAACTGCAAAGAAAATTATTGAGAATAAATAAATATTTTAGAGGTAGTGGCAAAATTCAACAATTAAATTTTATAAAGTGTAGAAGAATCTAAATGCTTAATGTTTTTCAAAATGTTTGCAGGAAAAAAAACAAAGAAAACCAATACTTATTACGTAATGTACCTATTTTACCAAATTTTTCGGTTTATCTAGTATTTTTGTTATTAAATAGGTAATAGTGAATTGTGAACAACTATTCTTAAAATTTATAATTCAGGACAACATATTACTCTTGTTCTAAACAGTCCTTGGACTTTCTCAATTTCAGTACTTAGTTTGGATTAATTTGCTTTTTAGCGTAACATAACTCCTTCACTGATATAATTTACTTGTTTTAGGCATTTTTTATTTAATTATTGCTTTAGTTACATGGTTTTTACAAAATTCATGGTTAATTACTAAATTTTGTGTTTATAAAAATATTAAATATTGTTGATACCTACAAACAACAAAAAACTGCAAAATAGTATATTACATGATGAGTTGTAAGAAGCATATTACGCACGAGTGGAAAAGTTACGCACAGAGCCGCGTAGCGGCGAGTGCGTAATTGCTTTACAACTCGTGTTATGTAGCTTACTTTTTCTACGATCACATAATGCCTACGATTTCACGGTTTTTTTGCTAATACACACATTTAATTACGTTGTCTTGTCAATTTTGACGTAAGCCTACTTTGACATTTCTAGACAAGTGTGCGTTTTGCTTACCGTGCGTTAGGACTCACTATGCATGCAGGCTGTACGGTAAGAGTCATTTACATTAGTGGTCGTAGAAAAAGAATTATACATTGTATTAGGCATTACAAAAGTTACTTGCAGTTTTAATAACATCAACGAAACTCAGGGTAAGATTTTTTTTTAAACGATTGTTTGATAGAAGTAGCTATTTAGTGATAAGTCTGATAAGTCAGTGTTATACTAGCCCAATTTAAGTTTAAAAAAGGCTATTTAAAGCTTCTTTTTTAAAGAAAATATGGGCCAAAGCTACCCAATTCGTTTACATAAAATTTAACGATTAATTATCTTTATTTTTATATCCTTATTGATAATATACAAACACCTTTACATAATTTACTTGGTTTTAAGATAAACTGCGACTAAAAGTTAATTTAATCCATAGTAAATTTTGAGATTTATAAAAGTTTCGTTCGTTTTCCAAATTTAACATTAACTATTAAATTTTACAATCGCTTATTTTGATAATCCGCATACATGAACTTTTTTTCATATTCGTTGCTAGTTACCTAAATGTTTGTAATTCAAAATTAGTGATTACACAATTGGATTATAAATGTGATTTTTTCATTTTGTTTGTAGGTACTCGTAAATTTTGATCAAATACGCAAGCCTACGCTAGCATGTTACTGTTTTTATCAGTTATTTATATTATCACGCGAATCTAATTTATGTTCTTTGTCCAGGGGAATACATATCATTCCCTTTACTCTTTATATCAAACAATTTTTGAGTCACTTGTCGTAGCGGGTCATGTTTTCTTACACTTAATAAATGCCTCGTCCATCATGCTCAAATTAAGCCCATTCGACCACGCTGCTTCGTATATAATATCACGATTTGGGAAACTCTTATCTGCCTGAATAATCGCCTGTGCCTGTTTATTTTAATGTTTACGGGATCATAATTTGGTCGGACCAGTTTCTAGATACTATCTTCTCATGTAGGTGGCTTGTTCTTGTTTCTCGAAGGTCTGTTAGCGACTTAAATATTGCTGGTTTAATGCCTTTACAAATTGAAAATTGTTCTCTAACAGTGATAAATTCATGTAACGAGGCACGGGTATGCTGGATCGTCAACGTGTTGCTATGATTCTGTCGTTGTTTAGAATGTGTTGATGTGAGGAAGATGAACGAATTATGTAACTGAGGTGTGCTATCGTCATCAAAGTCTATTAATAAACAGTAAAAAGTTCTAAAAGGATTCTACATAGGTAGTTAAAAGGGATATTCATAGCTGTACATTCAAATTTTAGGAGTTAATTAACAATTATTTATCTTATTTTTTCTGTCCTTCAGTTTCAATTTCGTAACAAACGCAACGAAGACAATGGTTGGTTGATCTTGAACCTTATACTATGCAAGAATATGTCGAGAAACACTTTTGATATTCTTTTGTATTCTTTTGTTTTGTTGACGCGTTTGAACCAATGTTTTACATTGTATGTTTCAGATTAAATATATTATTATTATTATTATTATTATTATTATTATTAAATAAAATAACTGATTCGTATAATACAAAATAATAATAGATCCTGATAAAATTATGTTATTAAAAATCACCAAAATATGTATGTTTATATAAGTCGTTTGATTTTGTAATTTATATGAACTTAAAGAAATTTAAGGTAGGTACTAATACTTTTTTTTGTTTTAGGTAAGCTGAGTCCCTATTTACATGGTAATCGTGTATAGAGATGTAAGTTTTTAATTTTTCAATGTTTCACATCTCACCAAAAATTTGGTACTTAGGTACTGATATGGATACATGCCCAAAATTAAACGAGTTTGCTAGATTTTATTCATTTTTTATTAATGCTTCCAATCATTTTTATTAAAATAGTTTAACCCTTAACCCTTAACTCTTTAATGCATGAATTTTAAAAAATTAATTAAAAAAATATGTTGTGTATATTCTGATTGTATTTATTTAGGAAAAATGACAAAAACATTTTTTTACAATTTTAACATTATGCAGTGGTTACACCAATTTAATATCAAACTTCAGTGTGAAATTTTTTAAAACAATTATTTCTTTTATTAAAACACAAGTTCACTCAGCATTTTTCACAACTTGTTTGTGAATATCCGGTGCAATTTGGAAATTTGCACCTATTTCTTGTTGACCAAACCATCATCCAGTGTCCCATTTGATCCAGGCGTACATTTTTGGGAGAAACATGCTGCATTGGTCCTTTGCTTTTTTTACTTGCAAGCATCTATTCTTAATCAAGACTGGATGGACGTCCACGTATCAGAAAATTCAAATTCACTAATATCACTAAGATGATTGACAATATCTTTTAGTTCCTCTTGGGTATAATATTTTCTTGCTATGATAATTTGTTAAAAATAAATTAGAAGTATTTTTTAGAAATATCTTCATGTAATATTATATAGCAAAAATTATGAGCCAATTGCATAATGTTGTACTTATATCTACAACATACATATTTGGTGGCATCAAGACTACATAATAATTTATTTTTTTCTAATATATAACAAAACGTCATTTACATACCTTATAATATTGGCTGGTATTTATTTTAAACTAATATTTGCACTAAAATCACTTTAAACTGAACAGCAAACTTGTAGAGTAAGACTGATACTGATAGTCAGCTGGTTAAGGGTGAGACGCCCTTCCAAAAATCAACAACGGTTCTAATAAGTACATTAGCGAAAGATAACGGTTCAACATACATAACGGCATATAATTAATCGTTCTAGGTATTACAATGGCCTAATTACAAAGTCAAAGGGTTAAATACATAGTTGGCAACATATTATTATATTATGTAAAAACCATTAATATTATATTTCACAACACTTCTCGTAATGCATATGTTAAGAAACAATTTCATAAAGGGCGGTGGTTTTTGCAAATTTATCATCAAAACATAAGCAAATTTTTGTTTTATTATAGGTTTAAAAATTTAGAATATTTGTATTCAAATTAAATAATATTTTAACAAAGAAAACAGTTTTTAACAGATTATAGTTATGTGTATCGAATTATAATGCAATACTGTAAAGGCGATCGCGTTAAAACGATGGCATTTAAAGTTCTTAGACTTCGGGGAGCAAAAGATAATTAAATTTAGTATTTGGTTTCTAATTTTTCGTAATATGTTTCGAAGAAGACAAGTTAAAAATAGGGCCCTTCTTCTAGCAGCACTCTTAGACGAAGAAGAGTAGCAATAGGTTCCAGTTTCATCCCACACTTTATTTTTTATTCGTACGTTTTATACATTTTTCTGTCATTTTGTTAACAAATTAATAGACAACTATCACGCGTTCAGGCGGTCAGTTGTAACCAACCAGTCACCGCCACCGCGCAGTCGACGTGCTGTAGAACGCGACACGACCGCAGGTTTCACCGCTTAGTGTGAGTGCGTTCATTTGTTTCCTAGAGCCTCGTCCACATTTACGAGCAAAAGTGAGAGCCGAGCCTAGCGCAATCCATCATTTTAGCGAGCCTGCTAAATACCAACACTTGGCTGGTTTTGTTGCACTCGCGAACCTGTGGTCATATTAAACTGTTAAGAGGCAGGCTCGCTGAAATGATGAATTGCGCTAGGCTCGGCTCTCACTTTTGCTCGCAAATGTGGACGAGGCTTTAGGTTACATCTGACCGCCACCGCTTCAATACCACCACCGCACCGCGTCGGTCTGTGGAGACCTTAACTCCGTCCGTGGTGTGGCTCTGTTATAATAACATAATTTGCACCTAAAATAAATGTTTTCGCTTTGCACACTGTTGTTCTTCGGCAACATAATTTATTTATAGTTTTGCATTTATGTTACTATTTTATCTATTGTTATGTACAAAGTTGCCCTTCTAAACCACATTTTATTTATCGTTGTGCACAAATGTTGCTATTCGGCAACATTTTTAGTTATTGTTTTGCACAATGTTGCTCTTGAGCAACAATTTTTGTTTTTAGATTTAAAAAATTGTGAATGATTTTTTAAATTTATTTTTCTCCCATTCCCTACAATAAAATTTACCTCAAATATTATTTAAATCAATTTTTTTCAATTCGTGCATTTAAGAGTTAATTAAACACATAAATGTTTGCAAAACGTTATAAGTTATAATCTATTGTCTAATTTTAATTAATCTGCCTACAGCAGTCAAAATTACAAATTTATCCGGTAAAACTGTAAGAAATAGTACTAGTACCTATACAGGGTGTCCCAGATTACATTTCCAGCATGGGGATCTCGCTTATTATAAGAGATGCAGGTTTGTTTAAATTAGATGAATTATTCCTTGGTATGAAAGGAGCCACAATCAATTTTTAAAAGTACAAAATTCGTCGTGCTTCAGATGCTATAGCAAAAAATATGAAAATGTCGAATTTCATTTTTCTTTCATAACTTTTTTGTCTTAATCGTTAAAGCAATTTTATTTGTACTTTCTGAAGGTACTTTTTAATGGAGAATGTAACTGTCATTTTACATTTTTTTTAACACCTACCATTTTCGAGATATTACCCCCAATTCCATTTTTTCTTATGGGTCGCGAAGTTGGCTATGGTATAGTTGAATGTGATTTTTTTTTTCTCGTTTAAATGAGATATTACTTGCTATACCTATTTTTATAAACAAGTCACAAAATGAAAAAAAATCGTATTTTACCCATGACTTATCAAGCTATCTATGAAAATAAAAACAAAAAACAACTAATTAAATGTCAAATGACAGTTGCCATTTGTCTGTGGTATCATTTATTAGAATTTCATATTATTGTTGTGTAATTCGATAGTCTTTGTAGTAATTATTGTTATAATGATGGCTACATTTAAAAATAGCGAAAAATTTGACTTGTTAAGATGCTACATTCTTTACCATAAAAACTGTGTGGAAGCTGAGCGAATATGAGCTATATCTTAAGAAAAGGCAACGAAGAGTGTGTAATTACAGAAATTTGGAAATAAATTTAAAAGTATATGGTTTCTTCGAAAACCCAACCAAAAATCCAAAACAAATCCATAAAGAATTACAAATATCTATTTTGCACAGTTTCTGTTGTAAAGAATTTAGCATTTCAACATTAAAATTTTTTAATTAGTTGTAAATGTGCCCATAATTATATGAAAACAAATTTGCTACAAAAACTATCGAATTACACAACAATACTATACATTCTAATAAATGATGTCGCATACAAATGGTAACTGTCATTTGACATTTAATTAGTCGTTTTTTGTTTTTATTTTCATAGATAGCTTGATAACTGATGGGTAAAATACGATTTTTATTCATTTTGTGACTTCTTTATAAAAATAGGTATAGCAAGTAATATCAAATAGAAAATAGAAAAAATGAAATTAGGGGTAATATCTCGAAAATGGTAGGTGTTAAAAAAAATCTAAAATGACAGTTACATTCTCCATTAAAAAGTACCTTCAGAAAGTACAAATAAAATTGTTCTAACGATTAAGACAAAAAAGTTATGAAAGAAAAATGAAATTCGACATTTTCGTATTTTTTGCTATAACATCTGAAGCACGACGAATTTTGTACTTTTGAAAATTGATTGTAGCTCCTCTCATACTAAGGAATAATTTATCTAATTTAAACAAACCTGTATTTCTTATAATAAGCGAGATCCCCATGCTGGAAATGTAATCTGGGACACCCTGTATATAAAAATACTGTTTTGCAAATTTCCGGAAAGAACTTTTTAATAATTGCTGCTAATAATGTTAAAAAATGTGAACGGGCTAACTCATTATTTTGGACTCGCAAATCATGGCTCTTGACAGATATGGCTAAAAATCAAAAACTGGCGTAGAATATTAATAATGACGTGCATTATTACCACATCTCATAATTGGTTGGTTGGTATTAGAAGTGTTTAAGAACAATTGGCTACTGAAGAGGTTGAAGTTTCAGCAAGATATAGAAAAAACATTCATGTTGGAGCCCTATCAATAAAATTAGATGAAGTGTACACCAAATGCCAATTTATAGGAGAACTTTCTAGTAGGCTCATAAACCTTCATTTTTATTTCAAATTAAACAATTGAATAGGACCGTAAAACAAGTGGCTATCAACAAAATAAAAAACAACTGTACATACAACGCGCGTAGCCTTCTTCAATTTTTAATAACCTCACACAACCCATATTTCAAGAAAAACTTTATCTCCGATCTTCGCCGCCATTGTATCTCACGAAATACGTGAGTATTCTAATTAACTCGGCCTTATAACTCTTAAGAACAAATAAGACGGTAAATAAATAAAAAATTGATACGAGTAATTACGCTGCTCTGTGGGAGCTTTTTTAATTAATGCGTTATATTTTCATTTTCATAAAAATTATGCAGATATGCATCTATCTCAATTTAGAGAATACTCATCTAATGACTAAAACAATTAATCTCTACAAGTGCTTAGTTTCACTATGACTACTCGCCTAGAATGGACAGACTGAATTATATCTTACTATTTTAAATAAATCAAGACTTAATATACACGTTAAGGTTATAGAGTTATTTCGTATGGTAATTTACAAATTAATATAATTAATAACAGCAGTCGCTTTCATTCCATTGCTGAATATTCGCATGTATTTGAATAAAATCTCTGCAGTTCAGTATACGACGTGTAGATTTTAAGAAACAAATATGAGAGATTGTAATTTTGAAGTACATTCGGATTTTTATATCCGTCATTTATCAGTTCCTGAAGAACGGACGAATACTGAATCGGACAAATTAAATAATTTTTTTCGATCGGAATTAAGTAACATTGAAATAATCCGTTCCAGTCCCAAATTTAATAAATAAATAAAAATGTTACTGGTAAACTAAGGGGATGATGCTAAAAGCTGAAGGGAACGAAAGGAATTATTGTTTTGAAGTTACCTTTTAGTAAAACATCAGGTTAATTCCAAACTCCAATTCCGGCGATTGATCTCTTTTTTCTTCCTTTCCTGACGATTCACTAGCAATAGATTTAGCAAGAAACTTGCCCGAAGTTGTCTATTTCTGTCTGTTTTTTGTTTTAAATTTGGGACGAGCAGTGAAGCAATGGGTTTTTGCCCGGAGCTGGAGCGGAGTCCGGAGCAAATAATTTTGATAAGTCCACTGCTTCAGTTTGTTAGGTGAATTTAAAAAAAAAACTATATTTTTTTCTTTTTTCAATTTTTGAAGGTCAATAATTGGTTATTACAAACATTTAACTTGACTTGTCTGTTAGGGTCAAATATTGCAATTTTTGAGTAATTTTTGAGTAATTTTTGACCAACTTCCACATATCCGATAAAATTAAAACTTTGTTTTTAAAAACAATTTTTTTAATTAAAAAAATTGATTTAAAAATGTTAACAATATTTGGAGCATGAAGCTGAACAAAGTTTAATTTTTTACTTTCAGTTCAGTTTTAGAACAAAAATTGTTGGTGCAATAATTTTTTGTCAGTATTTTCATCCCAGTATTTGCAAAAGGGAACTTATTATAGTTTAAATTAGTGGTCAGTAGGTACAATAAAGTTTAAAAAATGTGACTGGTAAGCTGAAAAAATAATAATAGACGTTTGTTTATACATATTAAAAGAGACGACGAACCAAGTCTTTGAAATTGTCATAAAAATAAATGAAATAAATTTCTTTCACTTCTTATATTCCGTTGCTTGCAAAACAAAACAATGAACTAATTTGTTTGATTCTTTTGGCACTTTATTGAGTTAAACGAACATGAATTTAAATCACAATTCCGAGTTGTTGAACTTTTCCAAAAATCCATTAAGTTTGAAGACGGGGTCAAGTAAAAATTTCACGAAATTACTGCAGTTGAAAGAGAATATAAAAACTTCATTGTTGTTTTGCAGACAATATTTCCGCCAGAAAAACAAAAGCTGTCTTGATGTTACATTTAACAGAACCTATAAAAGTTTTATCCTTTGAATAGATGAAACAGTGATAAGATTCATAGCAAAAGATAAGCAGCACGCCAACACAATCAGATAAGGCGAAACAACAATGGCTCCAAAGAATATTTATCTAAAATCTACTCATTTATTTCAAAGTTCATTATCATAAAAGAATCTGTACGTTTCTAGCACATTACGGACATTTACGATAAAAAAGGAAGGTCTGATGAACCACCATCAAGGTTAGTGTTAAATTGGATAAAAAGTACGTCACTGCCCTTTGCGATTCTTATCACTTATCCACTTTAATTAATCCTGATCGAGATAAACATTTAAATATTTTAGGCGCAGCCAAAATAAAATATTCACAACGAATGTCATTAACGTTTCGTTATATTAGGTTAAAAGCGTTTCTTTAATTATAATTGCTCATTACATAACAGGACTGCCACACCACTTTTTTCTTTTAAAAAAAGATAAACGCAGTTCTAATCCAAAAAGAGTTAACAAAAAAATAAATAACAACTTACAACTAAAATTTGCAAGTATTAACATATTTAAAATAAATGCCAATAATTTTGTTTTATTTTATTTGTAAAATGGCCTTAAAACGCAGTTTTAATAAAACTATAGTTGCTTTCTTAAACCGTAAGTAACATCTGCAAATATCGGCTTAAAATCTAATTGCCTTCTGACAGCTGTACAATATGCCAATGCTTTTGCACTAATAATGTCAGTAAAGTTTTGAATTTAAAATGAAATTTAAGTTTTTCAGATTTTTCAGGAGCTTTTATCATTGTTAACAGTTACAAAGCATGCAAGAACACATTTATGCAAATTTAATCATTGTTTAATTTCTTAAAGCTAATTTTAAAGCCTGTATAATCCATAATTATGTTTTTTTAAAAAACATTGTTTTGTAAAAATGGTCGTTTTTAAATTTTAATGTGAAGTTTTAGATCAGACAGATGTAAAAAAATTTGAATAATTTTCCGAATTTAATATTGTTCAAACAATTTCCAATTTTTGTCTGGACACCTTGGAATTAATCTTCCGAAAAAATAGTCATTTCCTGCTGGCTAAAACAAATAAGTTCTGTATTTCTTATTTCAGATGAACTTTTTTGCAAAACTTTAGTTTAAAAATAATGAAGTTGCTGTGATGTATTTAAAAAAAAAACTGAAACTTCCTAACTGAACTCATCTAGTCTACGTTAAGACAAGTTTTCAGCGGTTTTTCAACGGTTACTTTTAATTATTTTACATAGAATATGATTCTGAATACCTGACACGTGACAATATGAATTTCGGTGCTTATCAGGTTAACCAACTACCCTCTGGTAAATTAAAAATACGTGGCTGTAGGCACTTTATTTTGTAGATAATCATCCCTAGAACAATCGCTCAAACTGACCGCTAGCTGTCGCCCGGGCGCTGACAAATGACGAGCGCTGCTTCTCTTTGTCCATTTAGGAACTTCCTTGGGCTAAAATGACCGTCCCTTATCGCTGATATTTAACACAACCCTTTAATGCAGAGAAATATCAGGGTGTGCGCGGCCCAAATATATTATAAAGATAAGATATGGCACTGTAGGAAATGCACATTAACATCAAAAGCTTTAGATGTCGCATTTTACACAATGTCCGCAAATGTCATTAACTTTGCTCAGATTATCATATCGTGTGATCATGAGCTAATGAGTAGCCTCCACCGAATTTACTATATTTTGAATATTTTGTTTGCAAGTACTACCTTATTTGTTGTTCGGATAAATTTACTCAAGTCTAATATTAGTTAGTTATTGCTCAGAAATAAATAATTTAGCAGCATTTTTAGTACAGGATGTAACATCACGTCATGAAAATCTTAAAAATAGCAAAATTTTGGACGATTAAATTAACAAAGAAGTGCTATAATGCGTGTGTAGTAAGAATCTAAGCTGAAAGTGTAAAAATTGTACCCAGGTTCTAAAATATTCTGAACATCTAAGAGACGTTAATTTTTATTCTGATTTATAACTTAAATTTTTTAAATATTTAAATTTTTTGCATAAATGCTCTAATTTTTTAAGGTTTATTGTGAGGCTCCATTTGCAGTGTCTTCATTTAGCTTTCTTAAGATAGATTTATATATAAATAAATAATACTGATACTGCAACGGATGCAGACACGAGAGTCTTGTGACTTGCGTTGCATTTCGACATATGATCTTTAAAGCTGGGTTTAAATTAGTCAGGTGAGCTGATCAACTCACTTGAATTCATGTGACTTGAAAACATTTGTATGTTTACACCCTTCATTTGAGATTGTATTCTTTAACTGTAAACCGTTACAATTGAAGCCTCTAAATTAATACAAAGTTTTTATAAAAAGAGAGGGTTTGAGTAAAACAATGAACAATCGCAGAGGAGTAATAATCTAGTACACCAATTAAACTTAGAATATCCAATAAATTACATTTGTCTAAGAATGGGCAAACATCAATTCAGAAATTTGTTAACAAAAGTTGCACCCAAGATTGAAAAACGAGATACACTTATTTCACTATTTCACCTCAGTTAAAGCTTGAAATAACTATCTGTTAGTAAGCATCAGAAGATTCCTTTAGAATATCTTTATTGAGTGAGTGCCAGAGTATATGATTTCATTCTTTTCATTGGATATGTACGAATTGTTTTTATTCGGTTCATAACTTTTTCTTTGCATGTTTCTACACCTAATTCAGACATGTCACAAATTAATCTACGTATAGCAACTGTCCTAGTTTCTTTATTTTTATATTGTTTTTATTGTAAGCTCTATAAAAGTCATTCTTTCCATAAGCACTTACAAAATTAACAGATTTTTCTGTTGATCATGTGCTTGTCGCCATTTTAAAACAATGCATTTAAATATAAATGTTAAACTTGTTTCAACTAAAAAGTGATTCCGTTCAGATGGATAACTGACATGAATAACTGGGTTTAGACGGTCAATTTGAGTTCATGTCACATGGCTTCAAGTGAGTTGATCAGCTTAAATGACTAATGTAAACCCAGCTTTATAAAAAGTGATTTTAAGCTATGTTTTAACTCCTTTGATATTAGTGTTGATGGCGTTATTGTAGCACTTAAATGGGCAGGCAGACAAACTTAATTTTTTATTACTTTAAATCTTAACTCTTAATACATTATTCGTTTATGTTTACAAGCAGAATGTATCTTTTAAATACTCCATCTACATATACAGTTAAGAATATGTCGAGAGGACTGTTTTTCATCCTTATTAGGTAAAATATACAATGCGAAATCTCCGTGGAGGCACTAATGGTCAAACCTGTCGTATATTTTTACTTTTGATGCTTGAAAGTTCTTATCAGTGACGTCAGTCGGCTAGAGTTACCACTGGTGTAATTAGGAGATGCTGATAAAACCCGACGTGGACTCTACACTTTTTGTCATTTCTGTAAGTGAGATCTGACATACACATTAATTATCCACGGGAGTTGATCTCGTTTGCGATAATATTGTACGATAAAACGCAATAGTGAGTGTATTGTGAATCCACCGTGTATTAAAAAAGACCGCTTGATGGCTCGTAGTGAAATCAGCGCGACATTATTACTTTGTTAAAATTATTTGTTCTGTGAATTTAATGTATGTCTACTAACAATCGATTGTTCTATTGTGTTGTTACATGTGTGCTACAAGTTTATGTTTTTTTATAGATGTGTGTTGCGATAATTGTTAGGTGCGTGCAGTTAAATTCATTAATGGTTCTTGGTTTATGTATGAAAGCGCTATAACCTACAAACAACAATACGAATCCCGCTTTAATAAATAATTAATTAGTTTTATTTCATAAGAAACGAGTGCTTGCAATTATATTTGATGATATTTTTAACTAGCACTGCAGCAGATCTGTTATCTTCCGTCCAATTATTTAGGTGCATGATATTAACATTTTTTAAAGCTTACAGTTACAGTTGCATGATAATTCAAAACATTCTTGGGCAAATCGCACACTTATCTGTAACGATTAGACGTTCTGGAAAAAATATTGTAAAGATTGGATTAGGCAAGTCCATTATTATCCTTGTCTTTTAGTTTGTCCAGTAGTTTTTGATTCTGAACAACTTTTATATTTAAACTTTTGTCGTTAAATAAAAATCAAGGGAGCCAATATTTGCAACTATTTGATTTTGCATGGTAAAGTCCTATGTACGATAGTTTGAGTCAACATATACAGAGTGTTTCTTAAACATCGTGAAAAAATTAGTTTTTTTATTTTTACCCTCAAATTTGAATAAACGTAGGAGAATGATATTTGGTGGATGTTTTGTACTGATTAAAGGTTTCCCATGGTTATATTAATTTTTTATCATCTCCAACCTTCCCAAGGGGCTGAAAAAAGCGACTCCTGTTGTTTTTTTTTATCAGAACATTTTGGAGGCCTAAAATTTTGCAATTTAATATTTAATTACACTTTTTTAAAGCTTGATTTATTTAGAAGCTTTTTAATTCTTTAATTTTTCCTGAAGCCTACAGTTTTTGAGTAAAAAATTAAGTGAGTGAACTTGAACCATTAAATAATATTCTAAAACAAATCCATTTTGGTGGTTACCAATGTTTGTTTATGTTCATATTGAGTAGAATTAATGGGTGTTTTCGTGTTGTCACCTCTTAAGTTTGTTTTGTACTATACTATTTTTTCGTTTAAGGAAATCGTATACGATTTTTGATACAAAAATTTCGTTCAAGAATTTAGCATGGAAAATATGAACCATTTACATTGTATTTTGTTTTCGTACGAAAACTCCAATATATTTTGGTTACTTTTTAGTAACTTTTATCATATTTTGTTGGCACCTTGAGTAACCAAACCATGTTCAATTTGATCACAGAACAGAAAGCGAATCATTTTCAAATTTAACGTATATTTAACGCTTGTTCCATTCTTCATATTTATTCCTACAAAATAAATTGTGAGAGATTATAACGGTAATAAGTAGTATTTAACATCGTTTGATTGTTTCAGTTAACCTAACCCACAAATGACATGCGGTCAGATACAGTCATACAGTTACAGTAGAATACGCCTGCGCGCATGCTAAAATTGGACGGATTTAGCGCAGGTAGTAATTTCGTACGAATTTTTCGTTCAACATTTTTAATTTCTGATTGACACCGTACTAGAAAATCGTATACGATTTTCTTAAACGAAAAAATAGTGTAGTATAAAACAGACTTTAAACTTCAAAATTAATTACACCCGTCAATTCTACCCAATGTGACCATTAGCAAACCATGGTAACCACCAAAATGAATCGTTTTATATTGGAATATTTGATGGTTCATGTTCACTCATTTAATTTTTACTCAAAACCTGAAGGTTTTGCGGGAAAAGTTAAGGAATAAATAAGTTTGTAAATAAATCAAGCTTTTCAAAAAAAAAATTAATTGCAAAATTTTAACCTTCCAAAAAGTTCTGATAAAAAAACCAACAGGGGTAGCGCTTTTCAGCCCCTTGTGAAGATGGGAGATAATTAAAAATATAACTATGGGAAACCTTTTAATAAGTACGAAACATCCACCAAATATCATTTTCCTACATTTATCCAAATTTGAGAAATAAAATAATTTTACTAAGTTTACCGCTCCCTTTTAGGGGGGTGTAACTCTAAAAGGAGACGTCCAAGGAAAAAAATGTATGTAAAAGTCCCCCCTTAATTTTTGATAGGGAATCACCTCCCGAATATTTTCGCAGTATTTAAGAAACACCCTGTATAGTGACTATTTTACAGCCTGCGACCGCTTATCACATCCTGATCGCCATATTTTTTTTTGTTTTGCCAGGAATCTTCTTCAAGGTCTCTTTTTTTCACCGCCGTCTCATTTTCATCTTTCCAGAACGTTCTTGGTTTTCCTCTCATCCTTCTTCTCGTTGGGGTCCACTCATATTATATATTTTGGTATTCTTTCTTTTTCCATTATTTTCATGTGGCTATACCAAACTTATTGTTTCTTTTCCACAGTATCTGTTACTGTATCTTTTATTTCCATTGTGTCGTTTCTTACATGGTCATGTATTTTCACACCGCAACATCTTCGCCAAAAATGGTATGCGCTTTTCCTATTTTCTTCGATATTTCTTTCTCGTTTTCTCCGTCACTCGTTAAAATGTTACCTAAATATTTGTAGACGTTTGTAGTAGTGATATTTTCATCATCCAGAGTCAGATCTTCTTCTTCACATGCCACTGCTATATGTTGTGTTTTTTCTGTTATTTCTAAACCCCAGTTTGTATGTTCTTCTAAAAGCTGCCTTAGCATGTACAAAGCATCCTCTATGTCTTCTTAGCAAAAAACTTTCGCCAATATCTTAAAGAAATGAACGAGGCGGGTATTTTTTAATGCTGTAGAGTAGGCCTTTGTACCGAACATTGTCGAATTTTTAAGCAATGTCTAAAAGCGTTTTTTTTTAGGTCTTGATTGATTTTGACTGTTATTCTATGCCTAGGTTGCTAACAAAAAGCAAAGTGTAATCGTGCATTGGTAATTCTTACTCTTAGATGTATACTTGGAGATCATTGAATTTGTTTAAAAAATAAAAAACGCGTTTCTCTATAGTTAATAATAACTTTAAAGTCTAACATGATTTTGTCACAGGCCAAATCCAACAGACGCATATTCGTTGCCACTGTACATCGACTTGACAATTTAAAGGAGTCGAAAACGTATCTGCTGTGTTATTCGTTATCATAATTGCAGCATATTTGAAAATACCATCTCGACAATGTTAGTTAGGTGCGGTTGTCATACGGAATATTTTCTGTCATTCCGTGTTTTTGTGCTTATCAAATGCTATATCAGTCGTTCCCAAGGTTCCCGTAATCTGCTTGAATAACATTGCTATCTCGCTTATCACTGGACCCACCCTGTTTACACCCCTAACTGACACATTTTCCGTTTTTATAACGTTTCAAAGCTTATACCGTATTATGAACTGCAAGTTTTGCTTAAATCTAATCTACTTTATCAGCAAAGCTCACAAAAAGGACTTGTTTATACCAGGTGTTGCAGAAATAAGTAGCCAAATTTCAGGAACCGATTGGATGCATACAAATTAGTATTTAAAATAGTAATTATAATATTTCTAGTTTCGCCAAACGAAGAATAGAAGCATTTTCTAAGTAAAATGTTTTGAATTGTTTAACTCAGTGATCTGAAAATTGCGTTTTATGTTTTTTTAAAGCCGATACAAAACTACTTGATCGCCTGGAAGTTCTCTTAAAATATAGGAGCTACATTTGGTGGCGACAACAGCAGGTTTTTTTAATTTGGCCCCATTTAACTGAAGCTAAAAATGTACAAAACTAATAATATTATGTCTTGTATTTAACGTTTGTGAATTAATAAAATTACGGACTATCGTACTCCAAATCTACAGAATGTTGTCATCTTCACTAAACTTGTGTCCTGATTGAGGCGATTAAAATTATTTTATAATTGGCAAAATATTTCAAAATCTTGATTCACCATCGATAAACCCAAGATAAATTTCGACTTTCATACTTATTTTTAAATTACTAATGAGTCGTTATCGGAGAAAGATCTGAAAACGGGCATAGAAGTCTTTTTAGATGTTGAAAACAAAGGACTGCGGCCTAAGCAGTTGTAATTTTTAGTTCGTCGTAGCTCGTAGCCTACCCCAAATTTGATTTTAAACACTGTTGCACGCGTTTAAAATGAAACGCAAATTTCGTCGCATGAACGCAGACTTATCGACCAAATACTGTTATCGGCCAACATTCTACTGATAAGGCAGTTTTATAAAACACCTTACCTCAGATAAATTCTCTTAGTTGCGCCGTTTGCAGCGACAGTGTTTTGTTTTATTTTTCGTGTACTATTGCAATGAAAAACAGTTGGAAAACATTTGAATATTTTATCTTGTGTGCTAAAGTAATTTATTTGTATTATCATCCCGCGTTTGCCATAGACTAACGAACGTGTTTTGTTTATTTGGCTTGCCACGATGTTGTTGGATTGTACTTATACTCAATATTCGCCAAGTAAACTGATGATCAGCCGGTATATGGCAGGGATAGCCTTCAAAGGTGCCAGGGGCAAAAGTAAGTTTTTGGTTAAATTTTGATAATGCTTGCTTAAGTTTTGCGTATTTTGTCGGAGAAATTCGACGAAAATGTTTTATAAACATAATTATCTTAATAGGAGCCACTTAATTTTCACGTGGTGTAAGTTCATTTTTTTTTTTTAATAACAGGTATTGCGTTGATCTACCTAAAAATTACGTTATTTTCACCAATTGCTCTGCTCTCAGTGGCATAATTAAATTAAATTACTTGGTTACTACTTAGAAAGTGTTTTCCATGATGTCCTGGTTTCTTAGAAACGAAAGGGCTTCTAGAAAAATAAAAGGTTATACCACAAAAGGTTAGAGCAGTGGTTCCTAACCTTTCTAGCTGCCAGTACCCCTTACAATATCAAAATGCGTTTTCGCACCCCAGTAACACTGCAGATCTGCGGCAAGCAGTACAGCAGTGGTTCTTAACCTTTTATTAGTCGCGGCCCCCCCAATATCCTAAAATATTTTTGCAGCCCCTTAGTTTGTAGTAACAAAAATATTACGCTTTATTTAAGAAGAAATCTCTCCGAAAAATAAGGAGAAAAAAATATTTCTTTAACGATTTCAATATTTTGAAAAGTAAAAGCGTTTTATAAAACTTTTCGCGGCCCCCCGGTTAAGAATCGCTGCAGTACAGTAGATACAGCAGTCACTTGCAGATCTGCACATCCAGTGGAAAACTCAATGTGCAAAACTTAGTTTCGCACTCCCAGAGGGAGCTTTTCGTACCTCAGGGGGTGCGTGCACCCCTGGTTAACCACTAGTTTAGAGAAATTATTGTTTCCAAAAATATCCTTAACGTTATTCGAAAACTACACGAGACGATCTACATATTGTAGACGTAATTTTGCTTAATAACATTTTCTAGTCATATTTCTTCTCTTGCAAGATCACAAATTATCCGCCTTGAAACAAATTTTAAAGAAAGCTTAATTGCCACAGAATTAAATGAGTTTTTTATAATTTGTTTGAATCCACGCGTGTTCTTTCAGTACTTAAACGTAAAACTTTTTAAATGTGTTTACCTTTCATAGATAAAATTGTGGATTATGATTGTTGCATTAAAACACTGTGTGCTTTAAAAGACAATACACTAATTAAATCTAATCAAGAAGCTTAAAATAGTCTCGATATAAATAGATCTATGAACTAGTGATAATTATTTCAAAATTATGCTTGTAAATTAGTCACGTTACGGCCTGATATTTTATAAACACAGCGTTATTTCTAAAATATTTTGACTGATAAGTGACATCCTAATAATAATATCGTGTACTTTTCGAACGTTGCTAGTTGTTATTGAAATATGCTCGTCATTTTAACAATGAAAACCTTGGTGCGAATAAAGAGGACAGGACTGTGGTACATGAGTTAAGAACTTAATAAACATTTGCGTGTTATCAGGTTACAAGGCTGTAGGAGATCAAGATAATAAAGTAATTAAAAAGGTTTGAACAAATGATACTGTCACTCATTATGAAAATTAAAAGAAATAAGCATTTCATGTTTATGTTGTCCATTGTTGATGATGAAATTGTGTCTAAGTAATTGAAAGTCGTGTAACTGTTTCACGTTTGTTTGGCCAAATTTCTGTTATGGTTTTAAATTCACAGTTTACATGTTTTAAATGCGCAAACCAAATTCATCGGTTTACTTATTATACGTAATTTACTTTTTTAATCAATTTTCAGCCCAGGGCCGACGCAAGAGTATCTGACCCAAAGAAAGTTTGGGCACACCTATACATCATCTTGTATATGTTTTTGGGGATTAACCTAAACGTCGAGCAGCAGATGTATAAATTTTAAGACGAATAAATTCCCAAAAACATATTTATTAAGTCTATATCATTATGAATCCTTAAATATTTTTTTAATTAATTAACACTAATACATTTGTACATACATATGTACTTATATGATTATGATAATTATGATAATTCGTACATAGATATTTCAAAGAAAACCATAATTTTTATAAGTTGTAGACATATGACACATGCAATTGCGTGATCAATAATGAAAAAATAAAATTCTTCCTTAGATTTTTAAAGTCGGTTATAATTTCATCCTCTGCTTTATACACAAGCTGATTTTTTTTTAAGTCGAAGTCTTTCTTGTCTAAAAATTAGGCATTACACACCTTTTCAAATTCATCAATTCGTTTTTTTTTATGAGTAAGGCTGGCGCCCCTAGGCCAGGCAATTGCTTAGGGTCGTTCGCCTTATGGTAAAACCGGCCCCGAGTCACATTAAATTTTTCCCAAAAACTTTTCATTTAATATCTTTTCTTTCTTTTGATTGTGATCGTAACTTTGAACTAATCCAGACCAACGGTTACTCAAGTTATTTTGCTGCGTAACCCTTACAAGAGTTTTCAATAATTCGGAACCATAGGTATCTATATTTTTGGACCCCCCTAATTTAATAACACTTTAAATGAAACAAAAATTGTTTTATTAATACATATTTTAGTTGCTATTATTTTATTGATACCTACATATTTAAACAAATATTAATAATCATAAAAACGAACACAGTATAAAATTGTACTAAATTATAAATATGCAATCAACACAAACGTTTCTTTTCTTAACGAACAAAATATAACGAAGAACTGACAAAAACCAAAAATTTTTAATTCCAGTATCCTCGCAAATGTTGGTATAATGTTGGATAACTGAATTCGCATATCTGGTGCAGCGTCCAGTCTGTTGCGATTCTTAGTTTTTGTACCAGCATGTTTAGAAAAGGCAGATTTGCACAAATATGTACTTGCAAACGTGAATAGAATCGAATATTTGTCAAATATACCGAAACCTCTTTGACTGTGAGCATACGAACTAATTTTAATTAAATTTTCATATCCACTGCCAACGAATTCTGTTGGATTTTCGTTTACTTTGAATGCATTTTGTACCCAATAATTATTGCTCTTTAAATTTAGAAAAAACTTAGCTAGCATTTTATTAATTCGTTTTTTCATTGAGTTATTTAAGTAGCATTTTAATTTACCTATTATTTTGCGTTTTTATTTAATATAACATGTTAAGCGTTTTTTAACCTATCACCCTTGATTTTTTTACCATATAGCAAACGAATTTTTTTTTTATATAGCAAATAATTTGTCCACATTTTAAAGCATGAACATTATGCAAATTGGAATAAAAGAACAACTTTGAAAGTCATAAAGTTTGGTTACTATTAAAATAAATAATTTAAAAATCCAGTGAAGATGATGGATCGCAACGTCATTTAAATGATAATTTGAGGGGCGTGTTGGTAACATTTAATACATCGTTATTTGCCAGATTTGTTTGATTCATGGTGCCGATCGTCCTAATATGACTGTGGTTGAAAGAAGTACCTACTTGAAGTAATAATAAATGATACCCCGTTTGCGCTTAAAATCCGTGCTATTCCGAATGTGTTGAAGTGAAAATGTATGCAGAAAAGGAAATCATGAGCAACTCCCATCCGTATTGGATGTAGAGCGTTGGTTTTATCTATTGGCACCGGCGTAATCAGAATTGCATGAAGAGCCCGCGCGATGGAGACCACAATGATTTATTATTTTTATCTTTCGTTTAGAAAAAAAAAGTGGTGCAGATTACCTGGGTCCTAATGATCCTCCATTACGAGCTCCGGGCGCACGGAAAAACTCCGGTTATTCTTCCCAGCTACACACTCATTTTATAGCATCGATAATTTCCGGCGTATAGATAAAACCTAATTTGTTTTTCATTACAAACGGTATGAAACATAATTATTAACACTTTCGAGCGCGCGGATGGCCGGATTCTTTGAAAATTTAAATCCGTGCGTGGAATAACATGACAAATCAAAAAAACTCTCTCGTCCTTTTCTCATTATCCTTCTCCGGAGCTAGAGCGAAGTGTGAGGTGGTGTAATAACATCCCTGCAGACAATGATAAGCCGCAATCTGATAGAACAGAGAATATATCATATCACAATGGCATAGCAAAAATGATTATGAGAGATGTTCCTTCCTATATCGCGCCAACTCGGTCGGTAATGTGAATCACGCTCTGCCGGTTCTTACATTTGCTCCTCTACGAACTGATTTATACATTTTGATGCAAATACATTACATGACTGCGCTATAAATTTCCAGTTTACGGTTAATTTCGTATCTAATTGGAAAATTTATGTAAGATGGCGTAACACAGCCCATTCAAATAGTAAACAACAAATTTGCGGATTATTCGATATTAGTACATGGGTCTTGGATATATTTTTTGTTAAAAACAACAGATAACTAACAAAAAAATCTAAATTGCTCATTCGCATTGTAGTTGATGTTTAATTTACATGTAATTTTGTGTAAACTTTCTATTTGTAGTTTTAAAATATCCACATGCTTTGACCAATTAAAAATTCGTTAGTAAACATCACTGCGTAATAACGTTAAAAAAATAATGAAACTATGGTTGATAATTAAAAGGCTATAATTAATCAATATAAACATTGTAGGCATATAATCGACCAGAAAATAACTTTTTAGGTGGTCTTTCCTAAATTAAATGCATAGACTCATAAAATTATTCAATTACATTTTGATTAGTGTATGTTTATTTAAAAAAAATAATATCAGCCAACGTTGTATAATGTACAGGGTAGTTCAAACATTATACGATTATTATTAAGGATTTTTCGCTTATTATTACAGACAGAATAACGGTAGAATGACCAAAAAGGTGGAGTTTTCCGAGTTTATTTACGTGAGCTAATAAAAATAAGTTTCCTTATATATAGAATTTTTTCTTTCTGAATATTTTGTCCTACTGCCACGCGAAACTGAAACTTTTTAAAAAACTGTTGCTTAATTTTTTATCGTCGAAATCAAAACTGAAATTTCAAGTGTATTTCACTTAAAATAATTATGTCAGTACGTATTAAGAGAAATTTGGCATTTTCAATTGTAGATACTAGTGGTGACGCACCCTGTATACTGAACATGAATATTGCAGTCTAAACTTATTCTCACATCACGACACTAAATAAAAAGTGGTAAGTTGCGTGATACTTTACAGCAATTAGTCTGTCCAGAGTTCCATCAACTTCAGATAGCGCGGGCTGCTGCAGTGCCTATCTCCCACTCCCAGCAGCAGATAGCAGCCGCGGCTAATGCGATCCGGAGATAACAAAATACTGAACTCATGGAACTTTTATAAATCTGACAGGCGATAAGTCAATGTATTTACATGAGCGAGTCACTTCCCCCTATCTCTACTGCTGAAGCGATACAAAGTTTTGATACAAGTGACAAGTTATGGGTGCTTTTGTAAGAGAATACGAATTTTCTTGTTCAATATTTATTACACCGGCTTCAAAATATGTGAAACCAATCTTATCGCATTCCGTCGCCCCTGCTTATGCTGCATTACCTTGAGAAATGTTTAATAACCAATAAACTAACATGATTTTATCACCTCAACAATCAACACGTAAATTTTCCTTGAGTATTAAGTTTTCCAAATTAATTACGGTCAAATAGTTTCAATGGTGACTATTTTCGTGCCCGCTTTAAAGATTTTTGCTATAATACCATTTTAGGGAAATTTCAACAGTTTTTTATAAGGTGAATTATCTCTGTTTAATTTTAAACTGGTTCTTTCGCCTCTATCTAACGTGCCATGGATTTTTTCTTTTCAAATCATGAAAGCATTGCCCTACAATAGACACATTTTGTCCAGTTTAACCTACCTTGTATCCAACCGTTTACAAAATACTAATGGCGTCCAACTTACGCAACCCTAAATCCCCTTTTATACACACCCTGTATTCCAGCCGCATAATTATTATGGATCTATTTCTCAACATCCATCCGCCACTGCAGGTTTTGCATTATATCACGTTGTTACGTGTTTTTTTTGTCACAACAACCTGTTATATTTATTGACTTGCACATACCAAATATGCCGAGTATCGGGTTTTTAACACGTGTTATTATACAAAATAGAATATCTTTTGCATTCATCTGTAATAGAAACAACTGCCCTAATCGGAGAAGGAAGTAGGAAAATCCTTTGAATTCTTCGGTTTTATTGCCATGCAATTTCAAGCCACAATAAATGTTATTAAAGCAAGAACTGATTTATAACATTAGCCAATAAGCGAGTGATTAAGAGCATTTAATAAATAAGTAACTTTTTTAATGTAATTTTTAATTCTATCGATTTTTGAAAGAGCTAACAAATTTTGTACACATTAAAATTATTTGCTTATTGTTTTAGTAAAAAATAAGCTCTATGATTTCTACAGTAAGTAACTAGTACAGAATTTTATTAAAAACTGTTCTTATCTTTAATTTCGTTTATGTTTTAAGAAAAGGCTGAATGAATTATGTTTATTTTTTTCATTTTACATTACACTACATAACATGCTTATTTAAATCATTCTTTAAAGACAGCATAGGTAATACATTTCCACCTTACATTTGTTATAAAATGGCCTAAATTCTTTTCTTTAGCTTTACGAAATTTAGAAAAATGTGCATGTTTTCTTGGCAGTAATTTAATACTTATCAGTGATTTTTATATTCTAGCAATGTTTTAGTCTCTCCAACGTTTATATATTTAAGAATTAAGGATAATTTTGGTGTGTAAAGCTACATCCGTCAGGTACGGACAGACAGGTTGAGGAATTTAATTAAGTCTAAAAAATAGTTTCATATACGTGAAATGAACATGCCCTGCAAGTTTTACCAAAATATCTTTCGTCATTTTTTAGTTATTGAACTTTATATGTTTGAAAATCAAGGATAATTTTAAAGTATAATTCAAAAAATATATTCAATTTTTAATATTAGATCAACAAGTAAGTAGCATAAGATTATTAAATAATATTATTGCTATCAAATTATGTGGCTGTTTTTTTTTGTATCGTATGTTTAATAAACTGTATCAAAACTCTATTCACTATTCAGCAGTACAAAAATTTTTTTTTTCCCATTTAAATTGAAATAAAAATGTGGCGATGTCGTGAAATAGTAAAAGCTGTTTTAGAAACTACTGTTCTAAATACATAATTTGTTATTTATTGGACGTTTTGTTTAGACGTCGTTTTATAGATGCATGGATTATACGGATACTTCTTCCCTTAAATAATCTGCACTAACAATGTATTATTGTAATGGTATTTATGTTATTCTTTTGTCTTCAAAACACATTTAGTTGTTTTTATCCGCCGGCCATAAAAACTTATAGAAACTGTACTTTATCTACTTCAGAGTGGTTAATTAGGTTTATAAATTTAAACGCAATACAGCCAATAAATTATTTAAAACCTTCTTACCCGTCAAATCTTTTAATTCTTTCAAACTCTGATACATTTCAAGATAACGTACCCCGATGTTTATATTAATATCTGGTATTTGTTGCTCGTAGCATTGACTTAAGTATCTCAGTCTGTTTTATATTACTAAAGATAGATAGTATCAGAGACATTTATCTCGATCCTCGTATAAATGTTATTTTTCATATAGTGCTTATCCAACGTTATTTATATTTGAGAATTTCGATCGTAAGGGAATAATACAAATACCGATTTTATCTAACTCCAGCGTATCTGGACAACGATCTTAGATCGTATGTCCTAGTCATTTTTTTTTCTGTCAAGGGCAGTGGTACTTGAAGCCCTAGCTAAAAGCCGATAAGACATTTTGTTTTTAACAAATTTATATCGTAATTGTTAGCTGTGATAATAGTGCCGATTTCAACGAAGATAAAATCCAAGGTTGTATAAAATAAAAGTTATCTTATTTTGCAGTCAGATATGATCAAAAACAAAATCCAGAAGATATATTGTGTTTTAGATTTCAAGTAACTTTTAAGTGTTAATTTCAACAGAACCAATAAGCTGCAATAATTTTTTTAGACTGATTGGTAAAACTATAAAAAAACTTGCCATTTTAATAATAAATTTAATAGTAGTAGTAATTTTAATTATATTTTGTGCCTTTTTAACGACATTGATTATGAAAAAACGAAAGAAGACTGCAACTGATAGCAAGATGGGAGCTTTTAACTTTAAAAATGTTATTAATTTTTAATAATAAATAAATTAAACAATTTATCATTAACTTGAATGTTTTGAATAACAACTAATTCGTCTGGTTTAGTTTAAGCCAAATGTATGAATAATATGATGATCAGTAAAAGCAAACAAACAATTTTATTAACACTTATGCGCTTAATCCAACGTTTCTCTGTTGCCGCATCCCATAAAGAAAAAAATTATTCGAGAGTTCCGCAAAATATGCATCAACAGCTATCTTTAACTTATTATTGGCGTTAAATTTTCAATTTCAACACTTCCTTCAAACGGTGAATCGCCTCCAAATAGACCTCTATTTTCTGTATATTCAAAAAGTAAAACTCCTTCCTTGTCCAAAAAAAATAAATGCCATTAGTTTCTCGGCCGAAGACTGTTTTGGCTATTTTTTTTTTGGAGGCTAACCTTTGTGAAGCCATTGCATAGATTCTTGGTTGGTAGGAGGATCCGAGTGATACATCCAAGTGTCTGACGGCACCAAATCTTCAATTTTTTTAACCATGTCTTCAGTTCTTGGCTCAATCGGTCGACGTGATTTTTCATTATCCTGTACAGAGTCCTGACTCCAGCGAAACTGCTTAGACCAAAATTTTACTTGAAATAAGGATGGGGCTTCATTACCATCATTGTTTAATGGATAGCTTTTGGCCCATTACCCTCTTTTGTGAGAAATTTTATGCCCGAGTTTAAATTCACTCATTTTTGTTGAGAAAAAATTATTAAGAACTCTTCAGACTCCATACATTTTGATGAAACTTCTCTCATCACGTTTAACTGAATGACAATTTTTATTTTCATGGCTAAGTGGATTATATAGAAATACTCCGTATATACCCGAGTGCTTTACGTTTCTTGCATTTCGAATTTTACTTAAAAATTAATCACACCAGAACGAAAACTAGTCCTTATAATGTAAACATAAAAGACAATTTAATTTCTTGTAATATAGCTCATGATGTAGCCATCGAATAAGTGTATGAAGATTTCGATTAAACAATACAATTGTTCAATTAAACTGTGAACAAAACAATTAAACGACAAGCATTAGCGAAACATATTTATTTGTTATTGCCAAATTGCCATGAATCATCCTTTTTTTATATTACCAGGTTTATTTCCTACATTTAGTATATTGTGATACTGTTGTAAGTGAATAAATAATTGTGCGAATAATTTAAAATTGAATAATTATGTTGTTGCCTGTAATTTTTTGTCAAGAGTGGTTTTCCAAAACAACCTAAATATAGGAGAGTCAGCATCAAGTCTAAAGGCGAGCGGTGGGGGTGCGCACTAAAACAATTGGAATTGAACACACCTACCTACTTAGTAGTATTGGTATACCCGCCAATGGTTTTAAGTCCATGGACCATATTGTAGCTTATTATAAGAGATACAGGTTTATTTAAATTAGATGAATTATTCCTTAGTGTGAGAGGAGCCACAATTAAATTTTAAAAGTAGAAAATTCCTCCTACTTAAGATGTTATAGCAAAAAATATGAAAATGTCGAATTTCTTTTTTCTCTCATAACTTTTTTGTCTTAATCATTAGAACAATTTTATCTGTACTTTCTTATGGTACTTTTTAATGGATAATGTAACTATTATTTTAGATTTTTTTTGTACCTACCATTTTGACATTTTACCCCTAATTCCATTTTTTCTTATGGGCCGCGAAGTTGGCTATGGAATAGTTAAATGTGCTTTTTTATTCTCGTTTAAATGATATATTACTTTGCTATACCTATTTTTATAAATAAGTCACAAAATGAAAACGAAAATCGTATTTTACCTATCACTTATCAAGCTATCTATGAAAATAAAAACAAAAAACAACTAATTAAATGTCAAATGACAGTTACTATTTGTCTGTAATCTGGGACACCCTGTATAAGTGTATATATAATTTTTTGTTCTAACTTAAATGTAGCGAATGTTTTTTTTTTTGTGTTTCGTCTAATTTTATTACACTTGGTGTTCATATCCGTCACAAAACATAAAATCTATATGGTAAAATCTGTAAATATAAATAACTTTCAAAGCTTTATAGTCAGGTATAAATTTTTCATTTGACAGGTAAGTTATATGTAAAGTTGTACAAAGATAAGGGAACTGCTTGGGTGGTTTTGCGAACTTCAGAGATCTGTGCCTGATAAAGTTGCGTATACGTACACAATGTATTGTGTCTATGTTTGCATAAGTAAGAAATGTCAGAATTTATCGCAATCTCGGAATCCGTACAATGATCATATTTTTGCATACCGTGATATGTTAAATGATAAGAATATTTCGCGTGGAACGCACAAAAATGACTTAAATATGTCGTCCTGTTTGATGAAACTTATCATATTTGAAAATCAAATACTTCCATTAATATAAAGTTTTCATTATTTGGAAAAGCAAAATAATTTTTGTTTAATTTTTTAATTGACTGTAACATAAATTACTTTTTTTTAAATTGAATAGCAGCCCCATTAAAAGGTGGTTGCAGTGTCAAGTTATTTTCGTATTTTCTAGTAGAGTGAATTTTGGATGTTCCTCAATATTATAGACATAGACCATAGTCTGTATAGACTATGTTAGACTAATGAAATAAATGTTGGTCTAGGTGAGTGAGTCCACCTGTTGTGAGCCGCTGAGGTAACGAGACAAGCAATAGGACCCACCCTTTATTATCTTTCATTTTATCGGTATTGGTAGGAAAACAATGGGACCACATGAAGCATATGGCATCCTGTAATCTTGTTTATACCGTGTTATTACTTATTTACTAAATTAAGATTCTTATCAAAAGCAAATTCACAATTTAACAGTTCGGGCTGACGGCATCAGCCGCAAGAATTTGATTAAGCGGTAGTTAAACAAATGGGTCATTCCGTGATAAACGTTTTTTTATCAACAAAACTAGATTACAAGAAAAATGCGCGAGTTGTCAGATTATTATTGCTTTGTGGTATTTCCAGTATTTTAGTCATTGGTGATGATCCAAAAATATCGGAAGTTGCTATCTAATCTTCCATCAAAAGTGGTTGCTTTTTTGGGAAAATTTTTGGTCTTATCAATTAACAGGAGACGATAGTTTTGTTAAGTGCGTAGTTTTCATCCTGCGTAACAAAGCTGCATCAGTTCAGAGAATTTAACAAATTTGAACTTGCAAATTACAATAGGTAGTTATAGCAGAAAGCAGATCATAATGAGTGCGTTTTGCTATTAATATCGATAAAATTTGTCTGCGTTTTTCGTCCTTCTTTTAGAAATCAACTTGCCACACATTTTTCTACACAGCAAAAAGCGACAGTGTCAAATTTACACGATATTTAAGATGAAATTGACATAATTTTAACCAAGTAGATTTAACAATATTCTATTTTTAACCAAAGAGATTTTTTAGGTACTATATGATTTTTAACTCGATCTATTTATATTATTTAATATAGATTTTTTATCGTGTTAAAAATTGTTCTATAAAACTAAAATAATAACTCAATGAAAAAACACCTTGTGCAATTTTTTAACCTAAAACGTTATATTTTAAACCAAATACCCGCATTATTTATATTTTAAGCAATGATCTAATTTACATTTAACGCGTAGATGTTGGAGATTAGGTCCAAAATTAAAAATTCGTGCGATATCTTTCATTTTAACTTTTTAACATTCGTTTTTAAACACTTCAACGTTACTGTTTTACATTGATAAAAGCGTTCAAAAATGTTGTGTGCTGCGATTATTAGCAGCGATTTGATTTATTTATGTACGTCTAGGAGTTAGCTTTTATTGTGCAGATAAATTTGGCGCAATTGACCAGTCGAATCGCTGTCGAGTTGATTATTACGTCACGAAATTGTAGGATGTTGTTTTACTACATATTGTTGATAACAGTAAAATGTTACTCATCGATTTAGTTTATGGTAATCTGTATCGGACGAAGATGTCTGTTTATGCAGAATATGTTATCAAAATTCTTTGTTAAGTTGCTCTCGTGTAGCAAGCGCATCGTCATTTATAACCTAAATTTAACGGAAGTTGCTTAATTTTATTTGATTTAAGCGTAGTTTTAGTGGTTGCGACAAATTAATCAAAACGGTGAGTTATTTACGTATTTCTTTGTCTGATGCAACATTGTGTTATTGTGTGTGGTTGGCGGAAATTTCAATTCATTTTCACCAAGAGCTCTAGGATTGGTTTTAAATACAAATCTAAAAATTTGCAATAATCATTTTTTTTTTAATTCCGATATAGAGTAGAGACGTAGATTATGTGCAAAATACCATTATCCAAATGCTCGCCTCCGCTCTTTCTACGGACCGCCACCCGTTTTTTGAAGGTTTTGGTGATGTTTTCGCAAAGATCCGGCTGTATCTCAGCAATAGCGGTCTAGATGTTGGCTTTGAGAGCGTGAATTCACTGTGGTTTATTGGCATAGACTTTTTTTTACTATAGACCCAAATAATAAAGTCCCATGATCACAAATCGCGTGATCTTGGGTGGCCAATTGATATCGCCATTTATCGAAATCGAACGACCTGAGAACTTGGAACGCAATAAAGTTATTGTTTCGCCACTCTTATGACCGTGACATTATACAGGGTGTTTCTGAACGATGTAGCATAATTTCTACTGGTGAATCTACATTGAAAAATAGGACGATTTAGCCCATCATGCCTTATAGAAAGTTGCATCGTTGCTAAGTTACAGCCCTATGAAGAGGGGGAAAAATTGTTGTTTTATTGATAAATCAAGAACGCTTTGACCTACAACATTTATATTTGGGACGTATTCTACAATACGCAAGCGTATTCTTATGCGTAAGTTTGAGCGAAATCCCACCATAGGGGGCGCTACAATCGATAATAGCAGAGAAATAACCTGCTGTTTTTTTTTGTCGATCGTAATTTCAATTTTTTATCGGAACAGTCGGATAGGTAGGTCTAAAATGTACAATTTTAGTAACTTCGTTTTTTGATAGGAGCAATCGTTCAGGAGAAAAACTCGATTTTATTAAAATATAACTCTTGAGATTTGTTATATATTTAACAAAATCATGTTTTATACAAATAAAACTAGACATAATAAATAACTAGTAAAAAACATAAAAATAACTAACACAACTTTTGTTACAATAAACGAAAATATGACATCTGACTACATTTGTTTTGTTTGTTAATTCACAGTAAACTAGTTTTTGTTAAATATTTTCAGTAAATCTCAAGAGTTATATTTTAATAAAATCGAGTTTTTCTCCTAAACGATGGCTCCTATCAAAAAACTTTAAGTTACTAAAAATGTACATTTTGGACCTACCTATCCGACTGTTACAATAAAAAATTGAAATTACGATCGACAAAAAAAAACAGCAGGTTTTTTTCCTGCTATTATCGATTGTGGCGCCCCCTAAGGTGGGATTTTACTCAAACTTATGCATAAGAACACGCTTGCGTATTGTAGAATACGTGCCAAATATAAATGTTGTAGGTCAAAGCGTTCTTGATTTATTAATAAAACAACAATTTTTCATCTCCTCTTCATGGGGCTGTAACTTAGCAACGATGCAACTTTCTATAAGGCATGAAGGGCTAAATCGTCCTATTTTTAAATGTAGATTCACCAGTAGAAATTATGCTACATCGTTCAGAAACACCCTGTATAGATATTATATAGATGACAGCTGCCAAATAAAAACTTTAAAAAGTTTTGCTACTGAAAAATGTTTTGCAATTCAAAACCTACACCTCTTGTTAAAACACCCTTTATATTTACAACAGCGATAGAAGTTCTAAAGGCCCAAGGCTTAAATAGTTCTCGACCTTTTCCCCTTTGAAAGTTTTTCCATTCTTAGACCTGGAGTTACTGTTACTGACTATCCATCTTCTCTGCGGTTGGCCTCTTTTTCTCTTTGCGTTTACTTCTTTTCTAGTAAAATCTTGTGTTGTATCATAATCTTGTAATTTGTTGATATGTTTTAGCCATCGTAATGGTTGTTATTGTTTGTCAGCTATACATTTTCATGACTTCTTGATATGTTCTTCTTCTCCACCATAGTCCTCCTTGTTTGTCCTCATATATTTTCTTAATAATCCTCCTTATCCATTCTTCTAGTTTCGTCTTAAGTTCTTCCTTTAGAATCCAAGTTTCGCGTACATGGAGAACTCTTAAACGAATAACTGTGATAAATTGTTATTCAGCTTCCCTGTACACTTTACAGGTTGACTGAAATTTTTTACTTGTAAAACTTGCTAAAATTTAACCTAGGGTAAAATCTGTTTAAGTCCTAATATTTATTATATTTGAATTTACCATTTTCAACAAAGGATTTTTTAATGTCTTCATGTTTGTGCTTCTTATGTAAACTTCGTGTGACCCATTTTTATGTTTCAAGTGTTAAAATAGTTAATTTTGGAAACTTATCTGGAGACTGCTATGAACTAGTTGCTAAGGAATAATCTCGAAATGTTTTGGAATAAATTGCATACAATGGTATCTGCGACTTTATCTATACAGGGTGTGTAAAAATTGGCGGAAGCACTACACTTGGCGATGGTTTTCGTAAAATTCTAAGTCGAAAATCTTGATACGAAAATGTTGTACCATGCTTGCTGTGTCCGCAAGAGGTCCTCAAAGTTTTGACAATTAGTCCTTTAATAAGCGTTATTATTTAATACTTGCAAATGAAAAAGCTGCAGTTTGGAATAAAAATAAATTTCGAATAGTAGGTTTTCCTAGATATTGTGTTCTTCCTTTCAAAAATTGGTGTTGAAAATATGTAAATCACTGATTTGAATGAAAATAATACATAATGGCAACATTGTCATTACCTGTCATTTCTGTTTTTCTCGTAATTATTTCTAGTTTGTGTTTTACGATACCCAAAAGTTTGCAGCTATGTTTACGAACTAAAGGTTTTCAGTTTTAACAAAAATTGTAAATACCTAAGTAAAAATTGCTGATAAAAAAATGTCCAAACGCAAATTAATGTATGCAATGTTGCCAATTTTTTTTTTCTTTAAATGGTTCCTAAGGCCAAAGGAAGCATGGTGCAACATTTTCGTATTAAGATTTTTTACTTAAAATTTTACGAAGAACATCGCCACGTGTAGCGCTTCCGCCAATTTTTGCACACTCTGTATATATATATAGAAGAGCTTGTTTGTTTGTTTGTTCACTTTAGAACCCTACGTCCGTTGACCGATCGGGACCAAATTTTGCACAGTTACTATTTAGGACCCAACGGATTAAACGTCGTACAAAGAACGACCGAAAACGGCCGAGAACGGCCGGGAACGTCTGCGAACGTCCGCCGAGCGCGAGTAGACTGTGATTGATAAAATAAAATTGTAATCACACGTGCAACGCCGGGTAAATCAGCTAGTTCCTTATAAAACATCAACTCGGCATATTTTTTGTAACTAATAACATATTAGTTTCAAGGATTAATTGCATTAGCAAATTACATTATTTTAATTATAGATTCAGGGTTTGTGAAATTAAAATAATCGCGACAAGGAATGTGAATTTAAAATCCATTTATCTTATGTTATACCATTACATTTATGCTGGGAAAAAGCTCATTTTTATCTTTGGGTGTTTTATAAGGAGTTGCTTTTTATTTGAGTGGAATATTAAGAAGTTAGTCCATCTTCTCCAAGTTTTCCTCATGAAAATTGTTAATACTGAAAAAGTTTCTCACAAAAATTGAGTAGTTCCCAAAAAAAAATCGTTTAGAAATGAAAAGCTGTAAAGTTTCTGATGTACATGCAGAATTTTCCATTTTCTTTCTTTATAAGTAAGAAAATTTTTGAGATTCTTCAACAAATATTTACAAATATAACAATTCTTTAACGCTATCGATGTACTATTTGTAGATAAATTCTTGCATATCAACATAAAAGTCGTATTGGGTTATGACTTGACTGTAGAGCTTCTCTTCAGGACTCTCCTAATAACTATTCAAGTTATCCTCGTACGTGATTTAGTTAATCTACCGTTTGATAACTTCTTATTACATATTCGTCATCGAATATGACTTGCATAGCAGGCCACAACAAGCCACACTAAAGCAATCACCGATCGGAGGCCGGGAAATGCAGTAGCTCGATCGCGGAGACACGACCCGAATCTGTAATGATGTATTCTAGGTATTGTTCTTTATGTGTCGGAACTAAGTGATTCTGCACACGTTTATATACACGGAGCGCGATAACTTCGCATCGGTAATGTGCTCGCTACCTCTTTGCTGCAGTACAACCGACTGAATGTTAAAGTTGTGTAGTTTATCTTGTACGAGCTAATAAATTTGGTGTTGTGTATATATTCGGTGTCTTAGGTTACACGTGTTAAGTACAGGTAATGTCGCTGTGTCTGTGTACATGATTTTGAGAGCTAATAGAAAAGCTGTAACGCCTTAATTGATATTGTTTCATATTCGGAAAGTACATACCTCACTTGTTGAAGGTATTATGTTGTAGTAATATTGATTTGGAAGTGTTAAAGGGGTATGCTAGGGTGTGATATCGCTAGTTTAACGCTTGCAACCCTATCAATGGTCGGGATTGTTTGATTTTACATTCAAATTAGGGTTGCCCAGACGCTGTGTTATATTGCTTTCTCGAACAGTCTTTTCCTCCATATTTTTATTCATTAATGTTCTAAAATTATTTAAAATAAATATGAAAGCACAGTATAGAATAGTTTGTACGAAGTTTCGTGAAAAAAAAAACTTATTTACAAGCTAATTGAGGTCTTATGATTTAAGGTCGTGCGCCCACTGAAGAAATATGATGCATGATCTGACGTTTTTGTGCATTTTAAAGTCTCTTAAGGTCGAAAAACTAAACTATTAAGGGTCGATGTTTGTTACAATTTTTTTTTTATGATAAATGTTAATTTTGTGTCTTTAGTCATTTCTAAATAACTTCATCGGTCACATCTCTCAGATCACTTCGGTGGGTACCCGGTTTTTAAACGTAAACGGAGCTGATACATGATCTTAAATACAGTGGAGATACATTTTTGGAGAAACGCAGGAAAATGTTTAGTGTTAACATATGGAAAACACAGAAATGGGTGTTGGGGAAAAATTATTTAAAATTACTTCGATTATGGTGCTCAAGAAATGGAAGAAAAACCAATTCAAGAGCTTAAATAGTGGACTCGAAAATTATTAGAAAATAAAACAGAATACAGAAGATTTGTCATGAGCTGTATCCATTCGCATTAAAATAGTTTGCGCGCATAATATTTGTATAAGAGTTTGCTACACAGCATCTTAATGAATCCAGTAAATTTTGATTTGTCAATACTTAAACCATACTCCATTAAAAGTAGTTTTTAGTTTTATTTTATCAGTTATGATTTTCCAGCCTCAAATGTTTTTCGCGTAATTAAAAATATAGTTCTGCTCACAAAATCCCTTTTACTATTGCCACAATAATTTGTAAATTATGTTGTTATAAATTTCATTTTGCTTTATTTATAGCTGTAAGTATATCATTAAAAAATTTTGCAGCTTTGGTTTTTTTTTTTTTTTTGATTATTAGTTTGAGGAAATGTAAACAAAATAGATTTGGTATATGCATGGTTTCTGCACGATGTAAGTAAATGTTATTTGCACAGTTATTTTATTGGTTTAAATTAGATAATTTTTTATTGCCAAAATAGCAATTAAGATTGTAAAAACCTTGTCGTTTTAATTAGTAAGATACAGGCAAATATGCTTAGTATCTAAAAGTAAATGGTATTTTTATGCGTGATTTTTTATTTGTTTAGATTAGTTGGCATGCGATCCCTAAGGGGAAGAACACATATTAATAACGTCCCTTTCTTGAGGCATTCGTACTTAGTTAATTAAGTATTAAAATGGTTTTAAAGTCTTTCCTATGGGCGTTATAATGTACTCTTTATAAGTGCAATGGATTTCACTTATATCGTTATATTCAACTGGTGGTCTTGATGTAAGAGCAGCCTTACACAAGAACATATTTCATCTTCCTAATTGTCAGCAAAATTTATTATTAAAGATAAACAACCAAAATCGCTCCTCCAGCATAACAATTTTAACTAATTCTTGCAGATTTACTTACTATTAATGGGAAAATTAAGTAAATCTCCTGCATTTTATTATGCACCCGGACCACACCTCGCCAACTCTTGAAATACACCATAACCCTCAATTACGTCACTTTTTTCTTATAAAAAAAGAGATTTATCTAACAAAAATTAATATTCAACAATATTTTTTTCATTCTAATTAGTGCTAACAATGCATGATACAATTTGCATCCATAATGTTTTTACTATGTATACCGTAAATGATAAAAATCAGTTGGTGAAAGACGCCTTGTGCAGGGAATCGAATTATTGTGGTGTGAATAGTTTATCACGTAATGCTCACACAAGAAAATAATTAAGAAAATAAATATTTATATTCGAGCACAATCTTTGGCTATCTTACGCGATATGCAATTGTCAATATTGATAATAAGTGCAGTGGGTTTTGTAATTTTAAGCGATACACGGAAAGTATTGCGTTTTAAATCTTTTAAAATGGGTATGTTTGTGACTAGTCGTTTACAATTTTGGGAAATAATTGTCAAAATTTATACTTTCTACATTTAATTTACTGTTGAAACTAGAAGATCCAGTGTTTTATTGTTAAATCTCGACTTTTTTATTAAAATATTTGTCAATCTTTTATGTTGTGGAATAAAAGAGCTAACTTAATGCACATATATTTTCAAAAAATCTAAGTTAAAAATATTTTTTCATTGTTATACTGTGTTATAGTAAATGATTTTTGCCAAGTTACTTTTTATTTTTCTTAAAGATATTTATTTTACTTGAATATGAGTCGATAATATGGTTCCAGATTTTGATTAGTAACTTTGTTAGTAACCAAAATTTTCCACTAATTACGCGATCCACATTGGAATACCCGTTTATCTGTAACAATTCGTCAGATTTTTTAAGAACAATATCACAGCATTCAACTGTTATTGGTAGCATAAAAATCCAATGCTGATCTATGGAAGTAAAATATGTATTCCAAAAACCAGCTGTTTCATTATAACAAGATTAAAACCTTTACCGAAATAGAAAAACAAGTCTCTTCCATTATAATAAGTTAGTTATAACTTAATATTTTAGGAACCCGATACATTATGCACATTTTTAGTTTAGATTTTTGCTTAGCGCGTAAAAACTTCTTTGTTATTTTAACCATCCTTTTATCTCTAACGGATTTCGAGATTTTCTTATACTTTGAATAATCAAACATTATGTACCTATACTTATTTTTTAGTTTGCTTGTTTTTCTGTAAATATATTTCATTTGTTTCTTCTTTTTTTATTTTATAGTGCTTTGTCCGTTTGTTTTGATTGTCCTTGCGTTTTTTGTTTTTAAAACAAGTACTTTGTTTTTATTTGCGAGTGCGTATACGAATCTCACATAACATCTCGCTCGTAAATTATTGTCGTGGTATAGGTATTCGGTTGGTTTATTACAAAGTTATTAGTGGCCTACAATGCAGCCTTCAAGTTCTAATTCAATTATTTCTAAGATTAGCCACTGCTCACAGTGCTGATACAACAGTGCAAGCTTATTCTCGCTGCTTTATTATTTCTGCGGCGAGGCCGATATCAGCTGTTATCTCAGCGGAGAAACAGAACAGCGACGCAGAGCGTCTTTATCAGCTGCAGACCTCTCCGTCGCGGCGCTTATCGCGCCAGGCCAGCACTAGCATACATGTTATCAGGCAGCGCCGCCACTATTAGAATATCTAAATATCCTTAGCTCGCGTCCGCCCGCGCCGACCCCCGCGGTCCCGTAATGTACGCTTGCGATAAGCGCACTGCCTTATTTATATTCATCAATGGCGTGTTATCAGTTATGAGCAGAAATGTTTATTAGTACGGCACTCGGTAGTACCTATAGAACGATATAATACACCGGTGGGTTGCATTACTTGCACACTTACGTCTTGAGATTGCCACGGGTGGCATGCAACGTCGCTCGAGACGTCGTTCTGATAACCGCGCTTTGTCCCGTTACGTGTCGGCCTCAAATCACCCACTAGATATCTATTTCCCAGACTCTGCGAGGTGACAAAACCTACCTTTGTATAATACACACCCGTACCTATCAATATATGAACATAAGTGGCGAAATATCTGATGTAACAATCTGATTTCTGTGTGGTGTGAGCTTTCAAACGCAATACGCGATAGAAATCGCTTTAAGCAACAAAATATCAATTTGTATGACACATGGCCTACTTCTGTTACACAAAAAGCCAAGTTACCCGTTCAAGTTGTAAATAATGGACGAATGAACGACATATCGATTTTATTGTTGGATTTGTAATAACATTCCAGACGCCTTTCACAAACCAAAATACGACTACTGGGAAATGTTGAAAATACCTGAAATATGGATAATTTTGATGAACCAAAGAGTTGACATGCTGCAGTATAAATCATTATTTTTATTGGTAAACGTTCTTTATTGCTGAAAGGATTTTTAACACTTCTTGTTTAGCAGAAATCGACAACCAACAGTTGGTGAAGGAAGTTTATCCGACCCATCCATGATGTGTTTGAAAATAGTTTCAGCAACATTTTTGTACAAAATTTTAAAAGCCTGCACAAACATGCGAGTAATACTTAAAAGTGTTAATAACTAAAACAATTATGGTTTCCAGGTGGGAAATTGAATCAAGAATTATATTTTCTGCGTCAGGGCTGTCGATATTAAAAAGTTTATCAAATCGTTAAAAAACATAATCTTAAATCTAGTTATTTCAAAAATTTTTGTTTTTAAAATGCAATTTGGTACATGATATTAAACTTAAGTTTAGGTAAATACTTCTTTTCATCTTTGTGTAAATTAATCCTTTCAAAAAATTTATTTGGCATTTTGGCTAAAGTTTTTCAAAACTGCTTGTAAACCGAACCAATAAGTGACGCCAGCTGTAAAAAGACTTCAAGTATGCACCAATAAATAATTTGGCTTGTTGAAAAAGATGTAAGTTAATTTTTCTACAATTTTAACATTATATCTTTGAGTTAAATCTCTAAATCGGATTTAGATATTATATTTAAGATGTAGTACTGTTTAAATCCTATCATATATTTATGTCAAATTCACACTAGTTATTTTGAAACTAAAAATAGTACTTAAAAACACATTTTATTGCCGATTTGACCATTTTTTTATGGAACTCTCAACGATTTTCAAAATCCCCATGATTTTATGTTATATTGATGCACTTCTTAATTGAACATGTATGGTAATTGCACATAAAAATATGTTTGTGTGTGTAACAAGTGTTAGTAAAAGCTGTCAATCTATTGTTTATTAATGGTATGTTAAAACGTAAAGTACAAGTTAGTATTTTCCAAATCCAAATTGAATAGTTTTTCGGTGTATTGTTTTTAACTCTGGATTATAAAACTGAAACATTTACAATCTTTTTGGTGTAACTGATTATTTTAGCATAAAAATTGTTGTTTCATGTTTGATTTTAAAACTAGATCTGTCGACCAAATTTCGACACTTTTGAATTTCGAAATGTAAATTTAATTACTGTATTTCATTGTTAATTTAAACCCCAATAAACTACGTTTGTTGATCACTTGTTATCTAGCGGAACAAAAACAATTTAATCGTTATCAACTGTGGAGACCCTTGAAAAAATCGCTATCTCGAAATCTTTTTGTCGCTTATTATGAAATAATAAAACTTAATTGATTTTCGATAAACACTGATCACGAAAAACAAGCGTGTAATTGTGAACAATGACCTGTTGCGAATCTTATCAGATGAACATGTGATATCGTGTGAAGTCATAGTTGCTCGAAATCATGTCTAATCGACGTGAGAACTTGTAGCTGATGACGAACATGATGTCGCGCAGTTGTTGTATGGGGTTGTGCATTGTCATGGACTAGAGGAATCATGTCTTAAAAAACATGTAAACTTGTGACTTATGGCACGCATTACTTCATATAATGCCATACTGGATAATCGCTAGATCAAAATTGATTTTGTGCATCAGTAAAGGAATTAACACAAATTATTTGTTTGTTTTTGATAAGTGGGCTTTAATTTGAGAGCTAATTTTCATTTAGAGGCGGAGCTTTTAATTTTTTTTGCTGAGGTCTCTTCTTTCACATTTAGTTTGTAAAATTGTTACACACACTCCCACGTAATTACCTGTGCAAAGATCATTCGCTTTTTGTTAATGAAGTTCAGTCAATCTGTTCTTTATTAAACATCAAAAATTGGTTATTTTTTTTACGATTTACTTAAAATTTAAGGCATTAAACTGCGTTTTAGTGCTAGATAATTTCAGATCTTCTTAGCCTTCTCCAAATTTTTTTGTTTAACTTTTATTTCGAGACAGTATGACCTATCACCTAAAACAGTAAATAATTTATTATTCTTAGGTCAAAAACTTCAATTGTGTTGGAACGAGAAAGGATAAGGCAGTTAGTTAGTTTCAATATTTAGAAACAATAATTGCAGATAATGGCAAATTGAAAGAAAATCTGAATAGCAGAATAGCTGCAGCGTCAAAGCTTAACCTTTTTTCATAATTAATGCTTAATAAGCAAGAAGGCGATCTTAAAAGAAACAAAGACGCTAGTATTTAATGCAGTGTACGCATCATTCTTCACAATTCAGGAGCTTGAGATTTTTATGCAGAAATGAGGGATGTGGGTAAATTGATAAGTTAGCAATGAAAAAATTGTAAAACGCCTAGGGTAAAAGATGAAGAAAAATATACAACGAAGACGTGTGGAACATTTATTAAAAAGTAGGTACGCGAAAATGGAATGGAAAATGATTGGGGGAAAACAAGTAGAGGAAGACCAAGAACTTAATGTGCCACGTTTAGTCAACGATAGAAAGACGTGGAGAAACACAATCATAAACTAAGAAAACATGCCTGAACACCAAAAAGTACAAGAAAGATACTAAAAGAAAAATGAGGCTGATGAAGAGATTTGCCACAGTCAGCCAGTGGTAGAAAGAGGTAGAGACGCCTGATCAAGAACTAGGTAAACATACTTCGACACCGCAAGGTACAAGAGGATCCGATTAAGAATGTTCGCTGCTCTGGAATCATAATTAATTCTTTTAGACCATCTAGTGATGTGATTTGTCTATTCCGATATCTCTAACTCGTTTTGTATTTGGTAAATATTCGTCATCATCGAATTAATTTAAAAGGTTTTCTCCCAAAACGAGAGACAACGATAATACCATTATTAACTTTATGAACAATAAAAACGCGTAATAATATTAGTTGTAAACACAATCAATAGTCTTCAGGCGTCTCGCGGTAAAATACCGGTACTAAATTTTAACTGCTCTTGGTCTACGTCAACTAAGACAAAGCGGATATGTGACCTATCGGCAATCAGCGGTAATAGCTATAATCAAACCGGTTAAAGAATTATTGGCCGGTAAAGGTACACGACATTTTAACATGCGGCGCTACGAGATATTAAACGATTTGCAGTGAAGAGCAATTTGGTTACAATAAATTTTACCGCTATATGCTAATGCCACGTTCTTACAGTATACGCCGTGAATCCTTTATATTTATTAAAATGAGTTTTGAAAGTTATAAGTGGATAAATGCAACTGATTATCGGTTTGATAACGACGGCTAAATAATTGTGGTTGAAATGCACGTATTGATAATATGCTTTTAAGTATTTAAATGTCAGGATATGGTAACAATTGCTTGGATAACGCTTATCGGTCAATCCTCTCGATAATATAACCCCTCATTTATATGCTTGTATTGTTTCGATGTTTGTTATTCTATATCTAATAGAAAACAAACGTTAATTTTTAAAATCGATGGCTTTTGTATGTATCATCGTTCAATCAAATTTTAAAAAAAGTGCAAACTTTGAGGAACCACAAAATTATTATTGATCAATTTTTTTTTTAAATATTGTTGTTTATTGCTTTACTATTTACTATTTCTGTTAACAATAAAGCCTAAAGCAGAATGTTTGAATATTTGACCAAAACAAAACACGAGGGTTTCCAAAAAATTTTTAAAAATGAACACTTAAGCAAATAGCTTTTTATGCACGTTATGTAGAATCTTAATACAATTATTACTTCCGTAAAATTAAAGCTTCCACATTTTCATGAATAATGAGAAAAGTGCAAAGGTTATAAGCACTTTGCTGTTTCAAAGAAAAAAGTGCAATAGTTATAATCTGCACTGTTTAAAAAAAAAACGCAAATGTTTTAAACTAAAGCGAATGGTTTAGAACTTTTAATACACGCTATTTGTGGCCTAAATAATCATTTAAATTGAGGTTTTAAGATTTTTATAAAAAAATTAAAAAACTGCAATGAGTATGGCTGTAAAATTTTCTAAAAGCAATATTTTAGCAAATGTTTAATGTTAAAAGTTTGCTATTTTTTGTCGTTGTGCATCTCTAGATACATTTTGAGTTTTCAGTGGAAATAACATAGTTGATTGCCTTATCCAAATTAAAGTTTTCTTGCGTCCTAATTTAGTTGGAAAAAATATAATTTTTTAAACAAAACGTTTAACTATAACATCCTGCATTATGATGAATAAAAAAAATGTGTACTTGAATATCTAAGTCAAACTTCAACACATTAGTTGTCATTATTATTAAAACGTTGAATTGTGGGGAGTTGCCATTAACCAATGTTTGTGTTAATACGCTTTTCTAAAAATGACGAAGTTGACGCCATTCTATCATACCAACATAATATAAACTCTGGTCGCCACAATCTCTAATCTTTGACCTAAATCTATGAGCATAATTTATCTAGATAAAGCCGTGTTTTCGCTTCGACTTCATAACTGAAAACAAATACTTGCTGTGGATGAACGTAGCAGCGAGATGTAGCCTGCATTAGTTGGTCAGTGTTTTAAAAACTTTAGAAAAGCGGTAAATAGCTCCAAGTCTTAGATAAAACTTCTCATTTTTATCTAAGCAAGCTGAACATTTCAGAGCAGTGATTCTCAACCACATTTCTGACGACCAGCAGAACTGTGAAAAGCTCCCAAAAAGTGATAACTCTCCGAACATACTGCGTATTTTAAATGAACTTTAAAGACAAAATGTTTGCCTATAATTGTAACTATATTTAAAAATACATCTTGCACTATGTTAGCGTCAAATTTCCTGTTTCAGATGGTTTTTGACCTAACTTGCCTCATGTGTGTCTAAAATAATTTCTTTACCGACAAAAGATCTACTGTTTTCTGGTGCTCAATGTAGTTACGGTTGAGAAGCACTGCTTTGAAAGTGTTGTTTGAGAATAATGTTTCATATCACTCCAACTTTTCATATACTGTATATTTGTGGTATCTAGGTAAAACTGAGCATACCTACCAAGTTTGCTGGCGGTCCAAGTAGTAATCTTATCGTCGGTTGTTGAATTCACCAGGGACACCATTCTCATTGCTGTTATCTCCATATCTTCAACTACGCTTTGTCTGAAGACGTGCTTATCTAACATCGCATTTAGTATTTTGAGAGTGACTATTGTTCTTCGGCATGGTAAAACGCTTAAAATTACGACTTTTTTTATCAATTTCTTTATTACTTTATAAACATTGTTGTGTGTTAACCCTACATCAAGAAGTAAAGCACAACAGTCTTATTTATTAAAATTGACTTCTTCCGGTAAAGTAGTTTATGGATGCAGTTTCATTAGGTCTCCTTGGAAAGCTTTGTGGCGATTTTGCTTAAAATGACGTCATAAATTGAATCTTTTTATGAAGTTTTTATTATAACCACCGGCAATTGGTTATCATGACTTATTACCAACACACGCCTTATTTATGTAAACTCTCATACATATTTTTACAAAATTGCACATATTAATGAATACAAAACAATTATTTTTATACCATTATACGGTGTTCATTGCTCCGTTGCATATAACCTTGCAATTACGCTGCTCTTCCTGTCGTATAAATAATTTTACTATGAGAATGACGCATTCTTTGTATAATTTAATTAAAATTTAAACCGGCTAACTGCTATGTAACTAATTGCTTGTAACATTAAAATTAGTTTGAAACAAATTGGAAGCCTTATGCTAGAGTTTGCCCGGGCCCCCATAGTTTCGATTCGTTTAAGATTTAACACCTAAGTTTAGAAAAGTAATCCATAGTTGCTAGAAAAAGATAAGAACAAAAATCGATGCTGTAGATTTTGAAAAATATTATGGACATTTTTTTTTTAATAGTTAAATAAATAGTTGTTAAAGTTTCCCTTGGAAATTTTTTGATATATTTCAATACTTAACATCACCCAGGATCAGTCCTTCTTTTTCTCAATCGGTTCCTCTTTCGTTCTCGATGTATATTTTCGTAGTTCTTGATTATGTTTCTCTACCTGTTTCTATCTATCTAACTGTGGCACAATTATCCACTGCTCCTGTTTCTTCAAATATTTGTCTAATTTCCTTGTCCCACTTAGTTTTTGGTAATCTTCCTACTTCTTTTTTTCTCTATCTTCATTCTTCATATCATTATTGCGTATTTACTTTTTGGCATGCATTATAGATGCCCCAGGCATCGTGGTTGGTTTAAGTCTATATTTTTCTTTATATCATCATTCTAGGTTTTTTCTAATTTTATCATTGCTAATCCAATCATAACGACGTGTCTAATATACGACAGTATTTTGTTAAAGATACAGTTTTGTTTTCTGATTGAGAATCAAGGCTAAATTACGCATTTCTTTACATGATCGGCCTTTATTTCAGATGTTAAAATTCGTCAAAATTAAAATTTTATGCAATTAATACAACGGTCTTGCTAGAATATGTTTTATGCCAAATGAAGTTTTTACATGTTATTTTTTATGTTCTTGTAATGTTGAGGTTAAGATTATCTATTTCTAAGATCAGTTAACCGTTGATATCCTTGTAAGTTTCTAATCCATTGTTTATCTAGCATTATGCATATGCGGGGACGTATCAGAGTATGGGGGACATCGCAGTCGGGCCAGGCGGGTATATACGGGCCTGTTCAGCGCCCGATAGCGCGAGAGATACGACCTGGAAGTAGGAAACGAGACACGTAGATAAGAAAGTAATATGGCGGCTGCTGTAAAGAGATAACGTGCGATATGACCTGCACTGTGCAAGTGCTACGTGCGGAAAATTCTCGCTTCTTATGTTATATTCATGAGACTTCTTGGTTTTGTCTCGGAACTTGCATTTTAAGTGTATTTTATTGCCAACTTATATCAAGGGTGATTCGATTAAATTATTCGAATATATGGTAACGCAACACGACGTTAAAACCATCGTTTGCAACTAGGGATTGCAAAATTTAACAGTAACGTAAAAACCTATAAAAAATTAAAGAAGATGCTTAAATACATTTTCTCCTTCTGCAATGTGTAACTGCAAACGGTTTTGAATGTTCAGAACTTCTGCATTTTTAAAGGTTTTAACATTTACGCTAAAAAATAGCGCATTAATTCGAAAGCATTTTGGTTAATTATTGGCTTTACCGGTAACGGCAAAACCGGCAATCGCTGATTACAACACGGTGTACATAGAATTCGACGCGATATTCCCGATATGTGTCAAGTGAGCTCTGATAAAACTCGCTTTGACATTAGATGTATATCCGCAATAAAATATAAGTATAAAAGAACAAAGGCATAATTCCGCCATATCATAATTTAGAAACATCTTCTGATTTGGATTAAGATAAAGGATTTGAATACAAGTTTAAATAAAAAATATCCACATTTTTCAGGAAGCATGCGATCTGTTATCGAAAACTTGCAAACAATGGCTTTTGAATTCTTTGTTTTGCTTTTGTTTTTATGAAATTTGAACTAGGTTGTTTATTTTATATCTTTTTTGAGTTGTAAGTCGCGCTTGGATGTTTTAAAATGTGACCTGAGAGTAAATACATGTGCCTTTAGCTCTAGGAGTGGTTTGTAGATTGTGTAAATTTGTTTTAAGATATGCTAACTCGGCTTAAATTGTAGGTTTAGGTGATAACGGATTATTTTCGAAATACCAAAGAATTTGTGATCTTTATCGATTCGAGAAGCTTGTGCAAGCATATATGGTTATCGATATTCCTTGTATCGCCATTTAATCAATAGTTTTAATTTGATACATTTCCTGGATAACTTATCCCAATGTGAATTTTTTTGTTGTATGGAAACAGCAAAAAAAATTATTACCATTAAAGTTGAAATATTTTTAAATTCATGGTAAGTAAACATATTTTTACGCTAATATTTGATCTAAATAATATTATTTAAATTAATGTAATACCGTTAAATAAGCAATATGACAACCAAAGCGGTGTCAAATTTTTCTTATATGTGACCTTAATGGTTAGCAATTCATAGTCTACAGAAAATAAGGTTTTGTATCAAACACATTTTATGCAGGAATTTGCTTAACTTAAAACTCTTGCAAAAGAATTTTGAAAGTGTGTGCCCGAATCCCACTAAATGTCGTTTTGACAATTAATATTGTACGTGAAGCATTTATTAATATCTTCTAACATTAAAACCGTTTATTTAAAGGATTGACAATTTTATGATGTCTAAAAATGCTAAACTTTTTGTTTTCTTGTAAGTTTTAAGAGTCTGTTATTACAAAGTACCTTACATAAATTTATATATTATTTATGTTGTGCTTTTTTTGTGATTGTAATTCTTTAAAAAAAAATTGAAGTAATTGTTTGCGTTGATTTTTATCTATTGTATGATTTTCCAAAATACTACGCATAAGATTTCTAATCAAAATAAAGGAAGTATACTAACGCTCAAATAAACTGAAACCTGAAAATACAACAAATGTCTTCCATAAATCGCTGTTATACGCCACAAACGTATTTACAAATGTAGTTCAATGCCATAATTATTGTAGCTTTCATAAATCTCTTCAAATAACCGACGAAAGCCCTATTTAAATTAAATACCTACCAATTTATGAAGCTAATGAGTGACATTTATCGTGAATTATTTATAAATAAGTTGTTTACTTTGGGGCATGTCGATCAACCTGCCCAGAACGGTCGTACGTACTACCAACGGCCTACACAATAATAGTAACCTCTTATCAGACATCTATTCGACGGGTGGACTACGTTATCGAACATCGCTTGGGGCACAGAGTGGGCTTCAGGTATTTCATCACGTTTGCAGTACAAAAACATTCGGGCGAGATCCTTTTTTGCGTGAAATTTAAGAATCATTAAATTGCCTGTTGAAATTTATCGATGTTACTATACGAAGGGTTATTGATAAATTTCTGGCCTAGCCCAAAAGGAAACGACATACCTGCAAAGTAATCTTATTTTATTCATAATAATTACCCTTTAAGTCTATGTACTTATTACAACATTTATATCATAACTCTAACCTGTAAACCCTTGAAGAAAAATTCTTTTTAATTCTTCTTCTTTATTAAGAAAAATCTATTTGTTTAGTTGTACTTGCGTCCTTGTTTTGTTATACTTGTACAGTTATTTCGTGTAAACTATATTTTTTTTTAATTCAGCCCAACTATGACTTTCAATACCTCTATGTGGCCCTCCTCTTAAAACGTTTTGGGGACCCCTGGTCTAAAGCGTCGATTACCATTTTATTTGTTGTAAATAAATGTATGTTCTTTTAAGGCTTTTTTGGGCTGTAAAAATAAACAATAATTTTTATTGATTTTCTGGCAACAAGTGACTTGTGGACAGAGGCGTTATCCTGCGAAAACAACACCTATTTGAAAAATGTTCCACGTTGTTTTTGCACAATTTTGGTCCAAAGTTTTGTTAACAAAGAACAGTAATATTCTCCCGTCACCGATTTTCCTTGCTGCAAGTAATTAGTGACAATTATTTCAATTTTAACCCAAAAATCTTGAGCGAGAACTGTTCTAGCAGACGCGAAATTTTTTGGGCTCAAGAGAGCCAGCATGTTACCATTTTTTAACATTTTTTCGGCCTCTGCATTATTATGATAAATCCAAGTTTTATTCATTGTAACAATAGGGCCCAAAAAGTTTGACGTACCATCTTTAATTTGGCTGCAGTTGGGTGTGAATATTGCTACCCTCATACGGTTTTGATTAGAATTTAGGCATTTGAATAGCTATTTTGTTAATACTTTTATCATGTCCAATTCTTACTTATTAAATGACACTCTAAACGTAAAATCAAAATCGTTAAAGAGATTGCGGTTTAAAGTGAAGATGTTGCTATAAAAATAAATAATAAAGAAGTATCAAACACAGTTATTTGATCAACCCAATGTTTCAGTGGTACCAATTAAGATTAAGCATAATTGTGGCAATATATCACTGTAATTATTCTACGGATTCATGTAAATCAAAATTAAAAATTTAATGGGTTGAAAGTTGAAATGCAGTCTATTTCTAGTATTTGTTTAAAAATGCTATGTAAATGTGAAATACTAATCTAATAATCCATAATGAGAGGAACTCGCCTGAAAAATGTGTGATAGGAGCGTTGCACGCTTATATCAAGCTAATCAAAAACTGCACATGACTGCACTCTGTTGTATATCAGTGAATCATTATCCATCAGGTGTATTTATCCAAAATTCAGTTACTTTATTCTCACTGACAACACTTTATTGCAAAATGCCATGACATTTATGAATTTAAGGTTATTTTAATTTGTGTTAACTATTTTGGCGTCGGTGAATATAAATTACAACGTTGTAAAGGATTTTAATAGCACAAAATAAACTAGTCTGTAATCGATAAACGCAAAATATGTTCGGTGTTGAAAATAAAGTTTAAATCCAATGAAGTCAGAATATACAAATGTTTAAATATAAAATTTATTAGATAGAAAATCGCTTAACCTAATTCTTTGAAAAATAAAAATTTTATGAGACAACCAAAATGACGCCCCTACATATTAACCAAGTTGATGTTAATGCAATTCTGGAGCAATTTAAGACCCTTATTTTTTGCCCATTCGAACTCAATAAAAGCATTTTCTTCGACATGAAAAATATAAGTTTATTACTAGGATAAATGCAGAAAATAACAAAATGCGAACAGTTAATATCAAAATTTGAGTATTGTCGTGGGCGAAACATTCAAAGTAGTACATTTTATGCGACTTTACTCTACAATGACCTGATGTTCACAACTCTATCCAAAAACAACTTTCATTTGATATCTTTACTAAATATCATATAAAATCTCGTGAGAATTAGACGAACGCTAGGTCTTCCATATCACAGGAATCCGTCCATCATTAGTCGGTTTTGGGTACTCTACCATTAATTATACTGAAATTTAATGAGTAATGTGTTATCGTGGCCGGACCAGCACACATTTAGAAAGGTTTTTTCAGCTGCATAATGTTGCTGATAAGCGCTGCCGTGTGATTGGTATCTGTAGCAGGGCTACGGCGAGCTCAATGTGATAACAGATCTGGATTTTACGCAGAGGCGGGCTGATTTTTATAAATCCGAATGTATGGTTGAATATTTAAGGTTTCGAAGCTTAAATTTCTATGCCCAAACCTACAATTTAAAAAACTGATATAAATAAATTTGATTCAAAATCACTTTTGACTTCTTAAATTAAATATGTATGTGTTAAACTACTTTACTTTCTTCTTTGTTTTTTTAAGCAATGGATTTATACATTCATTATATACCATAAATAAATATTTAAACAATGTTTAAAAACGTTTTAAATTATATTTGCCCATTTGCATATCTTGGTATATAACTTTTTGTTTGTTTGTACAAGTAATTAATTTTAACCTACAAACGTTTTATTGTATTAGTGTTGCCTTCAACACGACAATTTGAATAAATTAGTATTGTAAAATGTAGTTGTGTACGTAAAATGAAAGCCTACACAAACTAATTTGTCACCCTAAGTTTAAATAAAACTTAAAAAATTGTTTGTCATAATTAATAAAGTAAATAGTTTTGCCCTCCACCAACTAGTTCAAAACAATAAATTATCGTTCTGTATTTTAGCAACAGAAGTGCGTATACTTTCATATATTTTTGTAGTCACTTCTAATAAGTTTTTTAGAATAATGTTTATTAAGTCGAATTATTTTCCTTTATCTTTCTGAAATTACCCTTAAAACTTCAGCATTTGTTGTATCGTATTAATCCATAAATTTCGAATAATAACATTGAAGAAGTCCAAAATTGTTTAAATCTTATTTTCTCTTAACCCTTCTTAAGCCCACATGGGCTGCATTAACTTAACCACAGAGCATAGCCCACGTAAAACAAACGACTTAATATTAAGCATTAACCTTCCATTGTTTACCCATATTAACATATAGCGTCCCCAGCTCTGCTCGCATATAAAAATCTTGCAAGTGCGGTACTGGGGAGAACCTCAGAGCGAAACTCCCACAACATTTGCCGATAACAAACTCATTTTTTAACGTGACCATGGAATGTTAAGCATACGTGATTTATAGTTGTTTTAATTCCCTTGGGCTGAATCGTTTATGTAATCATTTTCATGTATTGATTACCAGCACTTACAGTTATAATAATGCTGTAGTTCATATCGCCACAAGTATCTTCGAATACGAATCGAGATACGGCATTGTTTATTGCTTGCGAACAAAAACCGTACGAAGAAGTCTGAGGAGCCATCATCAACAACGTACCAAACTTATAATTTGCAGTTCGCCGTTACAGTTTTCAAAATTTAATGGGACAAGGTTGGGTTTTATCAAAAGTTGCTGATGATTATCTTTTTGGAATTGATTTACTTGTAAATTACTCTTTTAACATATCGGTTTAACGAAATAAGGTTATGTAAGTACTTAAACTTTGGCGCATAGCGACAAACCTGCACTTGTTTTACTTTTAAATTTAATAGGGAAGCGTTTTGTCTTTATTGTGTCATGTAAGGACACTGTAGTTAAGGTTGCAATGTTTTAGATTTGTATTTGTGGCACATTTATTCGTAAAGAACCAAATTGAAAAAATGTAATGTAGGTTCTAAGTTTTAGGAATAACATCTGAGGTTAATTAAATCGAAGTTTCGCCCTCTTTGCGACGAATAACTTCAGGGTTGGTAGTGTTGTGTTAAATGTAATAATGCAAGAAAATTAACGCAACTCTGATGATGTCCCTAGCTAAACGTCGATCTGTACAACATCAAAACACAATTTCAACCCAAAATCCATGCACGTTGGATATTGGTTGAGAAAATTTACGTCTACAAATTAGAGCACAATTTTTGCAAGTAAATACCATTAAAAAAATTATTAGTTATTTATCTGTGCTTTAAAAAAAAAAACTCAACTAATTCTGACGTACTTACCTAATATATTTATACAGCAGCGCGTTTCTTCTTCTTTTATATCTGGTCCTCTTGTACCTTTCGGTGTCGAGCTATGTCTTTCTAGTTCTTCATTATGTTTCTACACCTCTTTCTATCATTGGTTAATTTTGCAGATCTCTCCAGCTAATTCCTTTTTTTTTCTAGTCTATGTTTCACTTCGTTTGCTCATTTTGTTCTTGGTCTTCCTCTACTTCTTTTTCCTTCAAACTTCGTTTTCCTTTCCGTTCTTGCTGCTTTCTGGCATGCGTAGTAGATATCCCAGCCATCTTAACTGGTTTGGATCCATGTCTTTTTTCATGTCTTTCACTCCAAGGCTTTTTCTCATTTTATCGTTGCTAATGTTATCAATTAGTCTACAACTTTTTATTGTTCTCAAAAATCTCATCACCTGCGTCTGTATTCTTTATTTTTGCTTTCTTGTCAATGAAGAAGTTTCTATTCTATAATAAGAGTTGGTACGTACACTGCATTAAATATTGGCAGGATTTAAAGAAAAGGTGTTGTCGGCCCATGCATGTTTAAAATAAAATATTTTGAATATTATATTCTACAATTGTACACAGCTTTTTCCACCGTTTAATGACGTATAAGATCTACTGATATGATTTCCAAAAAAAACGGCTAATTGATCATTAATGATCAATGAACTATATTTGAGATAATAATTGTAACTGTACTTTGGTGGGTTTGAAAATCCACATCAATTCATTTTAATCAGTAGTGAAGTTTGCTGATCATAGATTACAACGAAAAAATGCAAATAAACAAAAAACCAACGGTCTTAGTACAACTTAATGTATTACAAATATTGGCCTACTATATTTACATGCGAGATAAAAATTGTGACTGATGAGAATCAAAGTACAGCAAAGAGATAATTTTGAACAGCAGATTAGTGTTATGTATGTCGCTGAAAGTGGGGATATTTAAGGAATGAATATGTATATTTGTCACTTCCTCAACTTAACAAATGCAGTAACTAACTTATATATCTCATTACTTCACCGTCGTGGTTATGATTTAATATTTTTATTGGTGAATCGGTTGCTCAATACGGACGTGCTATATGTCTTGATAAATTTCTGTACGTTATTCGTGTGATTTATTTTATTTCTGACAGTAGTTGTTCGTGCACGCATTTTTATCAGATAGTTTGTAGATAGTATCGCATGACAACAGTTCCTATGTGTTTGATATTGTGGGTGAGTATTTTAATAACGTTTGCACGCTTACTGATTTATTAATTAGAAAGTGATTGGCTTTGATTTAGTTTTAATGTCTTCTGCTAAATGTACGGTGAAGTGTATTGATTTATTTGTCTATGAAAGAGATTTCATACGCTATTCATTTAGGCAATTAAAATTATGCATGATGATTAATATTTTTTCACATATTGATGTACTATGTACTTATTAAAGAGTTAAAAACGTTGTTATAAAACAGCGTTTTATGCTACTTCATGTAAAGATCTTTGGTTGGTAACGTCGCCGATAGTATCATCACCATTTACTTTCAATGTTATTTTTTATCATATCCTTTAATTTTATTTTTGGGAAACGAATTAAAGCCTTATTTTATCTTATGCCATTGGGTTGATTCTAAAATGCAAACGTTGCTTCTACGCCTAATCTGTTTAAATTTAAATGAATTTTTAGTGTTGAAACAATAAACTAGCTTTTATAAATAGTACGGTACTCATAAAGACAGAAGCGGTATAGCAGTTATGATTGGCTACATTTTCTTTAAACTAATAAGCTCATACATAAATCTGGAGGACAAAATATTCTCTTCTCAGAGCGTTACCTACTCAAAGATATTTAATTTTTTTTTTGTATGATTCATGGCTCTTCAGATATCATGTATTATATTTAAAATCCTTATTATTTTGGTTATTTTTGATAGTAATAAAACAGCGTATAACATTTTTAGGCATCTCTGTGCACCACAACACACCTACAGTCTGAGATCTTTTACTTTTCTGCATTATTTTTACACAGTGCATGGTTACTTTTACACAAAAATGACATGGAATCAAAATTATTTAGGCCACTGAAAATGGTGTTATTTTGTTTACAGAAAAATTTTATTTATTTTTCTTTAATTTTGTGTCAAACAGTTTTAGAACAGATATGTTGTGTAATATTTAATCAAATTCTGTAATATCTATAGAAGTTTTCTCTGCATTTAGTGAATCTGTTAAAATAATTGTGTTAAATTTGCCGTGTTTTAAATTCAAAGTATCTAATAGTTATCTTTTTTTTTTAAGAAAAACGCAGATAAATGGCTCAACTTATTAAATAAAGTAGACAAATGTCTTTAATTTTGTGACGTTTTGTTACTAGTACTGATAGAATTTGTATGCGTCCTTGTCATTCCCGGTATATCTAATGTTCGGTGTTATTCATTTAGGAATTAACTCGCTACAAATTTGTCCAAATAGCATAAAGCGACAAAGTGTCGAATGAACACGATATTTTGGATAAAATTGACACAAAAACTGTGTAGTACCTTATAAAGCTTTTACCGTTTAAATATCGAAGTAAATAGGCTACATTTTAGTAGCCAACTAAGTCATAGGACATTTTACAACAGTTTCGATTTTAATAAGAGTTAGAAAGATTACTGTATCGTTGACTAAGCTGTTTCCAAAACTGATGAACCTTTTTTTTTTAATTTTAATGCCTTCATAATTATCATACGACTTCTTTATTAATCATTACTGTACTTTGAATTCAAATTTTGATGTTTTATGTATTTTTTGTGTTTCTATTGGATATGCTCAACAATATTTGGTTGCTACCATGTTTTGTTTTTTAATAATTAGGTAAGTTCAAATATTTATAGTTTTCTTAGTGATACGACAACATATTATATGTAACAATATAAATTTTAAAAGTTGTTGTCGAGGACGGTGTCTTTGTACGTTATCCACTGTTGTCTAATTTAACCCATAATTATAACGTTTAGCCCAAGATAAAATAAGTTAATTACACCACCAAGAATAATTTTTTTCTCAAGGTGGTTTGACGTTTCTGCGGAGGTTAGCTCATTGTGTTTATGATAATAAGCAGCACCACCTTTTTTAAAAGTTTATTAAACAAGCTCTGTCGATTGTCCTCCTGATTCCGTTAACACAGTCCAAAGTATACAGGGTACATGGTGGCCTCATTAAGTGCCCTGAAGCGGGATGAAATCATTATTGACTATCTTGCTGATAGTAGCAGAAGTAAGAATGTCTGACAGCTCCCAGACGATGCTCATTACTGTGCCAACTTTATCGTGATTAAGAGTGTTGTTAAGAACACTCAATCAATAAAGGCCTGCTAACGATTTGTGTGATTAAAATTACATATTAAAAAGATGATATATTGAGGCAGTTAAAGATCGGCTAAATTTGTCGTGAAGAAATTTTTATAAGTTTGTCCTGTCCTTTAACAGAGTGGCCATTTCAAATTTCTTTAGTAAATGAAAAATCAAAAGTTATTGTGAAGTATAAAAAATATCTTAAATTACCTAATTTTTTTTGCGTTTAATTAAGTACAGCTAGTTTATTTGTGAGATCCTTTGTTTTTTTGTTCTTTGGTCACTTGGATTAAAATTAACAAATACAATGAAATTGTTATAACTTGTCTATCAAGATAGACCTACCAATGGAACGAGAAAAAAAAACTCAATTTAATTAATCCATAGCAACTATGGTTGCCATTTAAAACCATCAAGTTTGACTTATATCCCAAAAATCAAGTGTGCTATGAGTTTTTACATATTTTTTTTTCCAATTCTTCGCAAAACTATCTACAGAAATCATTTACAATTTTAGTTTTAACATATAGGTGGCTATGGAATTATTAACCATTAAAAAAATCGTCTGGTTTTGGTTTATTCAAAATATTTTTAAAAAAAGGGTAAAGGTGAAGTTCAAATGTTAAAATGACATTAAATTCATCTTAATATTCTGCCCTACTTTGTTATTTTAACCGACTATGTAGGTAACTCTTATAATAACAAAGTTACTTATACAACAGATGTAGATTATTGTCGTCCTTAAGAGGACCTTTAATGAAAATGTGTTTTCTGGAATTCGCCTTAGTAATATTTGTTTTTCACTACATAAATACGTTCCGTAATTTATCTCAAAATATCATGTTTTAAGTAATTTTACCATGTGAAACATGTTTTAAACAGTTTTGTTGAAGTATTTTTTTTGCAATTCATGTATAGGTATTAACAAAAATTCAAACGCTTAAAAAATTAAAGTATACTTTAAATTTTATCGTATGCTTTATATAGGTACAAACTTTATATTCATAAAATTTGTAATAATTATAATTATGCGGTAGTGATTCTTCGACTATGTTGCGTTTTATTGTCGAAATTATTCTCTATGCCATAAAATATTCTTCAAAATGTTGCGAAATAGTTGTTTTGGGTTTGGTACATTGAATTCAGCACATTGTTAAAAAAAAAATGTTTATATTGTTTTCGGTTTGAAGTTGGTTCCAGTTTCAATCCCGTCTTATATTATATTATTAACACATTTTTATGCCTTCTTAATTTGATAAAACTTTCTTTTGAGTTCAACTTTTAAATGATATCTTTTATTCGAACATAGTTGTGTCAAAAAAATAAAATATAATTTTTGTTAGTTGCTCAATTATGTTTTAATCCTTAAGTTATACAAAAACCGATTTTTTTTTACTGCAATTTTAGCTAAATAACTCGATGGTTGATTTTTGAAATGAAGTTTAAAACAAAAATAAGTTTAGCTCGCACAAAAATGTTATATTTTTCTGAATATTTTGATGCCATTTATTTGCATAGATCTGTATGAGAAAAAAAAATAATAGGAAATGTATAATATTCAATTTATATCCAAATGTACAAACAAACACACAAAAGTTTATAGGTTGGATGTAGATTTTTAGTTTTTATAATGTAAATTCCGATAATAATTTGTAATTTAATATCTCATGTATACAAAATTCGTTAAAATTTCAGAGATAAATTCAATAAACATCTAATCTATCCCAGTAGTAAATAAACACAATTTTCTCCTAAATTTAACGTATTTGATCTTTCGCTGTTCGTAACTGATAAGTTTAGTAAATATTTTTAAAACAGCATTAGTCAAATAACAAAATTAAGATAAACAATATTTATTCGTTTACGTGATGCTGATTAAGAACGACCCAACCGTCAGGTAATATATTTATTATATCTCGAATTAACTAATTAAGATTTAAAACAAAATCAAGGCCTTCTTTATAATTAGGGCGTAAAGTATCAATATATCTCAACACGCTTGTGCAAATTGTGGGATTACGTACTTGGTGCGACGTTTATTTTAGTATCGTTTTGTTTTGTTAATTTGTAGTTTAGTGCTCTTAGCTAATTAGTGTTATGTGAAAAAAAAAAAGTGCGTAATTGTAATTTGTCAGCTGTTTTTGTGGTTGTTGTGTGTAAGTGAAGTTATTCGTCATCTTTTAGTATTGCCTGTACTTTTAACCAGTAATGTAGTACACAGACTTTGCATATGGTAATTGTTATTATTAAATGATACTCGAAAGAGCTTTGAATCTTATCGCAAAGCGTGTTTTTTGAAAATTTAGTTTTTTGCTTAGGTAAGTTAAAATTTAAACAAGTTTATTTTTTTTTAATATTTTTGCGTGTTTGTTGGATGAGATCAATTCTTGTGTCTATGAATTTAAATTATTTTAAATAAGTTGATGGAGCGATAAAGTGTTGGATTTGGTTTTCCTTTTATAGAATAGGAATTCTCGAATGTGCGCTACAAATTGCTGGTTTTAGATCATATTTTTTCCCCTAAGTTATTTAATAATTTGTAGTTATAAAAGATGTCACAAACTGCATACTTATCAAGTGTTAAGACAAATTGGTAAATGAATGATCCTTTAATATTAGGTCTGCGAAGTTTTAATAATGGTTGTCGATATAAAAAATTTAAAACTGGGAAATTATAAGGTTATAAAAATTACAAAATTCAGTAAATATATATCGCAGCGGAACTTTTTTCTTGTAAATTAGATGCACATTTATAAATTCCTTGTGTAATAATTTATAAGCTATTTGCTTTAATTTTAAGAAATTTTCCATTTCAAAAAAATGCAAACACTAGTATTCGCAGATTTAAAATTTTAATGTAAAAGATTTTTGTACTGATAATTATTATTTAGGCCATAAATAACGTGTGCAAAAGTCTATTACCATATCTGACAAGAAGAAGCCACATGATAAAATTGGTTTATACTTTTAAGACTTGTTATCAGCATGAGTTAAAACAACGTCATTGTTAAAATTGCTTATCAGTGCTTTTGTTAGTTATGTCATTATGTTTGCGAAAAGTTTTTGATATTAAGTTTTTTTTTGCTATAGAATTAGTTGTATACATTTTTTTACTAATCTGTGCACTAGTACAAGCCGTTTTCCATAGTCTAATTAAGCACTGGGTAAGCTAAGGAGTGAAACCGTGTCAAATTGGAATTAAATTCGCCATGTAAAACAAAAATCTATGAGTTAACAAAACAAAACTTTTAGGCATAATGTACTTTGCAAAAAGTAAATACAATGAGGTTAAACAATAGTATTTAGTTTCTTGTTTTCCTTTATAAATAAAACCAGTCCAAAATATACCGTAATTTAAGTGAAATTAAAGTTAAACTGATCAAAATGTAATGGTATTTACAATTTTATAATTATGAAATTGGTGTGGGTCCATTTTTGGACCAAAAACAAAATATTGCTTTAGAGAATTCTCGAAAATATTATATGCTTCAACAAATATACCAATATTTGAATTTACAGACACGTGTGCCTAGTTAGTAGACATAGTCAGTATTACTATATTGACTGAAAGGCAAACCCTTAAATATTATGGAAGGAAGAATAATGGACTGACAGACACCACTTTTCCTATTAATGTAAAATAATATTAATTAAGAACCACTTATCTTTTTTCCAAAGGATATTATGTCAAAATTCAACAGCAGTCTTAAGACTCTCGTCTCTTCATTAGCAAGTCTTTAAACTTGTATTGCATAATAAATTCTTCGAAAAAATCGTTTTTTTTTAAAGATATTTTTATTAATAAAGGGCGGGTTTGTATATTGACGATAGTGTTTTGTTACCCATCGATTATAGATTGTTTCCCAGCGGTGCTCATTCATTAAACGGGGTAATTTTATTCTCACAACGTTCTTATCGATTTAAGACATAATAAAGGATTAACGCAACAAGTCGGGGCAACTTGAAAGTTGAAAATTCCTTTCCCATTACAGTTACAACACATACCAACAGCGAGGTGTGATTGTTGGAACATGTCAAGTCAAATATCTCGAAGGTAAATCTCGGTAGTAGGTCGAAACTTTGTTATCAGATTTCTAAAAAGGCCTCGGCCAATTAACGTAATTATAATTATTCCCGAGTGTCAAGAACGTCACTCTGATTGCGCATCTTATTTAGTGAATCAGACCGAGCTACGAGGTACGCTAACAAGACTGTCCACACCTGCTGCACCTCTTATCAATCTGCAATCGGTACTCACACTCGTTAACGCGAGCATTGCACCTTGGCTCAACGTAAAATAGTCTTATCTGCGTCACAGCAACTTCATAAATCTAGTGCTGACTGTTGATTTTCCCAAAATAACATCTGCGATCTTCAGATAAGGGGCGACGATTCGTCTTGTTTGACGTGTCTGTTTTGGTCCTGGGCGTGAAGCGTATCTGTGGTGTAATTTTAGTTCGTTTCTGAATTTTATGAATTATTTATAATCCGGGGCACCTAACATCTGTGTTATGTCGTTTTGGCTTATCTCGAACGCCAGTTGATTTTTAAAGTTGACACAGCCAAAGATGAGGATTATGAATTAAAACCCTTGCAGCTGTTTAATGCTATATAAAACAGATAATTCAAAAACACTTACACTTGATTATTAATGGGACTTTTTCAAAAATAAAATCAGTTCTTAAACTCACATTTACATTTTGTTTTTCTGCTTTTAAATTTCCCAACAATAACAAGAAATTGTGGAATAACAAAACAGAAATTTTTTAATTAGTTGTGTGTTTTTGGAGTCTGAAAATCAGAAAATCAATATCACTAAATTTAGCTCTTAAAATGATAATCATCGATCAGATCAGTTTTGATAAGGTTCACACTCGAATTGGAAACATTTACGGTAATTTAAGCCCTATTAAAGTATATTTGATTTTTATTTAAATCGTACAGAATTAAATTTGAAAATGTTAATTTTTCCTCTTGATTAAAAAATGTTTTTGGTAATGCGTTTTTACTTTGCACAAAAATACTATAAGCTTTTCATTCCTTCCATAATATTTCTATTTGCTAAAGCTAAACAAACTGTGCAAGAGAAACCAGTTTTAAAAAATCAATTCCTTCGTGTTGCTGTCAAATAAAACATTCCGTTTCATTTTTTCTGCAAATAACATAAAAACTACAAATTTTAAGTTGGGTTGCTCTATTCCAAAATGAACAACATGTCATTTTAATATCCAATTTTCTAAATTTTGGTTCAATGTTGTAATTAGTACTGATTAATGCCTAAACAAAGTGGATTGTTGCTTAAATAAGACTAAAACTTGCTTTAAAAACATTTTATTAGTTTATCTTTTACCAAAATACCAGCATTTTATTATTTTTGAATATCTTTAAATAAAACTTAAAACATATGATTTTAAGAACATTCTTTAAACTTAAATGTTGATGAGAACCTGTATCGATGATGGCATTAAACTTTTGTAGGATCTCTGCAGCACTTCACTTCATCAAAATTTATTTTTTTAACGAAAATGTATTTAGTTATATTTCATATTCAAATAAAACTATCATGAGTTGTTTAACGTTGCCTGGTACGTAAATTGATTAATCAAAAGCTCATTCATGATCACAAATTGTGTATGGATGTGATTGTTGTTCGCTGGTGTTAATAACGGTGTGCTGAAAATCACAGGTGGATAAATATGGCTGGCCACCATGTATAATCGGCTTATACACGTATACACCATAACTTAGCGATCAGAACGTTACTTAAACCGTACAATTACGCAGTCTGGGAAAAGAGCCCGCATCTAAGATCAGCATAGCTACAATAGCTATTTGTAAATAGCGACTGGACCAAGATGGTAACGGAGATAAGTAATCTCGCTGCTGCAGGCTACATTAAAAAAAATCAATGCCGATATATGGCGGTGCGTCCATTGTATGCTAAACGGACCGGACAATTAGAGTTGTGTCGCTCGGTGTGTTTGTGCACAATGCTGCATCACCTCAATATGTTACCAGTCGTTATTGCTTGCTACCTTCAGGTGTCAGACATAATGCACAATTTTCTTTCTTGCCAATAAATATGTAAGTAGTATAGATACATCTTTTAGATATCGCGCGGTTTTTATTAAGGATCTGTACTGAAGGAGGAACAAGGAATATTAGCGCGGCACTTGTTTCATAGAAATATTGTAAGAAATACCTGAATGTTTTGAAAGCAGTTTTACCCAACTTTTATATTAAAGTGGGTGCAGATATGAGCCGTTTCATTTGAAAGTGGCATGAGTAACTTTTTACGAAAAATGAGTTAAAGCTGTTTACGATTACGAAAATGTATGGTATTTTGATCCTTAAAACATTTTACTTCCAATTTCTTTCAAAATTATTACTACTTTCGTCAATAGAAAATTTATTGTTTAACAGAAGTGCAAATACATTTATTTTTAAAATGGTTTAATGATGGATTTGCTTCCCTTTATACACCCAATTCACCACAGTTATTTTAAAAATTTAAAATAAACTGAAACATCTGAAAACTTCATCACTTATATTAATAACAATGATTTAATGCATGAATAAACTTTTATATAAAATATGTTATTTAAACTATTTATACTTAAATTTCAAAATGTACTGATAAATTTACTTATTACTTATGTATTTTATGAATATCAATGATAATGAAAAAAATTTGGAATTCAATAAATTATATTATACTACTATAATTTAATCATCAATTATTACCGTCTTATCAAACATCACTTCAGTAAAACACAAGGACAAAATCAACATAAGTCTGTAGTTTTTATAAACTATTAATTTTGAAAGTGGCTTAAGTCTTTTTTACACATTTACAGTAATGAAAAATTACGAATATTTGTATTCACATTAAAATACTGAACAATTAATATCTCAAAATAACATAAACGTTACTTATGCCACTTTCAAAATAAACTACTTATATTTAAATGAAATTAAGAAGTGCTACTTTGTTGAATTTTATTCGACATCTTTGCTTAGTTCTTGACATAACCACCTTGCCGTCTGCACAGTTCCGCCAAAATGGAATAAGTTAAATAAATTCATCATGATGTACCTCCCCATCTGAATAACAAAGACACCGCTTAATTTCTATTTTGACTCTCTATTAAACCTTAAAAAATGTCCCCAAATATGTTTCTTTGTTCTTTTTCTTAATCGAGTCTACTTTTCGGTGTTGAGGTATTTTTTCTAATTCTTGATGATGTTTTCCACCTCGGTCCATCTTTGGTTAACTGTGGCACATCTCTCCAGCTGACTCCTTTTTCTTTTAGTGTATGTCTCACTTCGTCTTCCCATTTTATTCTTGATCTTCCTCTACTTCTTTTACCCTCAAACTTCGTTTTTCATCCCATGTTTGCGTACCTGCTTTCTGGCATGCGTAGTAGATGTCCCAGCCACCTAGATTTTATCGTTGCTTATCTTATCTATTAGTCTATATCCTCTTCTATTCTTTTTAAAAATCTTCTGCGTCTGTATTCTTTGTATTTTGTTTTCTTGTTAGTGCCCAAGTTTCTGATCTATAAGTAAGAATTGGTAACGTACACTGCATTAAATACTCGCGTTTTTTTTTCTTTTGAGATCTTTTTTTTATCAAGTAATTATTAGTGGCGCGATAAACATTCTTCGTTACAGCTATTCTATTATTTGACTCGTCTTCCAATATACCGTTTTCTGCAATTATCGTTTCTAAATATTTCAAATTTTATTTCTGCCCAATTTTTTATTTTCTTTAATGGTACAAATTGTTGAAAATCTGAGATCGTCGAAGCAGTATGTACGTCACACAAAAGCTGAAGTAGTAATTCGAACTTTTAATGCATGTTGTAATCCCTCTTATACTGGAGCGCTATTTGTACTGTTTAAAGCTTAAAAGAACGTTTAACCAAAAAATAGAAACTTTACCAACTCTAAATAGACAAAAGCAGTTGGGGTACGTACGCTCTATAACAGCGATTCTTAACCGGGGGCCCGTGAAATGTTTTAAAGGGGGTCGCGAAAAAAAAATTATAAAACACTTATACTTTTTAAAATCATGTAATCGTAAAAAAAATATTTTTTGCTTCTTATTTTTTACTTCGTTTCAAACTGGTATCATTTTGTAGTAGTAATTTGAGTTCTACAGTGCAATGCAGTGCAGATTGTGGGGACGCACCACGTACTAAAATAAAGCGAGGGCAAATACGATTTGACAAAATATTCAAATTAAGCGACTCCTATCCGAAATAGAGGATCCAACTAGCAACTGTTATATTAACAAAACAACTCAAACATAAAATCTATCACGCTTTTTTTTATTTTTGCTTAGGCGTCTTGTACAAGTTCACTTTCTAGACAATTCCAAATTTAATAAAAAATAGAATGTCAAGATACAATTTAATATAAATTATTTAAAACCTACCATAGAAGTGTATAATATATTAAAAATATATAGTTTGAAAAGTTAAGTAAAAATCGAACAAGCACAACTTATTTACAAAATAATAAAAAATAAACAAAAATCGAATGTTATCACAAAAAAACTGTCCTTTTTTTGATATAATATAAACAAATATATATTTCATTATTTTTTTAAGTTTTAATTTTTCCTGTCAATCTGTAAGAATTGTCTTCTTTTATTTATTATAGAGAGAATAAATAAATAATTATAAATTAATCTAAAAAAAAAAAATTTACATACTTTAGATTTGCAAAGACGCGGCTGTTGTATTCATTACATCAAAGAATGTAACAGGACAATTATTACTCTCTGCTTTTTTTGCACGGGGGTTCATTGTCAGGGAAGATACTTACACGGGAATGTTTTTAAACAGGGGGTTATTAAAGGGGAGTTAATGTCCGGGGGAGTAATTTCGCTAGAACAATCGGAGAGATATCTTCTTTGATTCGCCAAAAATAAATCGTAATAATTATTGTTACTACAAACTAGGGGGGCCGCGAAAATATTTTAGAATATTTAGGTGGCCGCGACTACTAAAATGTTAAGAATCACTGCTCTATAAGATCTAAGTTAAGGTTAAAGTTTTTTTAAAAATTGTGTTTGAAGCATGTTTTGTATAACTTAAAACATTTATGTGTTTAAGTACAACAAGATTTATTTCCATTTGATTTTGTTTTCAATTATTTGTACCACAGTAATTAGTGTTCGAAGTCGGATTAACCACTAATCCAAACAAGAATCCAACACTGTGAACTGCATTTGTACATAATTAACGCAAAGAAACAACTGGAATTCCTCGACCCTAAACTGTTTGTGTTTAAATTGATCCCAATTTGTCCGGAATGAGGTTCTCAACAGCTTCTTCACGGTAGACCCACGACGTCATTTTACTAACAAACTTACATTCGTTATTGCTTTTGACAAATTTATTTAGAGTAGCAGGGATTTAAAAAAACGTGATGGATTATGCATTCGGACTCCGGAGATTAGCACAAAGTCCTGGTAAAAGTCGAGTTTAGTTTTAACTAACACCGGCATGTGGCTGTGGATGTCCCGCGGCGGTAGGCGGTCCGACCAGTAGCGGCTATTAACACGGCGTGTCGCTAGCGCACTGTTATTAACACGCACTGTTCTTGCCTACATCTCCTTTACGGTCTGATCTGTACCTTGCGGCTCCTCGGCATTACTCACTTGTAGTCACATTCTTAATTTAAAGCTGCTACTTCTATTGTTCCTATTCATTCTCATAATGGACCTCTCGTGCCTTATCTGCGTCGAGGTAAATCATATTTAATTTATTCGATTATGCTATTTGATAAGAGTAGTACGGTTAGAAAATTGATAAATATCCGAGATTTGTGTTATTAATGTTTGTCATACGAGGTTTGGCGAATGTTTGGGACTTCGCAAATATTTCTGTCAGGAAGCTTTCAAGGAATACGTTCGTTTTAGGTTCAGTACCAAGAAAACGTTAAGCAGCTAGGTTTTGTAACAACTTTTTTATACACATTAACAAAAATTATGTTCAGGTTCAGTAGAAACAAAAAAAAAGTTTAGGTTTAGCAGCTACAAGATATTTGGGTTCTGATATTGTAAGCAAAAATAAGGTTCAGATTCGGTAATATTAAGAAAAATTAGTTTCAGGTGTATTGAGTGTCAGTACAATTTAAAAAAATTGGTTTGGTTCAATACGTAACAGAACAATTAGGTTTAGCCATTAAAAATAAATAAGGATTGGTTCAATAGTATCAAGAATAATTAGGTTCAACTTCAGTGCCATTAAAAAAATTTGCTTTGGTCCAATACTTACAAGAATATCCGGCTTGAGTGCCAATAAAAAAATTAGGATTGGTTCAATAGTATCAAGAATAATTAGGTTTTACTTCGGTGCCATTAAAAAAATTAGGTTTGCTTGAATACTATCAAGGATAATTAGGTACAGCTCCGGTACCATTAAAAAATTAGGATTGTTCAATAGTATCAAGGATAATTAGGTTCGACTTAAGTACCATTAAAAGAATTAGGATTGCTTTAATAGTATCAAGGATAATTAGGTTCGACTTTTGTACCATTAATAGTGTTAAGAAAAAATAAGTTCTTTGTAATGGTATCAAGAATAATTAGGCTTAGGTCCAGTGCTGTTTAAAAAAATTACGTTTTTATTGATTACTTTAAAGAATAAGTTCTGGATCGTCCTAAGAAAAATGTGTTTAAGTTGCGTTCAGATTCATCACAATATTTTTGGTCGTTTTAGGTTTAGTATAAGTAGTCACAAAAAATTAGGTTTGTGGTTCAGTAGCATCGAGAATAATTAGCTTCAGGTTCATTAACATTAAGAAAAATTGAGTTTGAGTTCCATTTAGCTTCTAAGACAATTTATTTACTTAAGAATTAGCAATATTATGAAAAATTGGGTGGGTTTTAATAATGTTAAGAAAATAGGCTGGTTGAATAAATTTGTTCAGAGTAGTTTCAGCAATTTTACGGAAATTTAGGTTTGGTTTCAGTAGTGTAAAGAAAAATAACTCGAGGACCAGTTCAGGTGTATGCAAATATTTGTTATTCAATTCAGAATCAGTAGCAAAATTATAGGATTGAATTCGTTAGAATTAAGAAACGTAGATTCAAGTTCGATTAAGTTCGTATAAATGTTTTTTATATTCTTGGTTTCTGTTCGCATTCGGTTTCTATTTGGGTAAAGTGAAAGTCTAGGCGTCCAGAAAAAAGTTGACTAAAACAAACAAAAAAACATTAAGCGTACCAATACTAATGGTATAGCTAGGATCTTGTGGACATGTGTACTTGCAATTTTATTCTGGTTTAATATGTTTAAATCCATTCCTATTTATACAACTTTGCATTAACTTTTATTAAGTACTCTAGCATTACAAGCTTATCTAGTTAGGTGACTCAAAATATTTACTTGTATCTAGTCTAAAGAATTTTGTAACTGTTTCCTTTATAAATAAAGCTCACAAAGTTGCATTTTATTGACCTCGTTAATATTTATTTATAGAAGCACATATTAATTGCGAAGATAATGATCGAGTGTTTCTTAACTCTTATGGTATGGTTAGGTCTAATAGCACATTGGCGCCACTAATCTTAAAGTGGCTTAACAGCATCAAGAAATGTTCATTCCTCTGTAGATAACGCGTGAGCTGATAGTGTCTTCTAATTTTAATCGACCAACAAATGCGTATTAGCTGCATATGTTCCATTAGATTCGATGTTAAAAACGAATTTTATTTATTTACGATATAAAAAGGCCGATCGACCGATAGATAACTGGGCCACCCTTAAACATCTGGTGTTGTTAAGTTTTAAAATTGAAAGTAGGTACGTAATTATACGTATAAAGTTTAGTTTTAATTTGTAAAGACCATAAACGTATTAACATTTAGTAAATTAACATCCCTTAAGATCTTATACAACCGTAATTTTAATTTTTTTATGAGGAGCAATTAATATGTAAGCTGCAACCCAACAAATCAAAATAGTTGTTAAAGATTGGTAAAAAGCAGATTATAAAGAAGGGAAAGGAAATAACAGAAGGAATATCATTTACCACCTAGAACTAGAAAATTGTAAAGTTAACAAAAAAATTGCTTATAAGTAATTTCGTAGAAAATCAGTAAAAAGCTTTTTTCTTCAACAATTGTTTTAGGACGTTTTTGAATAAATTATAATGGGAAATGCATTGTTTAGAGTGTCTTTAACATCTTTAGAAAATGTAAAGACGATTGCAAAGCAAGGTTTATAAAACTTTTACAATATTTTAAAGGGCTGTAAAAAAAACTGTTATAAGTCGTTTATAACCAAATTTAAGGTGAAAATGTATTCATTGGCGTGCATTTATTATTCTATAAAATATAAATATTATTGCAAAACGTTTTGCCCAAGAAAATGCAAGGTTGTACTTTTCGAACATTTTTCCAAATGTTAGGTTGCTGTTTTGAATCACTTTTGAACAAACTTAAGGTGCCAATCTGCCAATACATTCTCTTCAACATTTTTAGAAAACATAAAGACCATCGCAAAACGTTTCAGTATTTGGCCTTAAAATGCAAGGCTATACATTAAGCAAAATTTTGAAGAGCTGTAAAAATTGTTTTGGTCGTTTCGGAACAAACTAAAGTTACAGCAAACTACAGATAGGTAAATTGGAAATGAATTGCTGAATTGCTGGACAAACTAGAATTGGAAATGGATGACCTAGGGTGCTTTTGCCATTTTTAGAAAATATAAAGGCCATTGCAAAACTAGCCAATTTTTTGCATTGCATTGTAAAACTTTGCAATATCTGCCCAAGAAAAATGAAACTTTTTCTATTTACCATAAAATATATACAGGGTGGTCCACATAGAAGGATCTTGTAAACGGCAAGACATACAAAGAAGTTTAAATTATACAAATTGTTCCCCTTTCTAAGACCTAGGTATTCAGTGACGCTTTATTGTTTTAAAAAAGTTCCATGGCCCGCTAGATAATAAACCAAAAACAAAATACGCACTTTTAAAAATCGTTAATATATCGGTTATACTTGATGGTATAAAAATATTTTTGAGGAAGTTGTAGATTTGGTTAAGCACTGTAAAATGAAAACATTAATTTGTTTTAATATTGTTTAAATTCTTAGGTAAATAACAAACTTGCATTTTTTTCTGAAAACCATAATTGGCTTAGACCTCATAAAAAAACAATGTTTTCCTCTTTTCAATGATATAAGGTTTGATATATTTATTTTTATATTAAGGCCAAAACAAATAAAATTTATCAAAAAGTCCCTATGAAGTATAGAGTGCCCTGAATTTAAACAAATTAATGAATGTTATAATTTTACAGTGTAAAAAAATTTACCACTTTTTCCCCAAAAATATTTTTGTACCATCAAGTATAACCGAGTAAGGATTTTAAAAAACTGCCCATTATGATTTTTGTTTATTATCTAGAGTGCCATGAAACTTTTTAAAGCATTGAAGCATCACTGAATGGGTTTCAAAAAGGGAAACAATTTGTCTGATTTAAACTTCTTTGTAGTTCTTACGGTTTACGAGATCCCAATGGTGTCCCTTTTATGTTGACCACCCTGTTTAACAATTGTGTACACATTCTTTAACTTCAAACATACAACATTTTAAAAGAAGCACTGATAGAAGTTGTGGATATTGATAAAAAATATATCATACAACATTTAATTTCTTAATAACTGACTTTAAATTTTGGAAAAAATAAGATTCTGCTTGAAAATACCGAACCAAAATATGCAAAAAGAAGAACATCATGCAACAAAAGGTTCAACAGTGTATTTAAAAATGTAACTAAAAATTAGAGTTACTAATTAAGTTGGTCGCAAAAGTACGAAGAAAGCTTGGGTTACCAAAGAAATATCGTCTAAACAAGCAATTTTGGTTTTTGTAAACGGATTTTCAAGTAACAGTGGAGCATCATCAATTTTGAGATGAGTTGTTTGGTTGGTTTTACCGTAAAGATCAAGTCCACGATGTCGATCCCCAGCGATTATGCGGGAGATTCAGAGAATAATTATAAATCAATGTCTTATGCTAATGTACCGTGATCGATAGATGTTATCAGGATCCGCCGCTGTATAAGAGGAAGTTATAAATCGTTTCAAATCTAAAATTGATCTGTGAATTCTATCCGTATTAAATCGGCGGGCACACCTCTGTCATCTGCAGACATTTTATGCGCTATCGAGTTTTCCAGGGAAACTTTTTTAAAGCTTTTAGGGAGATAAGGTGAGAAATGTGTTAAGGGATGATTAAAAGGCCAGAGCGACGCTGGCAGCACAGATAACGTAGGTATAGTTTATTCTGTCGCACATATCTCGATAGCGTTCAATCATTAGCCTGTCTCTCTCTGGAAGTCACTAATCACCTGGCTCTATGCTCCGACATCCCTTCTTATAATAACCGAGAGCTACCGCTTCAATAATGATAACGTTTTTTGTTGGATTAATCCTCACAGAAAATGCATTCATAGCCCATATCTCATATCTAAGCTAATGGGCACCGTTTTTCATTTCTCCGTCTCTACAGAAGAACGCTCTTATGCCAGCCACGTTCTGTTTACAACTTTTAATTACAATCCTCCGCTAATCAGCACAGCCTTGACAAAACGAATCGATCAGCTAGCAGACTATTAATTGCACGTATTTGACTGTATCAACAGGTATCCCGCCCTGTGTATGCGTTAATTTATGGCGGCACTCGTATTATGTCCGCCAGAAACAATTTTGTGCTATAAATCAGAGGGTCCAACGTATTACTCAAAAGACGTGTTTGTACAACACAAGTTCTGTAATGTAGAACTACTCTGCGACTTTCTAAATATCAAATTTTTCGCAACATCTCTTTAGGACGAAGTAAATATTGGTGTAGCTTGATCAGTACTTAAATTATTTGAGTGATTTATCCATGTAATGTAAATAAGTTAAATCAAAATCATTCATCTCTTATAGAAATGCTAGACCAGTTACCAGACTGTAGTCTCTACGTCAAAACAAGATTTTTGCTACGAAAGGACAAAAGTCTTGAAACTGGTCTAGCATTTCTACAAGACATTTTTCGTAGAAGAAGGTACACGATTTAAACTAAACTTACTTAAGTTATCAGTTAATTTTTGTATTAACTTTTTTTTACCGTAATTAAAGTAAATGTAACAAATAACATTGACGTGATTTTTAGCAATTTATAAAAAATAAAAGTGTATCAAAAATTATAAAGTTTTTGTTCGTATTTTAAAAGCTCTTCATGTATTTAAATTAAAGTTTTTCTCGCGGTTTAATTTGTGACGTTTCTGTCTATTTTTGACGAAGTTGGTTGAAACTAAGTATGTTTGATGATTGCACTGTTAAAAAAAATAAGAATACTGTAGAAATTATTGTCCTTCAAATTTTAATGCGCCAGGTTTGGTAAATTTTAGTAATTTTCGTGTAAAATTTGTTATTTTTCACTAATTTGCTGGTGATTTTTAACAGTAAGTTTGCTGAAATGTTTAAATTGGTAAACTCTTAATAATATGTTAAAAATACACTTCGATTTATTGTTGCACTTGTAAATTCAAATTAAAAAATCGAAAGCTTTGGGTTTTAAATGCCTTAGTTTCTTAGTTGATTTCTAATGTTTGTGCAACTTTTTAACCAATCTTATCACAGCCTTATTGAAAAGTACAGCTAGAAACAATTTGTACATTAAAATATTTATTAATAATGGATGGGCAAAGTATCATCTCGAACATTTCGTTTTATTAATGGAAAGCTCTCAGATAATAAAGTATTTTTGTAATTTGATGAACTTTAATAGAATATTGAATTTTCTGGTGACTATTTAAAAGTAGATCACAGGATAAAATTATAAAGAAATCAAATTTGATTTGCAAGGTTTAAATGCAAGGTACTACATATAACTACAAACAAAAATATTCAGGAACATTTTCATACAACCTACTTAGGAAAAAACACAGGGTGACTAAAACAAAAGAGACAATAATTGAAATGTATGTATTCTTTTGTTTTGGTAGCTACATATTGTTAGTAGTACATTTTTCTGATTTGTCTGAATTTGTTAAACTTTAAAAAAAATTTGGTGATATTGTAGACTAAATTGTTTGAAAAAAACTAATTTTTTTAAAACTAGTTAGAAAATATTAAATTAACCCTTCACTTATTTATTAAACGTATTATATTATGCTATGCAAAAATTCATGATTTACTGGATAATGTGTACACTAAGTATATTATTTTATATGCATCAATAATTATTGAAATTACAAGTATTGGTCTTGTTAGTAGGCGTTCTAAAGCACACAAAACAGTTTCACTCGGTATTAAACCTTTATCAAGCATCTTAAGTTAGTTAGCCAGGCACAGCAATGAGAAACAAACGTAATCTATGCCAGAGGGCTAAAGCAGCGCCACCTATCAGTACTCAGATATCTGCTTATCTACCCCAGACTAATGCAAGTCTAGGAATTTATTTTAAAAATAACGCATAAACGTGCATGGATACATGACCAGATATAATTAGACGAAAGATAGAATAAAAGCAGTGATAACCAGGATAATATATACGACTCCTCAATTTGTATCAGTCCGATATACTAATGGCCAATAAATACATGCGGATAATGACCGTTAAATCTATGTTACCGTGAAAAACAAATTACCTACTTTAAAATATATGGTTGGGATAGCGACCTAACAGAGAAATAACGTATTAAGTGAGATCATCATTTTGATTTTTACTGTAACACCCACAAAGAAATACTTTAGGGATAATAAGTTTTTTATCAAAACAACCGATTTCCGATCATTGCATTGGTCGACTTTCAGCATTTTTGCAATCGATATTCATTTATTTCTTCAAGGCAAGTTTTTTTAATAAATGTAACAAAAACATAGAAAATAGCTTTAAATTTTGATAATATGTTAACTACATTTTTTGGAAAGTTTACTTACTTAATCTCCCGCTTCTATTTGGAGCTTTTGTTCCTGGCAATGTCTGTGGTTTTTCTTTGTTATCTTTCCTTCGCCTCTCCGTCTTTTGCCAATTCCCTTATTCTGTTCCATTCGATCCCTTTGTTTTTGCAAATTTCCGTCGTCTTCTTTTTCGTCATTTTCTTTCTCCTCTCCACAATCTAATCATCCTCTTCCATCATTTGATGACATGCCCTAGCCATCTTAGCTGTGTCTCCTGGAAGTATTGTCCAATCGCATTTGCTTTGAAGTTTCCTTGTTTCATCTCTCACTCCTTGGTTTTTTCCAATTTTATTTCAGAATTTCTATGCCTTCCTCCCAACTGTTTTTCTTATGGTCCATGAAGCTTTGTTTGATATTTCTTAAGCAAAAAGCTGTGTAACTCACATTAGAATTGGAATGAAGGTGGTGATTTTTATGCTTAACAATACAAATGTGTTATTGAAAATCTAAAAAAAAACTGAAGAATTTTTTACTTAAAAGCTAGTATTATACCATTTATCTGTGGTTTACAGTGGGGCTTTCAAAATTCTACAATTTGAAAAGCCAAAATTAAAGTATGCTCCATTTGAACTAACAAAAATTTTCAGCACTAATGAAAGAAGTGCTTCTGTGGCCATGTTTAGCTTAAATCTTTTTAACCAACATCCAAGATCCTTCTTAAACTGTGCTTTCAGATATTTACAATGATTTAAAATTTTGACTACTGTTTCGTTTTAATGCGTTTTAAATTATTTATGATGAATGGAGCATTTAGCAATTTACACCAACCTGGTGTCAGTTAAATAAAAATTTATGGAGAAATGAAACCTAAAATAGATTATTTTTATGTTGATGGTGATTTATTAAATAATTACGATAACAATCTTCTCGGATTGCTCTTGAATATTAATGTGTTATAAGTTATGTGGCTACAGGAAAATTTATTTTGTTAAACAGTATTGGGTGCACCAAAAGCATGGGTTTTTAAAGGTAATTAAATTTTTAATTCAAATAAATGGATAAATTCATGATTTCTGAGAACTTTATGCATTAGAATTTTATTGTATGATACATTTACAAACATGTTGGGATTTAACAGTCTAAAATAATATTTTCAGAGCAGTATGTAGGTTATTCAATCAAAAATGTGCATACAATGTGTGTATGCTTGTTTGTTCTGTTGTAACCTGTAATTATGTAGCGCCCCCTTTAATTTTTATAAATTCCACTCAACTGTTGTTCGAATACTCGCCCATGCCAATCATGACCTGAAACTAAACGGGGTACAATTTAGTAAAAAAAAACGCAGATTGACGCTCGATATTTATTTTTGAATAATAGGTTTTTAAAGTTCTATGCACCATCTGCTACAAATGGTACTGTTTGTGTTTTGTGGAATTATATTAATTTTTACCTTTTCTGTACATAATTGAAATGGGAAGGTAATTAACAACGTTTATTTGTTTTAGTGTATTTGAAGCACACAATATATTTAAATTTTATTCAGAGATTGCATTATCTTGTCGTAGCTACAAGACCAAAGAGTTTTCATGGTTGCGGTAATCTAAAAAAAATCACCACAATATTACCTGCGTTTGTATCACGCAGTCACCTTGAAAGCAAAACAAGATAACTGGTATCACTCGAAAGAGTTCGTCGCGATTACCCCCTATGGCCTCTCCTTGGATACGTCCATGTTTTTACACGTGTAAAAGCATAATAAATATTTAAAACTAGATAACCAGGAGGTATTTTACGCATCGTTTCATTTTACTTGTTTGTGACAAATTTAATTTAATTCCATAACTTTTTAAGAGGCCAATTTTGAACCAATCTGACAAGGTAAGTTTTTAAAGTATTTTTTTTTTAAATGCGGTTTTGCGTTACGTGGAGCAATATCTAACAGATTTTTTTCTTAAAGTAATTAATGATTTTAATATTAACGAGAAATGTCTTGCAATATAGTTTTTATTTCTTAATCAAAAACATAATTGTCATCATTTCGATGAATTTTTGTATCTATTTCTTGTAAAAAATTGGTTGGTTTGTAAAAATATAAGACTCTAGGGACCGTCGAAGGTCAGTTATATATTTAAAATTTTTATATACAAGATTATTCTTAAAATCTGAACAATAAAAATCAGATAAAGTCTGGTGATCATAGTGGATGTGGTAAAAGTTCTCATTCAAGATGTTAATGTTTTTGAGTTATTGTTTTTCCCAGCATTATTATGCTGTAGAATAATTGGATCTTTTTACAGCAATTTAGCGGGTGGTCCTTGCAGTGGGTGACAATATATTTGCGTAGCCCATATATGTATAAATACCTATATTGCGCATTCCTTATACAGGGTGTCCCAGATTACATTTTCAGCATGAAAATCTCGCTTATTATAAGAAATGCAGGTTTGTTTAAATTAGATGAATTATTATTAAGGATGAGACGAGCCACAATCAATTTTTAAAAGTACAAAAATCGTCGTGCTTCAGATGTTATAGCAAAAAATATTAAAATGTCGAATTTCTTTTTTCTCTCATAACTTTTTTGTTTTATTCATTAGGTCAGTTTTATTAGTAATTTCTTGAGGTATTTTTTAATGGAGAATGTAACTGTTATTTTAGATTTTTTTATCACTTACAATTTTCGAGATATTACCCCTAACTTCATTTTTTTTATGGGCCGCGAAGTTGACTGTGGAATAGTTAAATGTGCTTTTTTTTTCTCTTTTTAATGAGATATTACTTGCTATATCTATTTTTATAAATAACCACAAAATCAGGAAAAATCGTATTTTACCAATAACTTATCAAGCTATCTATGAAAAAAGAAACAAAAAAACAACTAACTAAATGTCAGTTGACAGTATGTATCAATTGTCTGAGTCTGAGGTATCATTTATTAGAATTTTATAGTGTTGTTGTGTGATTCGATAGTCTTTGAAGTTTGAAGTAATTATTAAAATTATGGCTACATTTAAAAATAACAAAAATTTTGACATGTTGAGAGGCTACATTCTTTGCCATAAAAACTGTGTAGAAGCTAAGCGAATATACTTAGACCTGTATCGCGAAAGAAGGCAATAAAGAACGCGTAATTACAGTAATTCGGAAATGAAATTAAAGAATATGGTTGCTTCGAGAAAGCAACAGAAAAGCCAAAACAAATTAATGAAGAATTAAAATAATCTGTTTTTGCCCAGCGTCTATGGCAAAGAATGTAACATCTCAACATGTTAAATGTTTCGCTATTATTAAATGTATCCATCATTATAACATTATAACAATTACCTACAAAGACTATCGAATTAAACAACAATACTATAAAATTCTAATAAATTATACCGCAGACAAATGGTAACCGTCATTTGACATTTAGTTAGTTGTTTTTTTGTTTCCTTTTTCATAGATAGCTTGATAAGTTATTGGTAAAATACGATTTTTCTTGATTTCTTGACCTATTTATAAAAATAGATATAGGAACAGGAAGTAATATCTCATAAGAAAGAGAAAAAAAGAGCACATTTAACTATTCCATAGCCAACTTCGCGGTTTATAAGAAAAAATGAAGTTGGGGGTAATATCTCGAAAATTGTAAGTGATAAAAAAAATCTAAAGTAACACTAACCTACATTCTCGATAAAAAAATACCTCAATAAAACACTAATAAAGCTGACCTAATGAATAAAACAAAAAAGTTATGAGAGGAAAAAGAAATTCGACATTTTAATATTTTTTGCTATAACAACTAAAAAGCACGACGATTTTTGTACTTTTAAAAATTAATTGTAGCTCGTCTCATCCCTAGGCATAATTCATCTAATTTAAACAAACCTATATCTTTTATAATAAGCGAGATTCCAATGCTGAAAATGTAATCTGGTACACCCTGTATACAGGGTGTCACACAAAAAAAGACCGCAAGCTGTAACTCCGTTATTTGTGGTCCGATTTTGATGAACAAAAAACTAAATGAAATGGCTCCTCAAATACTATAAACTGAATGGGATTTAAATTTTTTTCAAGTTCAACTGAAATGTCAAACGATAGTCAATTTTATTTTCCAAACGGCACCATCTATTTTTTTTTTACTAAATCTGGTAGACATTTTTTTTCTGAATTCAATGATGTAATCATAAGTTAATTTTAGTGTTACACTAATAAGAAATAAAAAATAAAAGTTTAACAGAAATAGGTTAGGTTTCACAAAATTTTCGTGGAAAACAAAAATATCTTAATCAACAAATGTCATTTACCTAAATACCACACTGACGTTTAAATGACATTTGTTGATTAAGATTTTTTTGTTTTCCACGGCACGCTTGAAAATTTTGTGAAACCTAACCTATTTATGTTAAACTTTTATTATTTATTTCTTATTAGTTTAGCACTGAAAGTTACTTATGATTACATCATTGAATTCAGAGAAAAAAATTCTACCAGATATAGTAAAAAAAAATAGATTGTGCTATTTGTAAAGAAAAATTTACTATTGTTTGACATTTAAATAAAACTTGAAAAAAATTTAAATCCAATTCAGTTTATAGTATTTGAGGAGCCATTTCATTTAGTTTTTTGTTCATCAAAATCGGACCACAAACAACGAAGTTACAGCTTGCGGCGTTTTTTTGTGACACCCTGTATACAATGAAGTGAAATGAAAATATATTTCAGTCTTTTTAAGGTGTACTTAGACAGTTGGCAGCAATCATAGAAAATCACATTAAACTAGGATTGTTTACAAAAGCTGCATGAAGACTGTTGTTGTTTTGTTACAAAACGTGGTATTTGCATTGCAAATTACGCGTGCAGACACTAATGTTTAACAATACGAGACGAATTACTACAAACCTTAAAACAGAATTTTATACCTATATTTATTATAGTTTTCAATAATCGTAGATAATTAACCTCAAATGTCAAATTTTAAAACTGTCAAAAATGACGTGACCATTACACGTTGTCCAATCCAATGGATATTAGCCGTCTATGGTCCAATCGCTGCATTAATAAGGGAGGATGTATGTATATCTATACCGTTCCGTGTGTGGGTCCGCATTCACAATGGACGTAGTAGATAGCAGATAGTATTTTGTAGATAACAGATAGTGGTTAGTGGTTAGTGCGTAATACGTAAAAAGTCCGTAATAAAATGTTTACTTGGATACGGGTAACAACCGACTTGTTTGTAGCGCACCACATAACCTCTGCTTAGGTACATAATTTACTACAAGAACTTTAATATTTGTTAAACAAAGTAAAGTATCTATGTTTTTAATGTTTCAAATTAATTATTTTCCTTGGCACTGACAGTTAAATTTGATAAACAACCTTTCGCGTTTAAATTGAGGTTATGTGGTGCGCTACAAATAAGTCGGTTGTTACCCGTATCCAAGTAAACATTTTATTACGGACTTTTTACGTATTAAACTAACCACTAACCACTATCTGATATCTACTAAATACTATCTGCTATCTACTACGTTCATTGTGAACGCAGACTTACAAAAAATTGCAAGTATTAGCAATGTAGGTGTTTATACATATATTGCAGAGTCTAATATTTTACGATTATCATCCTAATAGCGTTCTCTCGCGTTCTCACCGCGCATTAAAGTCTCCAGCCTCTCTCGCGGCAGCTTCACCGATTCCTACTATCCTGCTAGCGCATCCTTGCGCCGTTTTCAATACCGGCGTTATTAGATCAAGATACCGTCGACATTTTTATACACTGGCCGTTAGCGTGAACGCCGTATGCGTGTGCTGTTTATTAAAGCTAAATAAGTATTAATTAAAAATAGCGAAAAGTTTTGATATCCGTATATGCAAAATAGCGATTTTCGTTGGCGCAAACGAGAGAGAAGGAATTGTATGTTGGAAGCCACGCGACGCCAGAATCGCCGATATGCAAATGGCCAAGATCGTGACGCACGACACATATGCCGCTGTACCCTTAATTAAGTCAAATAGATTCCACACGGGGACTAATCACTCACTTTAACTTTTTAAAAGTTTGGTTGATTGCGGAAATAGAGTCGTTTAGATTAGTTTGCGCCATGGGAATTGCGATTGTCGCGCTGGATCTGATAGGGTCGGAGGACACTGATTGCATATTTTTACTAAAAACGATAACAGGAATGAACTTGGGATAACGGTTGTTTATTATTTAATGTTAATATATTCCATGAGTCTTTGCAGGCTCGATAATGTGCCACAGTCTAATTTATTCCTTACCTTTCTGTTGTACCTACACACATAATGTTTACTACATTTTTTTCAATGCCGTCTATTTATTACATCCAGCCCAACTAGAAATCTCGAAAACAGTAATCAACCATCAATTTCTAAACTTTAAGGCTGTATCTATTTATAAAATTATTATCCTGAGCACATTTTAAAAAAATATCCAAAATATACTTATATTTATCGACAATATCTAGAACGCTACAGTGTAAAAGGTACCTACGGTGCAAATTTTAACACCAAAATGACATGAATTTGGGGCTATAGAGGGTGTCCCAAATTCGAATGTTTTACGGGGTATCTCAGTTACCGTAATAGTTAGCGAAAATCTGATATCGGTCTTTTGGGCTATTTTAAAAAAAAAAGAACGCGTGTGTAATCAGATATTTTTATATCAATTTCCATTTTGGCACTACAGACTACAGACGAAAAATTAAATTTAATTTTTTTTAAATTTACTATCGGTAACTTCTTTATTTATTAAAATAAAATAAAGTGTTATTTAGATTTTTCATACGGATTTTTATGCTTACTTTAAAAACAAATTTTTTTTATCGACCTTGATTTTTGAGCCCTATAAAGTAACTTGTATATTTTTTTAATAAAAACCCTAGTTGGCTATGATTTTTTATAAAATAGACTTTTTTAGCTTTTCAAAAATGTATAGTTTTATATATTTGTTGCAAAAGATAACTAATTTTGTTAAAATTTATTTATCAAACGTTGCCATGATTTCGTAAACAAGTAATTTTTACAATAAATTATTAAACAAATAAACGTCATTTCCAACAAATTTGTCAACTTTGAAGCAAATCTCTGTATTCTTGTGTATTTTACAACTGTTTATTGTGGTATTGTGAACACTTTGAAAAGTTCAATATGTTAGAAATTTACATTGTAAGTAATAAAAACTTGGAAATGACGCTTAGTTGTTTAATTAATAATTGCTAAAATCATTTTTTTACCAAATCATGGCGAACTTTGATAACTTTGTCACATAATTGATCTTGACAATTTATTAATACTTAATCGATTAAAGTTACTATAACTCTCATCATCGATGTTTTGTTCTATATAGGACACTTCCAAAAGTTATAGCATTTTAACAATATTACGCTATTAAATTGTTTAAATTAAGACTTGTTTCCTGTAATTTTATAAACATAACCAAATGTATGATTCGCATATTAAGTATTAGTCAGGTTTACTGTCAATTAATTTTAAAACTAGTGATCTATGTTAACTAAATTGTCTAATACTAAAGGCTGCACATGCTTTACTTAAATACATCTCTAAGAAATTATTATACTAGATTCTTTTTTCGTTTTTATATTGTAAAGCCAAAAACTAACAAAAAAATAACTTTAACAAAACTTACTTGTCTTGCATAATCAAAAGTTAATTTATAATTCCTAAATAGTTGAACACATTATCGAACGGTTTTTATAATCATAACAGATAGTAGTTATGCTACTTACATAAAATATTTCAGGGCCAAAATACATTTTTTAAACGTTTTTAGTGCAATAATCTTCTTTTTTGTTTCGTAGCTTTACCAAAAGTCTTTGCATAACTTAAACAATATTTAGCGGTACAAGAAGTATATTTTAAGAACCAGTCTTTTTGCGAGCTTTACATCAGAGTCGACATTTTAATGCTAACTGATCAAACTATTTGTGATATATTAATTAACATTTAACCAATATCATGGCTGCACTATTAAAGCAAAGGTGATCCAGATAAGCATAGTGAGTAACAGATGAGTGGGCGAAAAGCTGGTGGGACCTATCGGCCAGACTATCTCGGCATGCATATTAACTCCTCTTCTGCATAGCATACATAGTCTTTCAACTGATACATCCCTTATAACTGCCAACTAGATTCACTTTTCGTGACCCGAGTTTTTTGTGTGGTTTCGTCTAGACCACAGTTTGGTTTTAATATTAGAGTAAGTTTATTGAGAAAAAGGTACCTTTAACTTAGTATTTAAACCTTGCTCAGAGGATGCAAGTTTTAGTTAGTATTAAAAAATAAACAAAAAGTTAATTAAGCTATGATGAATTTACATGAAATTTGGTATGAGTGTACGTTCCAAAATATTGTGTAACTGTTTTGATTGCACTTAACGTATTAGTCAAAAACTTCTTTACGGTTTACGCTGGGAAAATGTAAGTGGCAAACATTTTAAATAATATTTCCTGCTTTTTTTGCAATATGTAAGAAATTCTGTTCAATGGCAGAATAATCGTAGTGGATGATAACCAATAAAAAAACTAATTATTGTTTTAGGCACAAAATTTTTGATAAATATACAGAAAACTCTAATATTCACTTTAATTTTGTACTCTTAATTATTGGGGGTTTTGTGGTTCATTTCTTATAATAATTGCTCATGGTTTGTGTTCCTCAGGTCTTTTTTGTTTAGCTTATTTTCAATTGCTTATTAAGAAGTTAATAAAAGGTGTATTATGTTACATTGTTAAAACAATGATTCGCAAGAGTTTGATGGTTTATTTTACGTCAATGGGGCTCTGTTTCAATTTTCCTGAGCTTGTTTGTTACAGAACTGGTAGCTAATGTTTACCATATGACTAAGCTTTATTTATAAAAACACAGCATACGTTTCCTGTGATGCTGTTCCTGCAGTTCTTCAAGCAATGACCTGGAGTAGGGGAAGGTGGTATATACTGGGACACTTTTTTTAAATTTTGCGTTACTTTTGAACGGCTTAATTTGCATCCCTCAAATTGATATGAGATATTCATATTGCTTTAGTTTATCATTGCATATACAATAAAATATTTTTTTAAATAAAGGTACACAAATAGAGGGACTGTCCCACTATACACCACTTGTCCCCACATAAACCACCCCGTGGTACATTGTGGGACAGCAAAAAATATATTTGAAATAAAGCATAAGTAATTAAAAAAAGGCTTAATTTTAATATTTTATTTTAAAAACTTTCACTTTTCATGGACATTGAGACATTGCACTTTGAAAAATCAAACTAAAATTGAAAATGTTTATTTGTTTTTTTAGTGCCCCCAAACGTAGTCGGTGCGCTTAACCTACACAGAATATTTTCTTTTTCAACACAGTCTTTATCTCTGTTTTCAGGGAAAGAAAATCTAAAATCTAAAGTCTTTTTTAGAAAATTTACCTGATTGTCATCATTGTCCCACAATGCACCATGTGATCAGTTTTTAAAAGCAACGATTTAATGAAAAACATGTATGATTATTTTCAGTTTTAACATTGTACATACCTTTAATATACTGTAAGGTACACCTACTCCAAATTTTCTAATTGTTGTTAAATAAATAAAAAAGTTGTAGCGCAAAAACTTAATAACCACAAAAAAACAATGCGCAGTTACCAAACATGCCTCACATGTGCAAGTTACTATGACATTGTTTACGACACATACTGTAGACAGGATATAATGGGACTGCCTAACCGCTATTTTGATGTAAACAAACTTCAAGTACGGGGTAACAGATGGCCAAAATCTCCGTTGTCCCACTATATACCATGTCCCTGTATATACTAGGGATTCTGAGTCTCGACAATTTTTTAAGTCCCGGGACTCGAGACTTTTTTTTATCAAAGTCCCGGGAATTCCCGGGACTTCGAGACTTTTGCGAATTTTATTTACATACTATAAAGTAGTGGTTTAACCCGTCAAAAATGAAGGTAGATTTTAAATTAAACCAAATTCACGGATTTTATTTATGAAGCATTTATTTTATGAATAAAGTGTAGTAGAAGTAATATTATTCTTAATTAAGTCTTCATTCTATTTCCAGGTAAATGCCTATTTTAAATAAACTTAACAATTTTCATTAAGTAGATATGTTTTAACTAATAAACTTAACAATTATCTTTAAGCTTTATAGCAGACAAGAAATAATCAGAAATAATTAAATATGGCAAGCAAAAAATTTAAATAAAGTAAACTAAATACTGATTGTTAATATAAACTATAAACATAAAAAATTATGAAACAAAATATTTTTGCTAAACTCATGGCAGTAAAATTTGTTTAAAAATTAAGAGTATAAAAAATTAATTTCAGTGTTCTGTAACATGTAGTCTCGTCTCGAGTCTCGAACTGAATGTCCCGGGACTCGAGACTTGGAAAGTCCTGGGAATTCCCGGGACTTACGTCTCGGGAAATTCCCGGGACAGAATCCCTAGTATATACCTTCCCCTACTTCTTAAAAATAATCCACACTTGAAAATCTGCTAATAACACCTACAAATATCACAAGTCAAAAAATGTTACTGTTTTTTTTTTATTGGATGAACGGTTATTGCGTGCTTTATCATGGATAAAATTAAACAAAATTTATAATCAAATTCGATACCCCTGTCTTGTTATTGATGGTTCGAGATACATAGATGTAGTTTAGTTTTACAGTTCGATGTGACCAGAATCCTGTTGATTTTCGAAGTTAATTGGAACAGCTGTCTGTTGATTACTGTGAACATGATTGACAATAGGTTAATACTCGGTGTTACATATGGTGGTTCGGTAATATTGGGAAGGCTGGAGGCTGTATAATTAATAACACAAGCGATGTTATCTGACAAAGCACACTCGCACCAGCCCTGAGCCATACACACAGCTGATCCGTATCGTGCTAGACATTCCGAACTCTAATTAAAGATTGTTATCGCTCGCGAGAACTCCCATCCCCCGTCTTATTAATTCCTAATATCTTTAATCTGCTATTCCATCGAATTTTTATGTGATGCGTTATTAGTAGATATTGTTGTTACTGGACGCTAAAGCGAAGTGTAGATGTGCCATTGTGTTTATACATGCCTACTGTAGCACGTGTTTAGATTATTGAAAGCATTAGCAGAGGATAGATACAAAAAAATAGACACTTAGATTCCATTGTAATTATCTAACGTATTAGCGGATATAAAACAAAATTTATGTTGTTATGTTATCAGATTCGATTGTATAGTCAACGTTAATATCTTAAAGCAGACTTTCTGCAAATATTTTTTTAGTTGAAAGCTTTAAAACTGTGTTTTTTTTTTCACTGATAATAAATTTTATTGGGCTAATCGTTATTTACATAGCAAAACATCCAATGACATCAACATTATAGTCCGTTCGGCCAGTGGTGAGGTCTATCGGATTAGCGCAGTAAGGCGGCAACGAAATACATATGTACATGCATTCTGTCTTTTTCTGTGTCATCGAGTTCTAAGCACATAAACACAAAACATACCGCTTACGTACTTACATTTACACACCAGTCAGTTAATCCGATAGACCTCATCACTGGCCGAATAGACTTATAGCTGATGTTTCGTCTTTGTCGTTTAGTGCGAATTGCGTTTACTTTTCCATGTCGTTGGTGTTTAAAAATTATGTTTTTTTTTGTGTTTTAACTCAAGAGGTGCTTCTTCGTTTTTGTTGTAATGATCCAAAAAAAATTGTTAATTTGAGCTTGTATTGAATATATGAGTTCATGTAAAAATTAATTACTATTTAAATAAATTCTGATTTCTTGACCGATGTGTGGCTATTGGCTATAAACTTGATTGATCGACTTTGGTTGATCAATGGGAACACAGTGCCTTCATTAAGTAACCTACTTAGCGATGCTTTTGTTTTTAGTAAACTATTTTCGGCCTACTTCATGTTAGCAAAATAATACTTATTTGCAAATATATCTCATGGTTAAGGATGTATTGGTTACTTATTTTTGAAAAAAAAAAATGGTATGGTAAATAATTATTTTGCATAAGTATTTGATCTCTTTAGTAGATCTATTTAAATATGAATATAGTTTAATTTTGTATGAGAAATATCGTTTTAAAGATTATCAAGAACAGTTTCAAAATCACATAAGAGGACGAATCAATGACGAAGGTCTCAAAACTAGACTAGATTTTCTTTACCAAGAATTATTCGCACAAATTAGATTGTGGTTTAGTTTTTAGTTTGTAATATTTATACTGTAAATGAGTATTACAAATGTGGATAAAACTGAAGACCTCATCTTGTAAGATGTACTTCGTGCATCAATTTTTAAATGTCTGCACTTATGAAAAATTTCAACGTTGTTTTCAAAGCATGTGAGGTTTTAAAAAAAAGTGAGGGAAGTCGAAAATTATAATAGGTGCCTGTTATCGTCAGTTTTGCAGGTGGCAGTCGGTAGTTTATAATGAATATTGATTGCGGCGACAGTGATAGGCGCGTAATCGTAACGCTGATGTGATGTATGGTGGAGTCGCTTACCAGCGAGTTGGTGTCGTGTAGGTCGTTGACGGACTGCTTCATTAGAGCAACGCCACGACATGCGCGACCCGTGTACTGCTTGCTCTTATCACTCCTGCATTTGTACCAACCTGTTCTTCATCTATCCTCCACCCAGAATATAAATTACTCTGATCGCAGTATATTTTATGAGTTGTCGCTCTCAGCGATTGCTATCTCCATTCGAATGGTCGCTGGAGATCATATCGTCGCTCATGTTTCCGAGTACAGTCACACTAGTTCTAACATTCGCATTTTTTTTTGTTCCAGGGGACGAGGAGGAGTGGGGAAGTAACGATGCAAATGCGATGGCCAAAGATGACGCCAGTACACCTATGGCGATAGACGCTACCACCAACAGTGGGAAAGCATCGACTTCCGGACGGACTCCTGATGAAGACAGAAGTAGTAAAACCGCAGAGAAAGAAGGAGTAATCCCTCGGTTACGTTTAAAAGCGGGTCTGGCAACGGATCCCGCTTTACAACCACAAGCCACCGCGGTGCTGCACGTTAAATCAGAAATTGAAGCGAACGAATCTCCACTAATAACCAGTGAATATCTCGCCTCACTACCCCCAGCTTTACAAACGGTTTTAGCTAGTAGTAGATTTTTTTTACCACCTCACCTTACGATCGCAGAAAACTCAGCAAGATCTGCAGAATCCGCGGAAGTCGCTAGACAACCAAACGTACCCATATACATGTGCACTCCGTGTAGTATTCGTTTCTCGTCGCTGAGTACTCTAGAAGCGCACCAGACCTATTACTGTTCTCATCGAGTCAGTAAACCGGCAAGTGATGCGGAAGAAAAACCCGCTGGTGCAACAGAACCGAGTGGTAATCAATCGGATCAAGACAACTCTGAAAACCCTTGTAAAGCTCTGCGCACTGGAAAACAGTACACATGCACTCATTGCTCTTACAGTGCTGACAAAAAAGTTAGTTTAAATAGACACATGCGAATGCATACAGTCTCACCTAGTCCTTCAACGACTTCCACGCCCGTGTCTAATGGAGAAACGGTGCCGGAAAGTCAAGATCGTTATTGTGCCGATTGTGATATACGCTTTAGCTCCCAAAAAACATTCCGTGCTCATAAAATGCATTACTGTAGCTCAAGGCACATGAATAAACCACCAAGTAATTCTACAGCACCAGCTGCTCCAGTTACTGCTTCTATAAGTTCCAAAACGACATCCAGTTCTAGTTCAACTCCAACTTCACCAGTTGATGCAACAACCTGTCGAACACCTCCTTCCCCAAGCAACGCATTACCTTCCCAACAGCCCTTCTTGGCGTTACCTACAAATCCCATACTTATAGTGCCATATTCCGTATTCCGTGGTGCCAGTCTTTTACCAGGTCTTTTACCAAGCGTCTCAGGGCTACCAAACCCCGACACTCCATGTTTCCTCTTACCGAATGGAACGCTCCAACCTATGTCTCAAGCAGTAGCTGCTGCTGGTAACACTCAATCGACGCAAGTCTTAAAATCGGCCAACAAACCTAAAGAATCTGCTAATATCAGAGATTCATCAGGTCCGCTGGATCTCAGTATGCGAAAAACGCCGGAACTTAAAGAACTGGTAATTGATTTAGGAGATGATCACGAAAAAGAGAATATTAAACACAGAACTCCATCACCTGAACAAATTGTTTGTGCACCTTCAATCCATGGTTCTCCTCCTTTAACTCCCTCGTCGCAGCATGATATGTCGCCTTCACGAAGCGTTTCTCCTAAACGGAAACACGATTACGAATCGTCTAGGAGTAATAGCCCACGGATGGCAAGAGGGACTCCCAAGTCTCTTCCAGACACTGATAAATCGCAGCACAGTCCCGATAGTAGAAGCCTAGGTGCCGCTCCTTTTGGAATTCCTGCTTCGTTACATCCTTTGTTACTTCGAGCTGGTTCTATGCCGCTCTTACCACCAGATATCCAAATGCGATTGGCTGCAGGAGAATTAGCCACCATTCCTCCAGCCACGCCCCAAGTACTTGTCAAACAAGGCGTCTCAAAATGTAAAGAATGTAACATAGTCTTCTGCAAGCACGAAAATTATGTCGTACACAAAAAGCATTACTGTTCAGCAAGATTACAGGAGGAAGAACTATCCAAGAATTCCGGAAGTCCTCCTGTTAGTCCTCGTAGTGGTGGCACCACAAGCCCTGCAGGTCAATACCAACAGTTGATATGTCTTGCTTGTGGAATTAAATTTACTTCTTTGGATAATCTGAATGCTCACCAAGCATATTATTGTTTGAAACGAACTGAGTTAGAAATAAGGAGATGTGGAAAGTGTCGTGGTATTGTGGAACCTGGACATCAGTGTATACCGACAGGAACAATTGCTGGATGGAAGTGTCCGTGTTGTGACGTAATCAGCGCCACAGCTAGTGCTGCTCAAAGACATATGGATACCCACACGGGAGTCAAAGCCTACCGCTGTACGATATGTCGCTACAAAGGCAACACGCTCAGAGGAATGCGTACCCATATCCGGATGCATTTTGAAAAGCGGGCACCAGATTTACAGGTAAATAATTTTTCACTTAACGGCAGTTACCGTTTCTGGCGGTAAAAATAATCAAAATTATCCTAGAAATGAAAATCGCGAAATATTTTCGTTATTTTTAATTTAAATGATCTAAACCAGGCTCGTGCAACCTTTTAAACCAGAGGGCCAATTACAAATTTTATGAAATCGTAACGGGTCGCACCACTTTATAGTGGATATGGAGATTCTTTTAAGTGTGAAGGGTCCGGAGAAATTTAAACTGATTTTTTTTTCTCGCATAAATTTCCTATATAAGCAACGCAGTGACACAACGAATTCCCTAAAAAAACGGTTTTAAATTTTTTATTTAGAAGCGTAGTTAATTTGAAGCGATCTCCTTATTTTTCATTTCTAAATCAGTTTATAATACAAAATAGAGATTCTCAGCTGTTGTAGTGCCTTTTATACTTACCAATTCTAATAATTCTTCATTAACATTTAACTTTATATCTACTCCACGATAAAAAATTACAACGTAACAGTATTAGACATCCGTTAATCACCAAGGCAAAGAGAATAAGATTTTTAAAAAAAAATGCAGTATATTTTAGAGTTAATATTACGTTGTCTGCCATTTCATGAATTTATCTTACCACAGTAAATATAAATAAAATAATAAAATAACATTAGAAAAAAGCTTTTTCTTTTCAGGGAAAATACTGTTAACGGCTGTTTTTTCAATACTTTCTTTTACTAAACTACAACCAGAGAATGGTTTCAGATGATTAGCTAAAATATTAAAAATTTCATAACTTGCGATTGTTGTGGGGTCTTGTTTATACGTATTTTTAAATAAGTTTTGTTGTCCCAATAAGTTTTCTTTCATTGCCATTATTCTTTCTCTTCTTAAATCACCTGTTAATTTCTCATAATTTTTAGACTTTTTTGACATGTAATGACACTTATTGTTAAATTTTTTTAAAACAGCAATGCTTGTAATATAGATACAACTACTGGGCCGCGGGCCGCATAAAAATGTCAGGTTGCACACAGGGATTTGGAGCAGTCCAATTTTTTAATTGCTCCACTCCAGCTTTGCTCCGGCATCCAAATGCCTGCTCCTGCTCCGCTCCAGCTCCGCTCCATGCTCCAAATATTGTTAACATTTTTTAAACAAGTTGTTTAACTAAATGCTTTGTTTTTAAAAACAAAGTTTTAATTTTATCGAATATGTGGAAGTTGGTCAAAAATTACAATATTTGACCCTAACAAACAAGTGAAATTAAATAAATGTTTGTAAGAACAAATTATTGATCTTTAAAGATTGGAAAAAAGAATAAAAAGTTGTTATTTTTTAAATTTTACATAGCAAACTGGAGCAGTGGAGCAATCAAAATTATTTGCTCCGGGCTCCACTCCAGGTCTGGGCAAAAACCCATTGCTCCTCTGCTCCGTGCTCCAGCTCCCTGCTCCACTCCAAACCCCTGCCCCTGGTTGCACAGGCCTGGTCTAAACTTGAATAATATTTCGTTAAGTTGACAATTTTTAAAGTAATTTAAAGCTGATTTTTTGTACTTGTACTTGTACTTATATACCTAAATAATGTTAATTATTTTTGGAAAGAAGAATTCACGTAAAAATGAAGAAAGTTAAATATGCATATCAGAATATGTTGTAAGAAACAGGCTATATTTAGATTTAAAAATATAAAAGGCAGCATTTAAAAATCAAAAACTAATAATCTAATTGAATTAATAAAAGTCTACTTATCAAAAAATGTTGTAAATACTGGCGTACGCAGGGGGGGGGGGGATAGAGGGATAAATCTCCCCCGAAAATTTGAAAAGAACTAAAATATAATTACCGTATTTTAAAATTGCGCAACATACTGCTTTTCCATACATATAAAATATATTGTTTGTATATTTTTCTCATGAATGCTATTTTTGTGTAGGTTTGACCTTGAAAATTTAAAAAAAAAATCTATGGCGCTGTTACCCCCGGACCCCCCGCAACTCTTTCTTACAACTCACTTTTTGTGTCTAGCCCCCTAGGTCATTTTCTGATTGCACCATTGCTATGCTCCGTTTGAAATTAGTATTATTTTTGCAAGTTAAAACAATATCCCCCTCTGAAGTATGTTTCTGTGTATCTACGCCACTGTTGTAAATACAATGCAATCAGCAATTACAAATTTTGCGTATCTTTGTAAAAATACGTTGGAGTCCACACGTTTATTTAATTCCATGGCCGCCCGCACGTTCGCTTAGCGTTACTGTTTTTGTGATGAAGACAAATTAATATTACAAGGAAAAATGGAAGTAGCAACGTTTAAGCTACATGTTTTGTATATTTTCGTTACAGGAAGAAAAATATATCAGTTACATCCTCGAAGACGACGGCACTAACGTGGTTGAAGCCAACATGGCGCCTGCAACTGGACCCTCCGGCGTAACAGACGATCGGGCGGTGTCCCCAAGTTCAGAAGGCCGTGTTGAATCTCTTCACCACTGCAGCCAGTGTCCGTACAGCTCAATACACAAATCACACATTTTACGCCACATCAAAATGTCGCACTCATCCGCCGAAGACGAACCACTATCAAACGGTTCTGCGGAGAAGGGCATAAGATCCATGCCTTCCCTGGAGGAAGAGGAAGAAGTCATAGTCAAAAAAGAGGCCATAGAACCAGAAGTGATAATAGCGCCGGTAGAAGAAGTGCTCAAAGAAGAATTCATTGAAGCAACATCGGAAATAAAACCAAAATTCAATCCCGAACGTGAAGCTGATATTCTCAAAGAAGCAGCCAAACCAGGTCCCAAATATTGTAAGTCTTGCGATATATCATTCAATTACTATTCAACATACATTGCGCACAAAAAGTTCTACTGCTCAAGTCATGCAGGAGAAATAACCAGTGCTACAGCTAACAATAACAATCAAACGACTCGTGCTGCTGAAGCTTCAGTACTTTGAGTGAAAGGATTAAGTTTTATAGACATTTTGTAGGTCTGAACTTCTTCTCATATCGTGTACTTGATCAGTAATCTCTTGACTGCTAAAAAAAATCAATTTGATATTGAATGTTAACGAGAATTTGGGCCAGTCCATATTGTATACGCGTACTTTGTGCAAATTGTTAAGGTATTGTTAATCTCTATTGTAGTTTTTAGTTGATAACAGTGTCGCGACTAAACAAGTCGGGTGCTAACATAATATAATAAAGTACATAGTCTGTATGATACCCCATGCAATATTATATTTCTGTTTGTATAAACTAATTCTTTTATATTCTTGTTCTTGTATAAACAAAGATTATCAATAATTTTAAAGAAATTAGTTTTATTAGTTGTATAAATTCATATATGCCAAAGCATGAATTCACCATTTGCATTTTATATTGGTTTAAAACTCGAATTTAGCGTAATATAAAGCTTCATATCATTTAGGTAAGATGTTCTCACTTGCAAATTCAACAGTTAAATGTACAAGTGAATAAATGTTATAGCTGTGTGGTGTTTTAAACGCCATATTAACGTATACAGTGATTATTACACTTGGAGACAATAAATTATTTATTTGTAATTCATTTGCTTATTTATTTATTTATTTTTACATCACGATTATATCATTTTTCCAAATAAAGCAGATCATCAATCAATAAACTAGCAACATGGAATGTTCAACAAAAAATGGTAAGTAATATTTTGGAAATTAAACTGACTGCTGAAGAAAGAGTTCTTAGGTTCTTACGCAATTTTATTTAAAGAAAAAGTAAAAAATACACACAATTTTACAACTACTCTCAAAAGCATCAATTTATGATTTACGAAAAAGCGCAAATACTACGTTTACAGCCTTTGAATTTTTTTTCAGAGAAAAAAAATAACTTTTGCAATTGATTTGTAACTTTGTACTTAAGTTATTTATAGCCAAATTAATTATTATTAGCCCTCAAATAATTAACATTATGATTTATCAAAATTCGATCGTAAATTTTCTTTAAAACTAAAGCGATTGGCTTCAAACTTCATATACACGTTATTTATGGCCAAATATAGGATTATTAGCCCTTAAAAAATGTATTTATTTTTTTGTGATAAATGGGAAAGGCTACACTTTTTTCAACCAAAAAATCGATTTTCTTTGTCTAAAGTAAATGGCTTCAAACTTCATATACACATCATTATGGCATTTAGGACTATTAGCCCTTAAAAAATATATTTAATTTTTTGTGAAAAATGGGAAAGGTTAGTCTTTTACACTTTTTTCAACAAAAAAATCGATTTTCTTTAAGTCTAAAGTAAATGGCTTCAAACATCATATGAAGGGTGTTGGGAGAAAACAAGGAATGTCAATTTTCATCGATTTTGATGCAATTTTATAGATATTTTGCTGTACTACATCAGAGTGTAATCAGTTTTAAAAAATACCGTTTTTTTCTCCAGAGTAATTCCACATATAAATATAGGCAGTTTTGGAGAAAACAAGGAATGTCATACCATGAACGGGAGAAAACAAGGATTGTCAACAGCGGATTCTGTTAGGCACATGCGATTTTCTGTCTTTAATTTTTTATTAATAAGGATAAACGTTATACTGCAAATTTTGACACCACTGTTTAATTAGACAGTTCATGCACAACTATTTTTCACAGAAAATTAAAAAAAAAATTAAAATTGAATTGTTTAGAAAAAGAATTTACTTACAGAAGAAGTATGGTTAATAATAGAATCTTTCACCGAAATCTCATTACCTCTTTCGAAACTAACGGGACAATAAATATATCCGCTAATTATAATAAGCAGTAAAGGGATTTACAGAAAACTGGAAATTGGTACTACATAGAATGTTTCACCGAAATGCGATTAAACAACAGCAGGTTCATAAATTCCTGTGCAACTGATTTTATTAATTTACATTTACACGACTAAATAACAAAAACGAAAGTAGAAAGTGCGCGTTATTGGAAACTAATTAGTTTAATTATTAGGTAAGTGTATTAGGGACTGAAAATTCTACTTGTATTATCTTTAAAACTTTCTATTATTAGTAGTGAAAAAAACAACTTCTTTTTATTATGTCTGGCTCAGAGGATGATGTAAAAGCCGGAGATTTTAAAAAACGTAAAAAATCTGAAAAGATGTTACACAAGCTCACATAAAACAATGGTCAAATATTCTTAACCGAAATTATTTTAAGATATGTCCTTTTCCTATGACGAAAATGAAGGAAATTGAGTCCACAATTTTACACCCTCGTCTTATGTTGCATCGGAATTCATACAATGGTGATATGGCAAACAATCCAATTCGCTCTAAAGGACAAACAAGGCCATCAGAAAATAAAGAATTTAAATTTGCCAATACACTATGAACTGCTTTAACTAAATGAAAAAAAAAATACAAAGATATTGCACATCTTTCAAAATTTTGTTATTCTAAATCTAATAAGAATTTCTACCTTAATCTACCTCATTAAAACAAACAATGTTATTAATAAATAATATAATTATTTATTAGTTTGTATAAATAATTCTTAATTACATCCTAAGTTTATTTTTGTTATAAATAAGTTACATAGTATTTTTTCTTTGGCATTCCTTTTTTTGAACCATAAATTTGACAGGTCACTTAGAATAACTGATTATTATAGTTTAAATAAAAATTATTTTTTACATTAATTGATTAATACTCATTTGTAATAATACAAACATAGTAAAATAAGGTTTGGTTGATGCAGCTCTATAAACAAAAAAATTATAGAATCTTTAAAATCGAAATGTGAAGATCTAATACAAACTTACATTCCTTGTTTTCTCCCAACACCCTTCATATACACATCATTTATGGCCAAATTTAGGACTATTAGCCCTTAAATAATATATTTAATTTTTCGTGAAAAATGGGAAAAGCGCACCGCTGTGGTCTTTACACTTTTTTCAACCAAAAAATCGTTTTTTTTTTTCAACTAATGAAAATTGTTTCAAACTTCGTATACACGTCATTTATAGCCAAATTTAGGATTATTAGCCCTTAAATTATCCATTTCATTTTTCGTGACATATGGGAAAAATGCAAAGGCGGTAGATAGTTTGCATTATTATTGACCACATAATCGATTTTCTTTAAAACTTGAGCAAATGGCTTTAAACTTCGTATACACGTTATTTATGGCCAAATTAAGGATTATTAGCCCTCAAATAAATTATATTACGATTTTTCAAAATGAGGTGTTTATAAATTATAACACACGTAACTAGGTACAAATAAAACTTGTACATGTTAAATGCGGTCCCAACAATAGAGCTCAATCATGGAACACGACACATAAGCCGTTTTTAAACACAAAAACGAATGCAATTTGCGCACTTCATGCAAGCTGCATTTAAGATTAATCAAAACATTAATGTGGCGAGTTTAGGCAAGCATGAATGTTACAGCCGTGGGCAGTAACGAGATATACCTATGCATTTATCGAATCTAAGTAATCTGAGCAGGCCATGCATATATTCCATGCACCTAGATAAGTTCGTTTATTTATTATAGCCTTATGCAAATGATTCCCCTATCTCGGCAAAAATGCACGAACGGCTCGCTGGTGATAGCGCGCGATACAACCAATATTTCGCGGCGACACGATAAAGCAAATAGAACTAAACCCACACAAAGAGATACGAGTTTTAGTTTAGACACTGGAGTTAATGTCTGTTTTCAGTTTTGTAGATAAAATACAAGTTTTTTATAAACGTTATCAGTTTAAAGCTAGTTTTAGTGAATTCGGGCTCTAAACATGCTGCCTTCAAAAGTACAATTTATTGCTTAAAATTTACGGTATTTGTTTAAAAAGTCTTCAAAAACCCCTGAAAAGCGTTTTGAATATCGTTTCACAAAGCAAAACTGGCGTTCATTTTACACTTTATGCTTATTAGTTTATAAATCTTGGTGTACCAAAAGCTCAAGCAGATTCCAATATCTTTGGAGTCACAGTGAAAAAGGCCGACTTCCGGTTCCTTGCTGTTATGTTCCATCATATAAATACCTTAGGGACATTCCATTTGTTACACTTCTTATCCACGTTTTTGGAACGTCTTCGCTTTCGTCTTTCTCCTGGTCTCCACCTCCTAGCTTTTTTTTTGTAGTATTTCTTCTCCTATCCATTTGGCATGCCCATACCAACCAAATTGTTTCTTTTGGGGTTTTTCTATGGCAGTCCTTTCTTTTTTTACTCATCTCTGATTTTTTAAATTTTTGAGTCAAAGAAAATTAACATACATCATCTTTTTTTACAAGGTTGATGGAGTGTTAGAAACAAAAACTCGGGTACTATTACAATTGTTCAAGGATCTGGGGTACTCTTTTGAGGAAGTTTGGGCCTAAACTGTAATTGGTGAGGTGAGATGATGTTTGTCAAACCCCATGAAAATTAGGATGGGGATCTTCCATCTACTTTCATCATGTTTTCCGCTAAATTTCTTAAAAGTACAAAGAGTGCAATAAATTGGGGTTCACCATTTTTCGCTTCATCAGGGCCGGTATCCCGAACTCGCTCGCGTTGAAGAGTGCTACATGAAAGCGAGCGTCTCATTGCGAGTGGAGCGGTCGCTTCTGTATTCTCATCTAGCCCTCCCTTTGCTATTCTTCGACGCGAGTGGGTATATGTTGCAACATTGGAATTTTACATGGGCTGTCACTTTTACGTCAGTTTTTGTGTGTTCTGTGGTTTTGGTTTTGATTGATAATGGGGAAATTAACGGAGCAGCAGAAAGCAGCATTAATAGAAATGCTTAGGGAGAATAGTCAATTATTAAGTGGCAAATTTCCACAAAATTTTACATATAACGATAACGATGCCCAAAAGCAATGGAGTATAATTGCTACAAATTTAAATATTTATTAAAATATATTACTTATTTAGTTGCATGATTTCCTTTAACATAACCAAGAAGTTTATTTGTTGATTTGGTTAAGTTTAAGAAATAATTTACCATTATTTGGATGACTATACACACTTTTTATCATGAAATGTATTGTATAACCTAATATTATTTTATTTAATTCATAAGAATGATAATGGATTTATACAAAATATAATAATGCGTAGCTAATTATTACAACTTAATTAAATGCCTGAGATATACTATTTTACAAGACTGTATGGCAAATGTTTATAAATTCAATATAATCCATAATAAAAGAAAACACAACGACTCAAGAACATACTATTTGGGTGCAAAACGAGCGGTATTTGCCAAAGGGACTGGGTATATCCACTCGTGTTCAACGCGAATGCAGCTTATGCGAGAGGAGACGTTGGGAATACGATTGTCAGCGGTTTGTGCATCCCTCGCGTTCAACGGTACCTAGCGATATCGCTGAACAGGAGGAGTTGAGAATACCGGCCCTGAACACTTTGGACAAAACATCATTTTATGTGTCATCTTATTTTGAGCTCAGTTTATTCTTTAATACTTTGTTTAACGTTTTCCAATATATTTATTTTTTGCATTAACTTTAAAGTAGTTAAGTTTTAGATTTACAACAAAGTGTTAACTTTGAAGAATTTTATGTGAGCTTAAAAAATACTCATCAACCAACAACCCTTATGTTCCTTGTTCATAATAGTTGATGTGTCGTTTTACAAATTCAAGGTAATTTTGAGTTGTTTAAGAAAGTAGTTTTCATTACTAGTGCCCACCAAAACATATTATTATAATATAATAGGGTTCGTTGATTCTTCGGCATGCACAAACTCAACAAAAAAAGTTTGTCACCAACTACAGTTTAAATAATTCGTGTTTATTTAAAATATGTAATGTAATTTAAAAATCATAATGTTCTCTTTATGTTTCAAGGATATTATTGTTTCAAATCGAACATTATAGTCTAAATTTCATAAACATCCTTCCTACTTACTACCTTCCTATTCCATTTTCCATCATCGACACAACTTCCTACCACTCGCACTTCCATCCAACCTAAAACTTTCACGCAAACCAATTGACCAACTCCGACGACTACAGACGCTACAACAGTCATCGTAGCACATCGTGGTCAACGTCTTTCCACACCACGTCAGCTCACGAGCCGCCTTTCGTCCAGCCGAGCCATTCCAAGGGTGAGTCCCCACTGACTCACACCGCCGCGCTCCTGGAGAAGCCCTCTGAGTGACGCATGGGACATTATCACGCTAGGCTATCCCACGTGTGAGCCCCACTGCTCACACAGCCTCCGTGAGAAGTCCAGCCGCCAGGAAAACGACGACCGACTCCATCCGATCGCCACATCCAAGTCCCGGGGGGACGCTCATCGTCGCAGCGCCCGCTGTCCATGACGTCACGTTCCTTCATCGCTCCTAGGGTACGATGGGCCTCCGCAGCTAACGATACCGTATCCCAACCTACGAGCAAGAAGCGAACCTCTGACGTCCACATCGTGCCACGCCAGCCTTGTCATTATTGGTGAGCTACATCTCGAAACCACTCCGTCCAACCCCCCGAGGACCCAACGTCATCATCACCCTCTGGTCCACATCGACACCGTCCAGCGTGAACACCACACTTCTCGAAGCCATTGGAGCAGCCACTACGCCTGACGCCAAGCCCAGCCGACCATCACGCTGAGCCAAGGACGCGCTACTCGCCCGTCCTTACCACTGCGCTCCGGGATGGTCAACCTTGCCGTCCGACCAAAGGCTGCCTCCAACCACTCGACTCCGCCATCCAGGCCATCTCACTTTTGTATATAACTTATTCTTTTTTGTACATTTCTCTATTTTCATACTTGTGCATTTTGAATATTTGTATATTACCTCTCTTGTATATTTTTTGTAAATAAAAACGCCTGGGTTACAATTTGTAACCCAGGCGTTCCCAATCTGTGGTACGCGTACCGGTCCCGGTACGCGAATGTCAAACTACCGGTACGCGATAAGCAAATGAAATAATTTATTTTTTTATTTTTTTTATATAGCAATATAGCATCTATGTTATGTGATGATATCACATGCGTGTAGAAGAAAAAGAAGATAGTGACAGATTTGTAGACACATATGTACATTTAATTAAAACAATAATCGGTTTATATGGGGTTATCGAAAATGATTGATGTACGCTAATTTCAGACCGAAAATAAAATAACCAATCATTGCTTAATTTTGAGTCTGATGTTTGCCTTAAACTGATCAAGATTGAACTAGATATTTCTACACTGATAAGAAGTAAACAGGCGCAACCCTCACATTAATTACAATAATTAGAATTATTATTATATCTATGCAGGGTGTTTCTTAAATACTGCAAAAAAATTCAGGCGGTGATTCCTTATTGAAAATTAAGGGGTCTCTCATATAATTTTTTTTTCTTAGATATCTCCTTTCGAAATTACACCCCCCTAAAGAGGAGCGTAAAATTAGGTTTTTATTTTATTTCTCAAATTTGGATAAATGTAGGACAATGATATTTAGTAGATGTTTTATACTTATTAAAAGGTTTCCCATAGTAATATTTTCAATCATCTCCCACCTTCACAGGCGGCTGAAAAGTGCGACTCCTGTTGTTTTTTTTTCAGAACTTTTTGGTGGGTTGAACTTTTGCAATTTTAAACTTTTTTTTTGGAAGATTGATTTATCTACAAACTTTTTTTGTTCTTTAGTTGTTCTCGTAAAACCTACTGTTTTTAAGTAAAAAATAAAACGAGTCAACATGATCCATCAAATATTTCAAGATAAAACGACTCATTTTGGTGGTTGCCATTGCCATAGTTAGTTTTATTTTGTTACTCAAGGTTTTACGAGAACAACTAAAGAACAAAAAAGTTTCTAAACAAATCAATTTAAAAAAAAAAATTGCAAAATTTTAACTACCTACCAAAAAGTTCTGATAAAAAAACCAACAGGGATCGCACTTTTCAGCCCCCTCTGTAAAGGTGGCAGATGATCGAAAATATTACTAGGTATGGGAAACCTTTTACTAAATATAAAACATCCACCAAATATCATTCTTCTACATTTATCCAAATTTTAGATATAAAATAAAGCACCCCCCTTTATTTAACTCAAAAAGGAGACATCTAAGGAAAAAAAATATGAAAGACCCCCCTTAATTTTCGATAAGGAATCACCATCTGAATTTTTTCGCAATATTTAAGAAACACCCTGTATATGATACACATGCATTTATATTTAGTGTAATAAAAGTATTTACGAATTAAATTGTTTTTATTACAATTGTACATATAGCATTGCATTCTGTTTATTTTAATATTTACCTAAAAAAAAGGTCATCAGTTGGGAATTTAGGAAAGTTTTATTGTAGGATTAGTCTTTTTTTGCTCGACAAAATATTTGAGAGACAAGCGACAAAAAAAAAGTCATCACTTGAAAATTCAGGAATTTTTTTTGGGCCCGTTTTTCCAAAAATATTTACTTACTGGTACGGTGCACTACAAACCGGTACAATATCTTAAAAAGATTGGGAACCTCTGTTGTAACCCATTACACATTACCACATTTACCTGACAGCCACGCTGGTCCAGTACAAGCATAGTAGCATAGATTACCGCTAAGTATCGATATACTACCTAACGTTTGTGTTGAAAGTTGCGACAATAGATAAATAAATAAGAAAGTTAGCAATATTTTGAAGCACCCTGTAGTGTGCTTTTTATAAACCCAGACGACCTTGTAAATCGTGACGTCACTTACAGATCACAACAAGCATGACAGCCGTTGTAAGAGTAAAACGGTTTTTAAGCGAAGAACCTACAGATGTATTAGTCTTAAGCTGTAAAAGAAGAAAGACTGAAGCCTCCTGCGACGAGGGTGAATTATCAACGGTCCTAAAGTTTGCAGGAACTGTAGAAAACAGCGTAAGTGTATTTTAACCTAACTTTTTCTCTTGCTACCTTGATTTTGAACAGGAAGAAGATGTACTGAAACACATCAAGCAGTCTACTTCTAAATCAGAAGCAGAAAATCAGTATAAAAAGCGTATAAGCAACATTACTGAAAAGCTACGACAGCAAACGCAAGTGATCTCCAAAAATAATAGGTATAAAATTATAAGCTGCCGACGTTCGATTCAGTCGGATTCGATTTCTGATCACGATACACAACTAGATCAAGCGTATACTATTTTAGATATAGAGGCTGACAAAGACAATAAAAAGGATGATAAAGAAGTTGACAATAACGCTCAAAATTCCCAGTATGTGTTTGATTTATACTACACAAATTCTGATGATGTCGGTGAAGCAGATTGGAGCGACTTTGTAAGGTAGGTTGTTTTTATAAATGTTAAGTAAAAATTTATCATTGTAGCGTCCCTTACTTTTGGACCCATTATTTAGTCATATGTATTGGAACCAACTACGCTCTGTTTTGATCAACTGTTTTCATGAAAAGAAGGTAATTTATGCTTGTAAGAGACCGGCGTAGCTGTCATGTTCACTTGTAAGCGTTTGTGCGTAAAAGTATTTATGAAGGTTGTAACCAATTACACATTCATGGCCTACATTTAATTTATCCTATGCATTAGAAAAACAAAAAACCTTAACCAACCTTTATTATTAACCTGACCCTTTATTATTGACCAAGCGAACGAGGATGAGGTTAAAGGTCGGTGAAAGTTTTTTTAAATTGTAATTTTTAATGGATACAAAAACCTTTATTATGAGTTTTGCGCCCAAACGCTTACATGTGAACGTAGCGTTTAAACACGAGAACATAGCGTTAATACCTGACAGCCACGCCGGTCTCTTACAAGCATAAATTACCGAAAAGAAATTAACTTCACCTTAACATGTTATGCAAATTAAGCCCCACTAAAATGACTTAATACCTCTTCAACAAAATGTTTAATTACGTTTATTGTTTTAACAGTGTTTATCCCTTGAGCGACGATTTAATTTATGGTTCTTATCGTGACAACGGCATGATTGAAGCTGAAAGTGATGATTCTGAAGATTCAAATGCGGAAAACAATTGGCGGAACGAATATCCAGACGAATCGGACGTAGAAAGTATCACTGAAGCCGATATGGTGCAAGCAGTCAGCAAAATTACGTTAGGTGAAGATCGGGAATTGTCCAGTGACGATGGTGAGGAAGGTTTTGTATACAGCATCGACAGCGAAGCCGCGGGATTTGAAGAAGATATAGATGAATCAGATGAACAGCGCTACGGAGAGCTTTATGCAAGATTTAAAGCTCGCCATAAAGAAAAAGATGAATTAAATGCCAAAGATCACAATTTTTACTATGGTGATATCGATGAAGATGAAAACTATTATTAAAAATTAATACGTTTTAATTATTGTTTTTGTGTTTAATTGGCTGGTAACTTGTTTAAAATAAACTGTTTTGTATTGATGCTAACTAATTGCAAAATAAACGTGCATGTTCTTTTTCTCTTTATTTACTTTGTAAACAAAATTAGCTGGAAAACCAATGAACAAATTTTTGTTGGGAAATATTAATTTTTTTACTCGTGTATATCAAAGTGGTCATTTTCTCACTGCCTACTCTACATGAAAGTTTTCCTTTTTTACAGTATAGTGTCGAAAGTTAATTTTCGCCACTAGTGGCGGACGTTCCCAGATTATCAATCACAGACTACTCGCGCTCACGCTCGGCGGACGTTTCCGGCCGTTCTTTGTACAACGTATAACCCGTTGGGTCCTAAATAGTAACTGCAAAATTTGGTCCCGATCGGTCAACGGCTAGGATTCTATAGCGAACAAACCAGCTCTTTTATATATATATATATACAGGGTGTCCCCGTTATCACCGCGAATATTTTAAATGGTGATGGAGGACCTTTTTCTAAGAAAAAATTTCAAGTAAAATTTTTTCCTAAAATTAAATGCTAAGCTGATATAGTATATCTCAAATAAAATTGCTCATATCGGCTTAAGCAGTTAGGACATCCCAGGTACATGCACAATCTTGGATTATAAACCTTAAATGATTTGTATGGCACAACACCTTAAATCATAATCGTATACCACATCTTCTTAATTGCTTATGGTCATTATGCTCAAAGAAAAGCAATTAAGAAGATGTGGTATACGATTATGATTTAAGGTGTTGTGCCATACAAATCATTTAAGGTTTATAATCCAAGATTGTGCATGTACCTGGGATGTCCTAACTGCTTAAGCCGATATGAGCAATTTTATTTGAGATATACTATATCAACACTTACTTGATTGTTTTACACTTCTGCATTTATAAGACTCTGTAGCCGAAAATATCAATGTTATCGTAAAATACCTTAAAGCTTTTTAATAGAGCATGAAATTCTCTACAAAATTAGTTTTATTTATTTTTGGTCTACAGGCAATGGTTTGAGAGTTATAAAGCAGTTTGTACAAAAAAATGTAAAAAATTTAATTGTTTCTTATGGGTCTATTCGGCACGCACCAAAAGCCGTGTACCGGCGTAACGACGTAGCTGTTACAGCGGTGTAGCGTATTTGCAATTCGGTGCGCCACACTTCGCTGTTAATCTGCTTACATTTACCGTAAATCTAATGGGTCTATTCGGCACGCACCAAAAGCGGTGTACCGGCGTAACGACGTAGCTGTTACAGCGGTGTAGCGTATTTGCAATTCGGTGCGCCACACTTCGCTGTTAATCTGCTTACATTTACCGTAAATCTTATGGGTCTATTCGGCACGCACCAAAAGCGGTGTACCGGCGTAACGACGTAGCTGGTACAGCGGTGTAGCGTATTTGCAATTCGGTACGCCACACTTCGCTGTTAATCTGCTTACATTTACCGTAAATCTTAATGGGTCTATTCGGCACGCACCAAAAGCGGTGTACCGGCGTAACGACGTAGCTGTTACAGCGGTGTAGCGTATTTGCAATTCGGTGCGCCACACTTCGCTGTTAATCTGCTTACATTTACCGTAAATCTTATGGGTCTATTCGGCACGCACCAAAAGCGGTGTACCGGCGTAACGACGTAGCTGTTACAGCGGTGTAGCGTATTTGCAATTCGGTACGCCACACTTCGCTGTTAATCTGCTTACATTTACCGTAAATCTTAAGGCGGCAAAAACCTGACCGTAACGGGATACATCGGGGTAAACTACCACTTGTTCTGTTAGTCGCTGTGTTTAGAAGCTTGTTTTCTGTGTGATTAGCAATGGATGTATTTGTGATCATGTATCAATACTTTAATATTTTAATTATAATCATCTTAAACGCACATGTATCTTTTTTATAGTTTTTTTTGTCGTCAGAAAATGCAATCGTAAACATTAATTGAACAGATATTAATAAAAGAAAAGGTGTAGTTTCAAGTAATGACACATTTTAATGATATATATACATTTATTCACAGCAACATATCAAAATACAGTATGCAATCACAAAAATAAAACCTTAATTTTTAAATTATACAAATAACAAACAAAACATTACATTCTGAAATAATAACAAATAAAACATTAATTCTTAAATAATACAAATAACAAACGAAACATTACATTCTGAAATAATAACAAATAAAACATTAATTCTTAAATAATACAAATAACAAACAAAACATTAGGTACCTACATGCATTCTGAAATAATAACAAACAAAACATTAATTCTTAAATAACACAAATAACTAACTAAACATTAAATTCTGAAATAATAACAAACAAAACATTAATTCTTAAATACCATTAAAACCAGTCAACAAAAAAAAAAACAGTAGATCTTAAATAAAAGTTAATTGTAAATGGTTAATTTAAAAATCTAAATTAAAATGTTTATTTTCGAACTTATATTTTGCAATATGAAATCTTACTTTTATTTCTTCGAGTTGTATTCGATATTGTATTACAAAGATTGTTTTATAGCAACATATTAAAGTAGGAATAAAGAATTTCACATAATTAATTATATTTAAATTTTGTACTTAACCTGTTGCGGATTAGTACAATGCGACTTATTTTGCTCTTGCAACAATATCCATTCTATTTAAACATTTATTAACAAACAAAAAAAAAACTATTACAAACAAAGTAAACTATACTAACCTGTACAAACACACAACACCAATGAACTAAACTAACAGTACGCGGTAAGGGTAGATCAATTGTATCGTTACTTATAGAGTACGGTGCCGAATAGCATATCCTGTTGACGCTGTAAGTACGAACCTTACGGTGCGTTATAAGCTTACTCACTTACAGCGTTATAACGGTACACCGTGGCGGTGCCGAATAGCACCATTTAGACTTTGCAACCGCTGTATCTTTAAAACGAAAGGATGTACAACAAAACCGACGGCCCATTCCGGATAGCAAATTTTATGGGCTACAACTTTGGTCTAGTAAATTTTTTTGAAAATCAAACCGATTTTCCGGAAAAACTGAAAATAAGGAATAGAATGCAAAAACAAAATTTCCTACAAATATTGTTTTGTATTTAAAAATGCTTTTAAAGAGAGTGCGATTACGTAATTGAATGATGGAGGTCATTTTGAACACTTATTAAAGTAATTTTGTGGTTACATGTTAATTTTATTGCGTCCAGATGGATTTGCATTGTTTTGCATTTTATCGTTTTCGAAATACAAAAACTCCCGGTAATTATGATATTTTGTATTTAAAAATGCCATAGCATCGGCAACATTCATAAAATTATGTATATCATCAGTTTCAAAGCTTTGTATGAAGTTTGAAATTCTTCAGAAAACCACACCTTATCATTTTTTTAAGGAGCTAACGAACAAATTTAACAAAAAATTGTAAAATTGCATACAAATAAGTTATGTAAATTTTTAAAAACGCCACATCTTTTTAACGAAACGTCGTAGAGCAAAACGGATGCCTATTGCGGATAAGGCATTTAACGGACTACAACTTCGGTAAATATGTTGTTCAATAAAACTAAATGTATCATAGAAATGTTTATAATAGTGAAAAGGTGTCTACCTTCATAGCCTACTTGAAAATATTACTTTGCCCTAATAATTAACAATAAAATCTCGGAAAATATCAATTTTAGGTGAAAAACAGTCTTAATGTTTTCGAAAGAGAATTAAATTTTCTATAAGACGGTGTAAAAAAATATAGGATGTTGTATTTGAAAAAAATGAGTTATCGATGTTTAAAGTTTCACAAGTTTGACCAAGCGTAAAAAACGCCCTGTATAATATTTTAAAAATGTAGGTGGTGCAAAGTGTTACATAATCTATTGTCAATCTTATCTCCAAGCGAATTTCTTCAGACTTCTCAAAGTTTTTAAATGTTGAAAATTTTTGAAAATACTGTATTTTCATGAAAATGCAATTTTCACGAGAACGGTTGACTTTAGACCCGTATAACCTTATACATTTTTTGAATTAAATTTAAAGAGGAATCCAAAAATGCAAAAATATACAGGGTGTTCCATAAGAAAAAGTATAACTTTGATAAGCCACTCTTTTTTGGAGCACCCTGTATGTTTGAAAATATTTTTAAAATGTAGCCTCTATTGACTTGCATAACCTAACTGCGACAGAAGTTGGAGAATATATGCGGTTTCGCCATAAAACTCTTGGGCCCATTTTGTAGAACAGACTGTATATATAGATAACTAGCTGATTGACCCGGCCTTGCACGGGTGATTATAATTCTCTTTTATCAATCACAGACTACTCGCGCTCGGCGGACGTTCCCAGATTATCAATCACAGACTACTCGTGCTGCGCGCTCGCGATCGGCGGACGTTACCTGCCGTTCTTTATACGACGTTTAATCCGTTGGGTCCTTAATAGTAACTGTGCCAAATTTGGTCCCGATCGGTCAACGGACCTAGGATTCTATAGCGAACAAACAAACAAGCTCTTTGATATATATAGATAGATTGTCATTTAGTTCGTTTACATTAACTTTCGTTCTATAATATAATTTTAATTTCGTAGAAAAAATAGCATTTATGACTCGAGATGAAATCAGTTTTTTCTTTCGTGAGATTTGCTCACTCGCGGCTCGTGAATTAATCTCAGCTTACGAAAAAAACTGGACTTTCATCTCTTGTTGTAAAATATACTATTCAACATTTAGTTCGGCTGCATAAAAGTGACCTCATATTTGCCATTTTAACCAAAAATTGCGCAATTTGTCTAGAGGCTAGATGGTTTTGATTTTTTACGGTCATAAAAAACCAACAACCTCTAGGAAAATTGTGCAATTTTGATTTTAATAGCCAAACGTTGATTTTTAGCATGTTTGCAACTTAGCTGCCTTTTTAGTGCTAAAATGGATACGTAAACCAACAAAAAATATAAATATATTTAGTTTATTAGACATTATTACACAACAAATTTACATGGATCTTATAATTTAGGTATAAATATATTACAAAAACTTATAAAGTACAAGTATTACAATAAAATATATCATATTGCTGTTTAAAGTTAAATTTATTTTGTTGGTGAAAGATTTTAGTTATTTTTTGCTGAAGGGTGCTAGGGTGGTTTGAAATACACAAAAACGGCTCAAATTTCTTTCAGGCGCTGTTCCTTGAATAAACGGTGATTCCACCAAAGTCTGAAATTAAAAAATTAAGAGAATTAGGTTTTAATACTTTAAGTTTTGGCACAAAATCAAGTTTTTTCCACATATTTAAGATTAAATTGTTTTAAAACAAATTAGTGTTTATATAAATAATACACAATTTAACTATTTTGTACCTTATTCTAGCAATTAATGCTTGTGTATATCCATTTCCACTAATCGGCTTTACAATCCCATCAGCAACGTCGTGGTTGAAATCGGAGTGTGAGATGGTGCAGATGCTTGACGTACACTCATTTCCCACGTATCCAATAGCTGCGAGACTGAGAAATGTTTCGGTAACTTCTTGATCCTTGCCAAGAGTGCACTTTGGACGGCAGAGAGAAACTTGGTTGCATTATATTCGTGAGGGGCCATGTGGCATTTCGGAGAGCTTCTGGGATAGTCTTCCGGGACCATCAAGGATACCGGGGGTACGCACGGTAGATGTTTGTCGTCTAACCAACACAGCAACTGTATTGTTTTGGAACCTGGTTGCTGGCTGGGGTCGAGGGATACTTTGAATCGTTGGTCCAATCTTGCAATTTCACCTTGTAAAACGTCCGGAATTTCGCTGGTGGGTTCTTCCACTTTCTTACGTTTTAACGGGGGCACTAATCTGTAAGAAAAACACGTATTTAGACAAAAGTCTGTAAAATAGAAGAGAAAATGGACAAAAACGTTTCCAAAATTTAAAATTCCATGAAGTAATAATAGTTTAAATATAAGAAAACAGCGAAATTCATACAGAATTTTTATGTAGCTTATGAACAGTAGACTTCCAGTAACTTTTTTCAGTAGAAAATTTTATTACTCCAAACATTTTAGAAAATCCAAGATGGCTGTTGCAAAACAAATTAGGGGTTTTTGTACGTTTAAATAACAATCCTCCAAGTAAAAACTTTAATCAAGTAGACCCACTCAATACAGAGATTAAAAGAAAAACTCAACTTACCTAATTTCTGGTCCAAATAGAGCTTCTAAAGTTGGGCCAAAAGTTCGATGTAACGTATGATTGATCACAGGAGACTGAAGATTATTGCTGACCGCTTCCAACAACGGATTGAACGCGTGGTGTTCCTTGAAAGTTAAATTTGCGTTTGTAGTGGGTGCCACACTACCATCGCCTCTCTTGAAATCCAGTTTTTCGAGCACAACTTCGCACTTGATCAGAGTTTCCAGTGGCATGCGTTGAGTAGGGGTGGACAGGATTTCCAGCAGTTTTTTCATCTTGCTTAGTTTTTCAACATCTAAGAAGTAGTAATATTATCGTTAGCAGCCCTGTTCACTGGAGGAAAGTTTGTTATGCAAAATACACCTAATTTAATTAGCATTCGTGAGGTAAATGCTACAACGATGAAATTAGATGAGAGTGAAATGTTTGGATCTACAGAATTTATGCTACATATCTTAACAAGTTAATGATTCTTCAAAACTTATTTTTGTTAACATATTAATACCAACAAATAACTCATGAACGTATCCTAAAAACTCAAAACAACATTAAACAATAAATTTAAAGTTTTGTTTGTGTCCCTATTCATAAAGTATGTTCCAACCCAAGATTGATTAAACAACAGATAAAGCAATGAAAAAATGTTTCGAGATTTCAAATTTATTATTGAGGGTTCGTTCCTGCTGAAAATCACGACTTTTAAGTGTATTTTACAAGAAACCTGCTAAATACAAGGAAAACAGTTTTTCAAATCCTTTCCAGAAACCAGATTAATATAATATAATGATTATTTAATAATATTTTATACACTTTCATTGTATACAATATAACTAAATAAAATCTTTAAACATCTATTCTTAACCCGCGAGCATACGTGAACCTGTCTTTTTGACCGGGCTTATAGATATTTTAATAGAACTTCTACATTGAAGGAGTGAGGGTGCTACGTCACTAGCAGTGTGTCATGCACAGTCTGTGGAGTGTGCAGATTTTTTTTCAGGAAGTTACGCGTTACCGTTTGAAAGTGGTACGTGTCTTTTTACCAGTGGCGGACTGGGCCAGCGGGACACCGGGAGAAATCCCGGTAGGCCGGTCACTCTGATGCCGGTCAGCGGGACCGCGGCCCACACTATTTTTATTATTTCCATAAGTAAATGTTGCAAAATAAAGAAGAAAGTTTCTAACAGATCTGGATCAGATATATCAAAACACAGTAAAGTGAGTTTATGACCATACTATAGAATACACTACTCCGTACCCAAAGTCGACACAAGCGCCGCCTACATGCATCGGTCTATTGTAAAAACCCTACGTTGGACGAAATCTTTAGTTGGTGTTGTACTTTTGTAATCAGTGTATTTGTGCGAGAAAAAAAACGTTATTAAGTATTCACAGTAACGGATTTATAGGGGTGCTTATGATGCTGGAGCATCAGGCCCCCGATCATGGGGGGCCCCAAAAATCTTACTCATTATTTTATAGAATTTAGTTCTGTTTTCTTTTTTTTATGAGCTTCAGTTGCTTTTTTTTTTTTTTTTTTTTTTTGTTTGTTTTTTTTTTTATAAAAATAGTGTCATTTATGAACTTTCAAATTATTTTATTTTGCCTTTCATCTAATATCGACCAAGTAGAAGAGGAAAAGTTTGCGAACTATTAGGAAAAAGGTTTAAATTTCTAATGGATGTAGGAGACACAGCAATTTCAAATATAGATGAAGAAAGTATTAAATACCAGGGATGGGGAGTCGGAGTCGGAGTCGGGAGTCGAAGCTTTTTTGAGGAGTCGGGAGTCGGAGTCGGTAAAAAACTATTGACTCCCGACTCTTTTTACTTTCGCCATACGTAGTATGAAGAAAGTATTGTGATCGCAATTTTTTTTATAAAAAACTGATTTTTTACATTTTCTTCATTATGTATTAAATAGAAAATTAAAATATTAAACTTTGTTTACCATCGGGAGTCGGAGTCGGAGTCGGGAGTCGATTTTTACAAATACCAACTCGGGAGTCGGGAGTCGATTATTTTTCTGCCGACTCCCCATCCCTGTTAAATACGTCTCAGATCATTATAGTGTTGACATAGGAGACGGATTAAAAAACGAATGTCACCAACTCAAAGAATATTTTAAATTAAGTATCCATAAATTCATATAAAAATTAATGTTTAAAATGTCAAGATATATTAAATTTAATCTATAACAGAAATCTCATAGACGCTTTTCCAAATTTGTATACTAGTCTAAAAATCTATTTAACAATGCCGAACAAGTTGTGAGGCTGAAAGAGCTTTCTCTAAACTAACATTTATAAAAAAAAAAATACAGATCGACTATGAGAGATAAGAGACTGAATTATTTGTCCATTCTCTATATAGAAAATTACATAGGCAGATCAATTACATATGATGAAGCAATTAGAGAATATGCCAGGCTCAAATGTAGAAAAAAAGGCATAATATATTTTTTATACTTTTAAAATTAGGATGTGGCTATTTGTACATACAGTGTGTATGAATAATTGACTCTGTATACATACTTTTTTTTTAAATAATTGAGATAAACCAATGAAACTAGGAAATAGTTTTTCTTAAAAAAAAAACTTTTATCTAACCTTTAACCTAATTTAAAAAATATATATAATAAAAAGTTGAGCCTTAGAAATAAGTTTATTGTATGTATAAATAGCTAATTATTCACACACTGTATGTGTAAATAGTCACATCCTTAAAATTATATTTTTTTTTCTCTTGATATTTATGTTTGTCTAAGAATAAATTTTTTTGTTACCTATAACATCCTTAAAATTATATATTTTTTCTTTTGATATTTATGTTTGTTATCTATTACATACCATTATTTTTATAATTTGTCCCATCCTTAGACAACCGCCCCCCCCGCCTCCGCCTCCAATAATATACTACTAGGGGCCTCTGAAATGTAATTAGCATCAGGCCCCAAAAAGTCACCATACGCCACTGAGTATTCATGCTTATATTATTGTTCTTGTTAATTTTACATAGTGTTTGTATAAATCAGGGGTCGGCAAGCGGCAACCTTTTTAGATAGCGGGGCAAATTAAACAATAATAATTTCAAGCGGGCCGCACATACCAATATTATGGTTTAATAATTTTTTAAACGAATTTTCTAGTGCATTTGTTTTTTAAATATGATATAATATGTATTATTATAGCATGTTAAATATATATTTAGGTTATTGCTTGGCGGGCCGCATCAAAGCACATGACGGGACGCATGCGGCCTGCGGGCCACAGGTTGCCGACCCCTAGCTAACCTGTTATAAATAATTAATTAGGGAAGTCAATGTTTGGCAATATTAAATTTTACATACAAATTTAGGAATTTTCGTTTTTATACCTATTTCAAAACTGAGTTACTTGGTTTTATTAGAAAGCAAAGCGTGATATTGTAAATAATAAGGGAATAATTTTTGCAGTTGTAGTTTTCATTGTCTTTCTGGATATAACTATTATTAAGAATAATAATTTTACATTAATAAATAAAAACTGTGTTGTATTTTAATTTTGAATTCATACATTGCTTTGTTGAAACTTTTTAGAATAATGGTGATATTTAATGATATTTTTATTAATTCATGAGTTTTCATTTGAACATTACTATGTTCAATAATAAGCATTTGCATTGTTTTTAGTTTGAATCAGATCGCTGGAAATTACAAGCATTTTTGTTCTATTTACATGTATTTTGTCAAATATTGGATTTTGAATTTATAATATCTTCTAATTAAAATTAAAACAATTTAGGAAACTACCCTTAATTAAATGCAAACATTTTCTTTAATGGAAAATTAAACATAAAATACAAATTTTTACTTGTTTTGAATGGATATATATTGTTTTACATTTTTTTTTAAAGTAATTTTTTGAGGACTAATCAGTTTTTAAATATTTAAATGTCTTAAACATTTTTTCAACTACCTTCATAAGTTATTATAAAAAATATATTAATATGTAGATAAAATGGAGAAAAGAAAATTCAAGAGGTGCTCAAAAGGAAAGAGAAAAAAGGCAAAAAATACTTCAAGATGCCGCTAAAAAAAGTTTATTTATTTTTCGGAGGCCGGTCTACCAGAATTTTCCCGGGCCGGTCGAATTTGCCAGTCCGCTACTGCTTTTTACCACCCGGTCAATTACACCATGACGTGTGTAAAGGCATCCACTCAATGCAGAGATTGCAATAGATTTATTTGCCGCGAACATGCATTACAGTACTCAGTCCTAATTTAACCAATGCGCCAGGTACTTCCACTTAAAAACGTGTAAGAATTAACTTTTTTTAAACAAAGTATTAGTTTTCTTAGTAATTTGCATTTTTATTTGGCAATTCACATTAAATCCATACACGGTCAATTTGACCAGGACGCAAGCTTCCGTGTAAATTTTTCATGCGTGTTCTCACGGGTTAAAAGTAAGCTAGAGTCCCGTTTGTGTTAAGATTTAGAAAAATTCTAGTTATTAATAAATTACAAAGAAAATGATTTGTTATTTGACATTAAATGTACTATGCAACAACATTTTTAAATAACCATTTACTTGATGGAAGAAAACCATTATGTTCCATAAACCTGCACATAATACCTAACAAACTGTTTCCTGACTGTCCCCATATAACTTAATGAGAATAAAAAATTTAAAAATTAACTTACGCTCACCGTCATTGCCCATCCTGGCAATCATTTTCCTCAGTGGTTCGATGTATTTGCTCAATTGGCGCACTTTTTCTCTGTAAGCTTGCTCGTCCTGCATGCCCATGGGGCTTTGTCCAGGCTGCCCAGGAGTATTCAAAGAGCTACTGGGACTGGGAGCCATACCCGCAGATCTTTGTTGTCCACCCATCATGTTCATCTGGGAGCTCGGAGAAGGAACCAGCGCAGGTGATGCAACCATTTGGTTACTCGAAGGAGGGCCTCCTAAGCTAGCCGGAGACTGTACGGACGGAGTCGGGCTTTGGCGAAGATATTGGTTTGGAGTGGGGTTGCGAGGGAAATTCGTGTTTGGTACTGTCATCATCATTTCCGCAGGTTTCCGTTGTTGCATCTGCTGCATTTGCCCCAACATTTGACTGGATATTTGATTGCCCATTTGATTCGGCATTTGCCCTGCAACTTGGTTTCCACCACCCATTGGACCACTAATACCCCCCTGTATATTTCCGGCTAATTGATTTTGAAGCTGTGCCGGTATTTGTCCTTGGACCTGATTACCAAGCTGTCCGGACATCGCCCCCTGCATCTGATTTGTCAATTGATTCTGTAGCTGGTTTGGCATTTGACCAGACATCTGGTTCATATTCGGATTCTGTAACTGTGTCGCCATTTGACCTTGCATTTGTCCCGACATTTGTCCTGGTAACGAGAGCTGGTTGGCAGTTTGGTTTGGTAACGGGCCGCTGTTAGGGTTCATTACCATCTGCGGTCTCATCTGCATGTTTCCTTGCATATTACCCATCCCTTGGCCAGGCCCCCTGTTTAGAGTTTGTAGGAGATTGGTGGCTGATATGGGAGGCATCTGTTGTGGACCACCCATTTGACCGGGTTGACCTCCCATGCCTATTATTTGATTGTTACGAGTGCCCTGACTTGCTAGATTTTGCAGGGCATTTATAGGATCTTGCATTCCCGGCCCTCCTTGACCACCTCCAGGCCCGTTCATTCCAGCTCCTTTTTTAGTATCTTAATTATAAAAGTAATCAGACATCACAAAACTCCTTAATTCATTTTTTATTAAAAGCAAACTGAACATTATTTTGAAAGGTATAAAATATTATGGGTTGTAAAACACAAGTATCGCATGAAGTTTTACGATGTTTGATAACCTTGCATGGCAATTAAACGCAAAATTGAACTGGTATTGATTTATTCGTGGCTTGAGGATTTTAACCAGAGTACGATTACAAAACTTAAACGACACTATTGTGCTTATATGCACACTGTATCGTAACAAAATGTTAGGAAGTTTATTGGCAACAACTTACTCATTTCTCGAACATGAAGAATAAGCCGTGCCACAAAGCCCAAATATTCTTCCTTCGTCTTAGCTTTCTGAAACACGTGATTTTCCATCTCCATGCTGTTCCGAGAAGTAGGCATTCCCGATTGTCTAATTGCTTCATCGCTGTAAAATAAAATATATTCATGTTAAAAAAAAATTGAGGTTATCTTAACGTTACAATTTAAAGAAACAGTTTCGAAGTAACACTGTGGTATTATAAGCTAGAGTATTACTGAAAATAGTAAAATAATTTTTTTGATTAATTACATTTTGGAAACGACGCTCTGCCTAAAAGAAGTTGTGCGCCACGAATCTTCGCCCATTATGAAAACTTTATTTTAAACACACTTGTTAACTGTTTATAATCTGTGTTTTACTAACACTGCAACATATCTCAAACTTTACAACTTCTAACTATTAAAAAGTAGGAGTATTGATAATTACACAATAAATTATTGTCGATAATTGAACTGGAGCAAACACAATAAAACTATACTGCATATGTCAAATCATTTAAATATTTAAAGGTTGGTGGTACACACAAATCAAAACATAACCCTCAAAAGTTGACGCTGTCAGTTGATTGAAAACCCCGGCAAAGGATTGCAATTATGTTTTACCATGTAAGATATTTAAAAATCATTCAAATAATTCACACTAATATTGGTTTTGTTTTAGATTTCGCTAGAACATGAAATACTTTTGCATCCACAATATTTCGGACCACAACTTCTTGAAAAAGTTAAAACTAAGTTGTACACCGAAGTTGAAGGAACATGTACTGGAAAGTAAGAGATTTTGTAACAATTTTAGTCGTAAGTAAATTGATGAATGTGATTTCAGGTACGGCTTCGTTATTGCTGTAACGACTATCGATAGTATTGGTGCGGGATTGATTTTACCCGGGCAAGGATTTGTGGTTTATCCTGTTAAATATAAAGCTATAGTATTTAGGCCGTTTAAAGGAGAAGTATTAGATGCTGTTGTAAGACAAGTTAACAAGGTTTGTTCATTTTAAAAAGAATTGTTTTTAGATATGGTTGTACAATTTATTTTGTGTCTTTTTAGGTAGGAATGTTTGCAGAAATAGGACCACTTTCTTGTTTCATTTCGCATCATGTAAGTACCTCAAAAGCATTAATTTTGTGTCAACTTTAATAGTAAACATTATTTAGTCGATACCAGCAGAAATGGAGTTTTGCCCAAACGTGAACCCCCAATGTTATAAAACCAAAGATGAAGACGTAGTAATACATGCGGAAGGTGAAATTAGATTAAAAATTGTTGGCACACGTGTGGATGCTACTGGAATAGTAAGTTCAAATCCTTTACATTTACAATAATTTCTTTAAAGATCCATATACAACACATTCAGTAATTAAACCTTTTTTTTCAGTTCGCCATTGGAACATTGATGGATGATTATTTAGGATTAATTAGTAATTAGATTTTATTTGTATTTTTTTTAATGTTTTGTACAATAAAAATAATTAAACCATAAGATTATTTGATTATTGAGTTTAATTACAAATAAAACTATTAACTAATAAACGACTCCAAAGATATCTGTTACGTGACTAATTTTTAGAAATTTAATAATTAATTTAATTAAATTAATTTCAAAACTAGGGATTTTTATTTTTGCAAGTGACTTTTCTATATTTAAAGGTAGCTTTACCCAGCCAGCCTTTTTGTAAAAGTACTTCGCTGTGGTTGATTTATTGGTTAACTTTTTTAGATGGTTTTCCCAATTCATGCTCATAACTCATCTATTAATGGACATTTATCACACAAATTTACCAATTAAACAAATGTTTCGTTTGTAATAAGGTGTATAGTCGCCTTTTTGTAATGCCTCATAGAGTCATAGATCACAATACTTTCATGAATCCTCAAGTAAAAGTAGAGAGTATTTTACTCCCTTTCATATCTAAATCACTATTCTTATTAAAGAATGGAAGACACAAGGTATTGGCCCAGAGAAGTTATAACCGATTTAATTCTAGAATACCAAAAACACCCGTGCTTATGGAAAGTTAAATCGAAGGATTACACTAATAAAGCCTTAAAACAGGCTGCCTACAATAAATTAATTTCAATATGTAAACCAATCTATCTCCAATCGAATCGTGCGTTTGTCGTTAAAAAAATTCAAAGTTTGAGAGCTTCATTTCGAAAAGAATATTTAAAAGTATTGGATTCTCAGAAATTTAGTACCTCGCCAGAACACGTACGTGTCCCAAATTTATGGTATTATGATTTACTTCTATTTACGATAGATCAAGAATTACCAACAAACACCGACAGAGCTGGTGAAGATTTAGGTGTTGAAGATGAAGAATTAGATGATCAATCGGATACACAAGAGTCGATAATCTATTCAAAGGAAGATATACCAGAGGAAAGTGTTGGAGAAAATGTAAGTTTATATGTTTAATTTAGGTGATATGTGTGAATAACACTAAAGAGTATTTTACTACTGTACTTTATATCTAATTTTAGACTGATCAGTTAGTATCGACTTCTTCAACGTCATGTCAAAGAAGACCTTATTTTCTATCAGCACAAAATTTAAAACGAAAACGAATAGCTTTGGAAAGAAAGAGAAATGTTATAAAAACTTACACGAGTGCTTCTGACTCAACAAAGAATGAAGAAGTCAATGTTGTTAGTGAATATCAGGCCGTTGGACTGAATGTTTCTGCAAAACTACAAAGAATGGATTCTACACAAGCCATTTACGCTGAATCTTTAATAAACTACATTTTAGCTAGAGGACTGCTTAAAAGTTTAACTGTAAATACGGATCTCACAGAAAAAATATGAAAGGTTAACACATTTTTGAACTTATTTTTTTATTTTAAAATTGTTGGCTTAAGGACGCTTCAACTACTTTGGCCATTAGCGTCCGGGTGGAGGGGGCGGGGAACAAGGAAAGGGTGGGTAAGGTAAGGGTAGGTGGAAATACTGTCACAGCATTTGCCTATAGTAGGTAGAGGGAACTACCTGAAACCTCTACGATGACAGACGGCCGTGGGATTCGAACCCACGACCTCCCGATTACAAGTTAGGTTGTTTTACCAACCAGCCACCAAGCTCGGTTTGAGCTTATTTGAGTTACTTGGCACTAACTCAACATTTTCTTAGAGTAATAGAAATTGTGATAACCAAGTGATAATAATATTTTATCCTTGTCATTCAATCTGAACTGTGAATGCAAGAAATATTAATTTTGGCGACTTTAAAAATATCTACATAAAACTGAATGCATTTTTTGACTTCTAATATAGTTAAAGTATTAAAATAAGTCACTTTGTGCATTACATTATTTATGAATTAATTTTAAGGATTGTATAATGATTCATAAAATACAATTTTAAAATATTCGTTTGAATTTCATTAATTTCACTAGTATACCATTTAAACTGCATAATTCATATTTAAAACAGTTAATTTTCTGATAAATTTCAGTTTAACCAACATTAACCGATACGTGACTTGCTATGGGTCAATCTAAACAGATGAATCTTCCTTAGGTGTAAGCACATTTTGCTGTGGTTACCATTGTTGCTCTTGAGATTATGATTGTTATTAACAAAGGTAACCACAGTTAAATGTGTTTACACCTAAGGAAGATTCATCTGTTTAGATTGACCCATTGGAACTTATCGTTAGATCAATCTGTCACATTCATTATTATACAAAAATCAATTTTCAAGTACTAATTTAGGGCACAGCTAAGTAGGTATATTTTAACTTAAAACTGAATACAAATTAGTTTTCATTTAGTATTTGTCATCTATATTGCAGTTTTGTCATCAATCACAATTCAATCGGAAAAACATATTACGGTACTCTTAAATTAAGGTTTTTATGCTTTACAAAGGCATGTAGTTCATAATTTTTGCTTCAAAACATAAAATACGACATTTTTTACTATTATCAACTAATGGTTTTGCAAATTATGAGATTTGCAGTGTTCTTACTATTAAAAATATAAGTAAAAGAACATAACCTCAAATTTCCAGAGTAATTTTCGAAAACGATTTACCAACAAATAGCAGATTAAATCATTTCTTAGGGTTCAAAATGTATGTTACTCACAATAATATGTGTAAAATCATAAGATTAAACACTAATTTAGTGGCAATTTAAACAGTGTTTTGCACGTTCACGATCTTCACGTTAACGTTAACTACATTTATAATTAATAAATTTTTATACACTAGCAATGCCTTTAAAAACGAATTTTATGATGTAATTTAAAGTAAAAATATACTGACCTATATTTCAAACTTTGTAATCTTAACTATGGCAATAACAATTTTAAAACTCAAGCGGCCTTCACAATAAAAAAATACCTAAAGATATTGTTTAGAATTTAGATAATATTAAGGTACCCTACCGCTAAAAATTTTTTAGGCACAAAAAATATTTGAAAATTGCCAAATTTTTAACTTAAGAGAAAGCTACTGATAACATTTTTAATCATCTGTTTAGATTCAAAAATTAGAAATAATTAGTAATATTTAGAGGGGACTGAAACTGATAAATTTTGTTCGATTTTATTTACCTTGATAACATATAATACATTTAATATAAAGAAATATGAAACATTATAGAGTAAACTGGTAATGAGTAGAATTTGCTCGTACACATTCGGAATGTTCCAATACATTTCCACAACATGACCAATGTCTACGTCCTGGGTGACCCTCATGACCATGTCCGCAGCCTCTGTATCCCCCTGGCATTTTTCCCCCACATCCACAAGCAGCTTCTTTGCTGCCACCGCTTGAGCAAAAGCTACAGCAATGGAAGGTACCATGATGTGGTCTTATTGTACGGACAACTACAGCAAATGGACTATCCTGAAATGAAAAAAAAATTACTTTGCAAAACATAAAAATTTGGTAGTAATGTATTATTATTATTTCCGCGAAGGTGGTCCCCTTTCGGGATCCTGTGCCCTGTGTGGTCTATTGTACCCTCTAGTGATAAACCCTTAAAGGAGTCGTGTGTTTTTAAAAAACTCCTGGATTTTCTTTAAGAGCGTTTTTCTTAACTCTTCTTGGTTGGCTTTTTTCATCCCCAGAAGTCTACGCCGATAGTGTTGGCATATTACGTGAAGAAGAGTTTCGGACACTATGAAGATTCTTTTAATATTAAAATCTCTTTATAATAGTTTCTGCACATCGTGCAAAGCGTAAACCTCGGCCTTGAAATATGGTTGCATACTCTCCAAGGCTTGCAGATGTGCCTTGTCTCAGTTGTGCTGCTCCCTGCAGCCTGTCCATTTTACGTTTTTGACCCGTCCGTATACCAGACCAGGCCATTTAGCTCTATTTCTTGACACTCCCATTGGTTCCATGTTGGAATTATGATTCAAAAGGTTTTCTCAGTGGCTAGCGTCCTGTTTATTCTATCCGAGATCATACTTAGTGTCGGATGCGTGTCGATCTCGATGAAAATAGCTAAACGCCCTTTTCTCCCCTCTTTGGAGGCGATTTTCAGTCGGTGCTTGTGATTTGACCACAAGGTGAAAAGGAGGTAAATTCAGCAACACTTCCATTGCCGCCATGGATGTTTTATGTTGTTCAAAACTTCCCCTTAGTAGATGATTATACTTAAGTTTCTTGAAGACATATTATGTTAAAAAATAATATTTTTTGCACATTTAAGAGTGTATTATCTTGTTTTTGAGACCTCAACTAAGTAGATGAATATATTAATGAATTTTGAAGACATACTATGCCAAAAAATACCAACATATGTTGCATGTTGCAGAGGGTTCTATGTTGTTTAGAACCACTTCTTTGTAGATAATATAACATATATGTTGCACAATTAAAAGTGTTTTTGTGCGATCTTACTAGAAACAGCTGTTTGACGGACGCGTTAGCAACCATAAAGTACTGCATTACCGGCCCTAGCCTTAGCAACGGCCGTAAAAGTTACTTTTCAGGCCGTTACCCTTAGCAACGGCCGAAAAAGTAACTTTTACGGCCGTTGCTAAGGAGAGGGCAGGTAATGCAGTACATACGCCGTCATCTGTCAGTGACAGAATGTCACGTAGTTTCTAACCTATAATTTTGAAAATTACTAAAAATTAAAATTGTTTTTGATTCTGTCGCACAAAAAATGTAATATGCACCTCGGCCAAAACGTACTTTTTCGGCCTTGCCTGTTTGCTGGCCTCAGTGGCGGATTTATAGGGGTGCTTATGATGCTGGAGCATCAGGCCCCCGATCATTGGGGGCCCCAAAAATCTTACTCATTATTTTATAGAATTTAGTTCTGTTTTCTTTTTTTTATGAGCTTCAGTTGCTTTTTTTGTTTGTTTTTTTTATAAAAATAGTGTCATTTATGAACTTTCAAATTATTTTATTTTGCCTTTCATCTAATATCGACCAAGTAGAAGAGGAAAAGTTTGCGAACTATTAGGAAAAAGGTTTAAATTTCTAATGGATGTAGGAGACACAGCAATTTCAAATATAGATGAAGAAAGTATTAAATACCAGGGATGGGGAGTCGGAGTCGGGAGTCGGGAGTCGAGGAGTCGAAGCTTTTTTGAGGAGTCGGGAGTCAGAGTCGGTAAAAAACTATTGACTCCCGACTCTTTTTACTTTCGCCATACGTAGTATGAAGAAAGTATTGTGATCGCAATTTTTTTTATAAAAAACTGATTTTTTACATTTTCTTCATTATGTATTAAATAGAAAATTAAAATATTAAACTTTGTTTACCATCGGGAGTCGGAGTCGGGAGTCGATTTTTACAAATACCAACTCGGGAGTCGGGAGTCGATTATTTTTCTGCCGACTCCCCATCCCTGTTAAATACGTCTCAGATCATTAGTGTTGACATAGGAGACGGATTAAAAAACGAATGTCACCAACTCAAAGAATATTTTAAATTAAGTATCCATAAATTCATATAAAAATTAATGTTTAAAATGTCAAGATATATTAAATTTAATCTATAACAGAAATCTCATAGACACTTTTCCAAATTTGTATACTAGTCTAAAAGTCTATTTAACAATGCCGAACAAGTTGTGAGGCTGATGAAAGAGCTTTCTCTAAACTAACATTTATAAAAAAATAAATACAGATCGACTATGAGAGATAAGAGACTGAATTATTTGTTCATTCTCTATATAGAAAATTACATAGGCAGATCAATTACATATGATGAAGCAATTAGAGAATATGCCAGGCTCAAATGTTGAAAAAAAGGCATAATATATTTTTTATACTTTTAAAATTAGGATGTGGCTATTTGTACATACAGTGTGTATGAATAATTGACTCTGTATACATACTTTTTTTTTAAATAATTGAGATAAACCAATGAAACTAGGAAATAGTTTTTCTTAAAAAAAAAACTTTTATCTAACCTTTAACCTAATTTAAAAAATATATATAAATAAAAAGTTGAGCCTTAGAAATAAGTTTATTGTATGTATAAATAGCTAATTATTCACACACTGTATGTGTAAATAGTCACATCCTTAAAATTATATATTTTTTCTCTTGATATTTATGTTTGTCTAAGAATAAATTTTTTTGTTACCTATTACATCCTTAAAATTATATATTTTTTCTTTTGATATTTATGTTTGTTATCTATTACATACCATTATTTTTATAATTTGTCCCATCCTTAGACAACCGCCCCCCCCGCCACCGCCCCCAATAATATACTACTAGGGGCCTCTGAAATGTAATTAGCATCAGGCCCCAAAAAGTCACCATACGCCACTGGCTGGCCTCGACTACGTCTCGGCCAGCAAACCAGACGCGGCCGAAAAAGTTACACTTTTTGGCCTTGATACATAAATAACTATTTTTGTTCATATTATGTCAAAAAATAACATCATATGTTGCACATTCAAGAGCATTATGTTGTTCAAAACCTTCGCTTTGTAGATTATACTAATGTTTGCAAATTGAGGAGTCGTCATTGTTTTTTAAAAATAGCTGATTATACTATGCCTAAAAATTACAATATAGGTATGTTGCAAATTAAAAGCGTTTTATTTTGTTTAAAATCTGAATTTTGAAGCTTATTATTAATAATGCATCAAGAGAACAGCTAAAATATACAATACTGGGTTTAACCTGAGTAGAACTCTGCAAAATCTAAATATATTGCGCCCATTTCGGTGCTAATGAGCTCTTTTCAATATTTTTTAGAAGTGTTCACTTAAGATTTCGATTTTGTTAGTTTTACGCGACAAAAGTGTTGGACTACTAAACTGAGGAACTACAAAATATGTAAGATAAGTGATTTTTAATAAAAGGCATAAACTTTCATACCCAAAAAAATTCGATTTCATTCAATTGCATACTTACACTTTATCATGAGATTAAGTGATTCAGTTATGTGTGGTTGTGTTACTTAAAGCAAGTAAAATTAAGTATATCTTTTACCTTAATTGGTTGTCCTTTCACATTCACGGATAACAGCAACTTTCCTGCTACATCAGGTGTAAAACTTAAACAGTAAGTTCCATCTCGGCGATCCACAATTCGAACAAGCAACGAACGAGACGCCCCAGCGTCGCGATGCTTCAGTTCTGCAGTAATTCTTTCACCGCCTCGTTGAAGAGGAGTATCATTACTATCACGAGTTTCTAAAATAGCTTCCACTTTTCGACTAACGCGTAAATTTTGAAGACCTGAAATAAGAGATACAAGTGAGACAGTAATGCTTTGCTAGCAATGTATTTAAAATGAAATAATTAAACAATAAACCAAGAATTTAAGTTGAAGAATACTTAAATGATCTTACTGACTAATTACTTAAGATAAATAAGGGCAATTAGACACAACTTATCTTTATTCAAGAAGGATCTCTTGTGGAACTGCTAGATCGTTTTCAAGACTCCTGCCTCGTCGTCAGTAGCGTTCTCGTTTTACATAAGATTGCCACTAACAAAGAGACCAGAGCCTTGATAATACTGTAGCCTTTCTTCAAAAGATCGTTCATGAAAATGATAAGTGACTTTTGAATTTTTGATTCAACTTAGTTGTTTTAGTATAAATTTGCCAATAATGCAAAAAGGTATGATAAGAACAAGTCCTATGCAAATACGATACATTAATGAACAGTGATTAGATTTTAAGGGAAGCAAACTGATACAATGTTTTACATCATTTTACTATATTGATGCTTTATGAAAGTCTTCAGCAGTTGATGTCCCAACCACCTGAATTGAATGCAATAACTCGGAGTAACATTTCGGGGAGTATTTGGATTCGGCTGAGTTTCCAATCAAATCATTGAGCAACTTTTGCATTAAGTTCATCTTGTTGCATTATAAACTTTTAAGCTAAAAAGATTCTAAATCTTTATCAAAGGTTGCTGTTAATTATAATTGTAAAAAGCTAAAAAGAACAGGGGTTGTATTGCAACGAGATAACGCAAGACCACATTATTGGAAAGTTATTTTTAAAAAAACCTGTGTTTTTGATTGGGAACTTTTGCTACATCCTCAACACTCCTCAAATGTTGCTCCAAGTGGATTATCCATTCAGATCATTAGAATATTGCCTTTGGGAGAGTGTCTATGTTTTTTAAATGTTGTTATTAAAAGTAAAAACTAACTTTACTAAAACAATTTGATGTCATATGTTATGATTGAGTTAACGTGAATATACTTCACTCAACAGCATCAAATGTACGCCATATAGTTAACGAGTAAGAAGGAGATAGATTTATTATCAGACGTCAAAACTTGTTATTCGATTTATTTTGCACATTTTCAATTTAGTCGCACACATAAGGCAATCTTTATTCTTGTTTAACACATTACACAGTGATGGCCGCATCTGTTCTACATTTATATGTACATTAAGTCTCTATATGTACTTCATAAAATCCTTACCAAAGCATTTTTTTTATCTGATTTATTTTACTTCGGTATATTTTCGCTGCCATGGCCAATTACCAAAGTGGGCGGGGAGGGAACAAGGATGAGGTGGGTAAGGGTAAAGAGTAAGTGGAAGTATTGTCACAGCATTTGCCTATAGTAGGTAGAGGAAACCACCTGAAATCCCTACAATGACAGGCAGCCTCGGGATTCGAACCCGCGACCTCCCGAGTGCTCACCAGGTTTTTTACCAACCAGCCACCAAGCTCGGTCTACCAAAGCATTACGGAAATGAATAATTTTCCCCAAGTTTCTCTAATATTACTTTTCAAAAATAAATTTGATTTCAATAAATCATTATAAAAATATTTAATATAATCTTAATCATCCCCTGGTTATTTTGCGTTTAATAGCGTCTGGATAAAACCGTTTTTTTTTTAAATTCACAATATTTTTGTAAAGTACCCAAAGTATCAAGCAGGGAGCAAGGGATACTGATCAATTTACATTTCTCTAAACAATTCCTTACATTGATGATATTTGCAATTTCATATAAATGGCTTGAAATGTTTCGTCCACATTAGTTAGGGCGTAAATGATGATTATTAGGTATCCCTTAAATAAAACAAACAAAAATTATTACCAACCAAGGTGTGTCTATATTATTTTTGATTAACCTGCATTTAAGAAGACAATGAAATAGTTTTTGAATACTGACCTTCACTTTGTGAAAAAAAAAACATTACGTATGGGTTTAATCATAATAAAACATGAATTATTGTAGGTATCTTACAAAAAGTAACTGCATTTTGAATGCATGATTTATATTGATTTTATTTATTTGATTTATTTGCTGCTAAGAGATTGTATAATTGGACCGTTAATTATGAAAGTGGTGTAAGTTAATTTTTGAAAAATATTGAGAAGACAAATTATTTATACATTAGTTAGTGTGGACTTTTAAATTGTAAACAATGTACATTTAATACTTTAAAATATCCACACGCTATGACCAATAAATTGAAAATTCGTTGGTAAAAACTTGCTTGATTAGTTATATTGCAAATTGTTTAAGTCCGTTTGAAGCAGTGTATATTCTTCCATCGCATAATTTTACACACACTTTGCTCACCCCATGCGTCTCACAAGCCATTCGTAACTAAAAATGTGGTCGTGCACATGTGTACATTTACACTTTTCGCTCCATTTAAATAGTTCCGGTGATTTGTGAAGAAAGCAATTCTGATTGTCGTTGGCTTTGTACGAAGTGATTTAGTAATATCGTTAAAGTAACTACGTGCAAATCCACGTTTACGTACACATGACAACTGTACAAATCCTAGAAGGATTATAGCGTAAGGATTGTTAATTATGTTAGCTTTGTTCGTTATAAACATCCTTTGAAGTTATTGTAAAATACTTCTGCTGCAAATAATAACATAAATTGAAAAAAACTACTCTAATTTAGGATCAAACTTTCGTTTTATTTCCTTCTTGTTTGAGGTCAGTTCATTTAATTAGTTGGCAGTAAATATTCCAAGTTCGAATCTTCTTACAAGGGAGGGTCACGATACGTTGTCGCTAGAATTTGATTAAGGCTGTGTTTATTGCATCAAGAACATCAAAACTAAATGTTTTTCAGAGTTATACGTGCCACTGGCCATTTTCTTTGAGGAAATAGAGGAAAACTGAAAAGTTGGTAAAAAAGGTCATTTTTGCGATCGCGTTGGCCATGAAACCGTCCGAGACAAAATCAAAATTTTTCTATTTACCAATGCGCGCATTCTTTGCAGGTAAAATGCTGCAAAGTTTTTGAAAAGATCTTGAACGGTTCCGAAGAAAAACGTCAAAAACGAAACTCCTGCATAAGCGCTATGATTTGAGAAGTTGTATAACTGAATCTATGCGACTTGCACAAGCGTTTAACATAGCGAAAACAGTTTTTACAAAAACCTCGTTTCCGAGTTTTTCTCCGGAACCGTTTAAGATTTTTTAAAAAACTTTACACCATTTTACTTGCAAAGGATACGCGCATTGGTAAATAGAAAAATTTAGATTTTGTCTCCGACGGTTTCATGGCCACCGCGATCGCAAAAATTACTTTTATTATTCAACTTTTCAGTTTTTCCCCTATTTTTTCGAAGAAAATGGCCAGTGGCACGTATAACTCTGCAAAACATTTAGTTTTGATGTTCTTGATGAAATAAACAAAGCCAATCAAATTCTAGCGACAACGTATCGTGGCCTTTCCTGGTTAGTAAATGGATTCTTTTGATTCAGTTCACTAAATTGAATCATTCTTGGCGATTCGTTAGAAAGACTGGATAAAACTTATAGGTATTTAAGCGAAGTGCATTACTAGGTAAATTTCTTTATCGTTGATACAAGAATCAACCAAAGAATCTTTTTTAAAGTGTTGCAACAATTCATTCGACTCGGACGAGTGATTCGTTCAACTTTAAAGTGATCTTCATTTCGTTGCAAATATTCTTCGTATCTTGGTCGTGGGTCACACGGTGCAATATGCTTGCTGAAATCTAAAACTATTCGTAGCGAATTCTTTGTGTGAGATCCTCGATATTTCGTAAGGAAGGGTAACTAAAGCCCCTTTTTAAATATTCCCACAAGAAGAGATTGCTTACTGTATCTCGCAGGCCATGGTTTATCCCAGTGGCTAAAGAGGATGGAAACAAACGTAACTGAATTTCTATATTTGTCGTGCAGTGTGGCTAGTCGCTTTATCTTGTTGAAACGATGTCGTTGTTGATATCTGGGACTCGGAATTCTTAGGCGTTAGAAAACGCTCGACCATTTGGACACACCGCCGTGCTGTTACTTCCATTGCCGTTTTTTTGAAAGAATAGACCTACAAAGGGAGACTCAAACAAAAAATACGTCAAGAAGTATATCAAACTCCTGTGGACATGTTGCAAACAGGGCCTATCACAAAGGGATGGAGACAGGACTAATTCCCGGGGCCCGGATTCCAGCTTATACGCAATGTTTTACAAATACTGTTGAAATTAATGAGAACAGCGACGAATAAAATAAAATAAATTTAAAACACAAGGTGATGTTTTACCGTTTTTAAAAAAAAAAATTTGACCGAAATAGTTTTACTTATTTTAAATTTATGGTAATATTATGTTTATATTTCCTGTACCTAAATAGATATTATTAGCGAAAGTTTTTACCTTTAATCAAAATAAGTTTGAGGAGTGTGGGGCGATCTGATAAAAAAATCAGAAGAGTTTGCCATAAAACTGCAATTTTGGATGATAGAGTATGTCCTCGAGCCTCGACATTATCTAATTTGACATTGAAACACGTTTGATCTTTTAAAATTAAAAAAAAATCGCCTGCGGCGCATTTTGTCTCCCCCCCACTTTTTTGTGTCAATTTCTTATGATTAAAAATAACGTCGTCGGGTCTAGGTTTGACTTTACGAAAATATGGTAGGCCTACCCATAGGCCTGTAGTTTATACCCATCTATATTTGTGTTGTCTATGCTGCGTATATACCCGGTGAAATGTTTTTAAAAAATATCATTATTAATAATACGTTCAAGGACGTTCAGCTACTTGCTAGCACTGAGGCAACTCGAGAACCAGCACTTCGGGGCTGTAAAAATTATTAATTACCACAATTAAAAATAAAAATTGAAAGAATTATGCGATAATTTTTTTTTAAATAAAAAAGAGATTTAAAAATGTTTTGTTCGTTAGTTACTTTTGATGACAACACCGGAAAGGGGCGGCGGCATTCAATGACACGCTAGATAATCAACAAAAATCAAAATAGACCTTTTTTAAATCGTTAATAACTCGGTTACACTTGTTGGTACAAAAATATTTTGGGGAAAAAGTTGTAGTTTTTTTTTACACACTATAAAATGAAAGCGTTCATTTGTTTTAATATTAAATTTGTCAATTTGTCTAATTTGAGCTTCTTTGCAGCTCTTATCGTTTACAAGATCCCAATAGTGGACCTTCTATGTGGATCGCCCTGTATATCAAAATGCGAGTCTTAAATGTATACCTTTCTTAGGGGAAAGGGGGGCCCGTTGTCTATTGCTTCCCCGAAGCCCAGATTTTCTGTGAACGACCCTGGTTGCAAAGTGTGATGGACATGACCAAGATATGAAGATATATACAGTGAAATGAAGAACACTTTCAGAATGTATAGTTTGAAATAAAATCAAATGCTATTGTATAGGTATTATCTTTACTTTTAAGAACTATTTGCATTAGATGTTTTTTCAAAAGCGATTTTATTTACGTCTTAAGGATATGGATTAGTTTTCTAATTATAGGCACCTGGAGTACTATGTGATTAAATTCAATAGGTCAATAAAATATTGCAATGAAACGACCATTAAAAAGTTTATCATTCACTGGTAACTGATCAGAAATGTCCTTAGATATGATCAAATAAGATTTAGAATGGTTTACTCTTTTTGAAATCTTGTACTTTCAATAACTGCTGTAATTTTTTCATGAAATTTTGGCGAGTAAATAAAATATTTTTTGTGCGATCGTACTAGAAACAGCTGTTTGACGGACGCGTTAGCAACCATAAAGTACTGCCTTACCGGCCCTATCCTTAGCAACGGCCGTAAAAGTTACTTTTCAGGCCGTTACCCTTAGCAACGGCCGAAAAAGTAACTTTTACGGCCGTTGCTAAGGAGAGGGCCGGTAATGCAGTACATACGCCGTCATCTGTCAGTGACAGAATGTCACGTAGTTTCTAACCTATAATTTTGAAAATTACTAAAAATTTAAATTGTTTTTAATTCGATCGCACAAAAAATGTAATATGCACCTCGGCCAAAATGTACTTTTTCGGCCTTGCCTGTTTGCTGGCCGAGACGTAGCCTTGATACATAAATAGTTATTTAGTATGAATATTTTCATATTTTAATGTCATGGAAACTTGTATCTCTCGTTTTTTTTTACAGTACTTTAACTGTTAAGTTGTTCCTTTTTTTATTATACTGTCAGTGTAAAAATAACTGTGGAATAAAATATTGATATCGCCATATAAATAAACTTGAAATGTGTTTTGCTCGATTTAGTTTTTATTTGCATCTATTTTTCGGTTACGGTATTTTCCGTCAGTATTTATTGCATCCGTAAATCAAGAAGTGCTACGACATTAAGAATAAAACATAGTCACAGTAAATGACGTAAATGAAACACATAAGTATGTAAATGCACTTGGTATGCCGTTAATTAGCGACAGTAATTAAAATCAGTCGACAGTGTCAACATGTACCTACTCTTGGTATGCGAAAAACAGTGATACGTTTCACAAATGCAGAGTCATTGGCTGTATTATTCATTGCCTACAAAGTATTTTTAATTGTTTACCAAAAGAAGTATTTTTTACTAATACGCAGCTTTAATTAATAATTATTAATACACATATTCATTTAGACTGAAATTTTGTTATTTATAATTCTAAACACGTAACATGTAAAAGATGAATATTCGATTTAAATTAGTTTGGTTATTCATAACCAAATTTTTAAAAAATCTACCGTCAAAAGCTTGGGGATTTTAATCTCTCTTTGAGTGAGGAGAGTAAGAAATATTTTTTACTGTTTAACAGCTCTGGAGTTTTGAAATTAAAGATGTCTGGTTTTTTTTTTCAGCATACTTTTTCCAAGTACGTAAAAGCAGTGGATTATTATTTTGATTGAATAGTTCTTCTTCTTCTTAATCGGTTCCTCTTGTACCTTTCGGTGTTGAGGTATGCTTTTCTATTTCTGTGTTATGTTTCTCCACACCTGCCCATCGTTAGCTAATTGTGGCACATTTTGAATAATTTTAATTTTAAGTCTATAATATTTGCTTATATTACATATTTTCATGTCATTATCCTGAGAAGAGGGCACTTACTACACGTTTAAAAAATTAACTTTTAGAACCCAGACCCACATTTCCAATGCCTAAAAGATCCTGATTTAATTGAATACATATTGAGTAAATGTAATACAAATAAATCTAGTTAAAACCACTTGCCTTATCATTCATAACAAACTTATTTTATTTAAGAGAGCAAAACCAAAAGATACAGATGCAGGAGATGAGATTTTTAAGAAGAATAGAAGGATGTAGATTTATTGATAAGATCAGCAACGATAAAATCAAAAAAACCTTGGAGTAAAAGACAAAGAAAAAGATGGAGACAAACCAATTAAGATGGCTGGGACATCCACTACGCAGAAAGCAGGTACGCAAAAATGGTATTGAAAACTAAGTTTGAGGAATGGAGAAGAAAAGAAAGATAAAAAATGGAAAAACGAAGTGAGATATACAATAGAAGAAAAAGAATTCAGCTGGAGAGATGTGCAACAATTGGCCACTAATAGGCAGAGATGGAGAAACATAATCAAGAACTAGGAAAACATACCTCGACCCTGAAAAGTACAAGAGGACCCGATTTAGTAGACAAAAAGGAAACTACTAGTGACGAATCGGGAGTCTTATAAGTGTTCTACTTTTTCTACAAAAAAAAAAAATAATTCACAGTTAATAATTAAACATTTGCATATTACTTTGAAAATGATCACTTAAATAATTGAAACACATAAAATATTGATTGAGTTTCACATAGCAATTTTTGATGTCTTAATAAACTTTTCTAGGAAATATTTAAATCATGTTTTGTTGTTCAATTTATTAAACATTTAAATGATATGTATGTTCTTATTGGTCACGACAGTTTGTAATTTATTCAGTATTAACTTTTCCACGATATTAGTACAAATTCGCGACAGTTATCACTAGGAAAAATATCTTTATTATGTTTGATAAATTGTGGAAAATGTAAGTGATTAATTTTAAATATAAATTTACACAATTTTAAGAAGTTAATAATCTCCTACAACAAAGCCATTAAAACAGATTCTACAGAATCTATAGTTATAGAAAGCTACTGATGAAGAAAAGAAAGTCTCGCAATTGTTCTGGCAATACTACACAAGACGCTTCACAAAAATAAACGAGAAATTATTACTAAAACTTATTTATATTGCATAAACGATTAATAGAAATAATTCAAGCGTTGATACTGCATTCATGCTCTTAATTTATCATTAAACTTATACGTTTTCATAACTGTTTGATCAAGCAGTAGTTCTTTATTACCCATGTGCTGCGACAACTAAAAACAAGCAACTTTGCGATGCACGACTTAATTACTAATTCCACCGTCATTCAACTGACTTGAATCGTTTACATCTCTCATAACTCATTGACGCCGAACGATCAAAGCTAATTCCGAGATGCAAAGCATCACTTCACACACGAAAAACACCTGTAAGTATTTGTGTATGTTACTTGAAACATACTCCTATTTAATACAGCTAGCTTTAGGTTTATTTGTTTTTTTAATTTATAGCCAACGCACATCTAGGTCTGTGTAATCTCTTAATCTTGTTTGTATACGTGGACTTTGATGGAAAACTGGTAGCTTTGAAGGTGTGTTCCAAAAATTAAATGTTTTTTTAGTGCTTTCTTTATATTTTTAATATACTATCTGTTAATTTTATCCAAGCCTTTTAAGAAATTTCACAAACAATGCGTTGGGTAGGATTAATAAAGAAAAGCAAATCACGTCTTCCCAATGCTTTAAGTATATGTAAAATATTTCATTGCAATAAAATTGGGATCAATTAAAATAAGCAAATTAAGTTGTTTGTAGTCGAAATAAATATGCAACGAAATAATTTGGGGATCATTTTTATACGAACTTTAGTAACATTCTAAAGAGAAAAAATTTTTTTTTTTAAATAGTTTGAAGTTGAAGAATAAGTGAGAGTGTCGTTAACTACAGAAATGAGAAAGAGCAACAAGTTAATAAACGACTGGCTAAAGCAAGTAACAGCCATGGAGCTCTAACAACGATGCTTGAATCAAAGAAAGTACAAGAAAAGCAAAAATAGTAACTTATTGTAGAGTTTTTCGTACAACTGCCTTATGCGCAGGTGAAACTTGGAAACGTAAATAAGATCCAGGAAAGAAACTAGAACTTTGAGGAAGGAAGATTCATAACAAGAAGGAGATCGGCGAAGAACTAATCAGAAAGCCATGGAAGTGTATGGTTAGCGAAAAATAACAACCATTGTAAAAATACAACGATTGCGATGTCTAGAACATATCTGCAGATCACAACAACTAAGAATAATAAAGATTTTACTGAAGAACGAAGTAGACACAAAAAGAAAAAGAGGTCAACTTGTGAGGAGATGGATGAAGTCACTCGAAGGCAATCTTACGCAGCTCCAGGCCCGAGAATTGAAGAATTCTAAAAACAGAAGGAAGTAGAAAAGAGTAATTAAAGTCTTGGACCAAAAGTTCTGCAGTACCTTTATATACACAGCTACACTGGGTATTTCTTTAAGATGTGAACGTAAGATGTATATAAGCACTTTCTTGAAATGATCAATGTATCTTATACAGGGTGTCCCAAATTCGAGTAAATGCATGGGGATCTCGCTTATCTTAAGAGCTACGAGGTCGGTTAAATTAGGGCAAAGTTGCGAAATTAGATGCTCATTAATAATACAAAGAGAAATTGGAAATATCTCAAACGGTATCCGAGAAAATTAAGAAAAACTGGAAAATACGATTTTTGAAAATCGTCTATAACTCCTTTGGAGTATGAAATATTTTAAATGTGTAAAGACATTGCCCAAGCAACTTTTCAAGCCGAATCGAATAGTGGTCACAAATTTTTTCTAGAGTGATTCGTTTTTGTTTTATGACAACCAACTTTATTTTTTCTTATGGGCGCAGTTTTTGCTATTAACATTATCAAATAGCATTTATTTTTCTAAATCCATTGATGTATCACACATGGTATTTTACTTTTTCTTTCATTGTGATATTTGAAAAAATACGTTTTAAACAATAACCATTATAAATCAGGTTGGCCGGTTATTGTAGTTTATGTTGTTTCCATGACAACCGATCAACAAACTAAAAGTTTTGAAGGCCTGTTAGTCGTAAAAATGAACTTTAATAACGAAGAAAAACGCGATATGCTGCCCATAAGAAAAAACAAAGTTGGTTGTCTATAACAATAACGAATCGAACTAGGAAAAATTTGTGACCAACATTCGATTCGGCTTAAAAAGTTGTTTGGGCAACTTTTTTACACATTTAAAATGTTTCAAACTCCAAAGGAGTTATAAACGATTTACAAAAATGGACTTTCCAGGTTTTCCTAATTTTCTCGGATACCGTTTGAGATATTTCCAATTTCTCTTTGGATTATTAATGAGCATCGAATTTAGCAACTTTGCCCTAATTTAACCGACCTCGTAGCTCTTAAGATAAGCGAGATCCCCATGCATTTACTCGAATTTGGGACACCCTGTATACAGGGTGTTTCTTAAGTATTGCAAAAAAATTCAGGAGGTGATTCCTTATCGAAAATTAAAGGGGGTCTTTCATAAAAATTTTCTCAAATTTGGATATGTGTAGGAGAATGATACTTGGTAGATGTTTTTTACTGATTAAAAGGTTTTCCATAGTAATATTTTTAATCATCTCCCACCCCCACAGGGGGCTGAAAAGTGCGACCCCTGTTGATTTTCTTATCAGAACTTTTTGGTGGGTTAAAATTTTTTAATTAAAAATATTTTTTTTAAAGCTTGATTTATTTAGAAACTTTATTTATTCTCTAGTTTATCTCGTAAATCCTACCGTTTTTGAGTAAAAAATAAAATAAGCAAACATGAACCATCAAATATTTCCAATATAAAACGATTCATTTTGGTGGTTACCATGGTTTGTTTATGTTCATGTTGGGTAGAATTGACGGGCGTTATAGCGTTGTCGCCGCGTTAACCTTAAGGGGGAACTAAAGGCACGCAATAAAACAGCTTTCGTAGTTCAAGTTTTTCTCTCACACTAATTATCAAAAGTACTTAAAAATTTGTAAGTAAACAGATTATTGGTTCGAGAATGGCGGTACAGGCTCGATTTTTAAAAAAGTTAATACTGTTAAGCATAAAAAAATATTAAAAACTGGCTAAAAATGGACGTCTGTTTACACCATCGATATTTGTAAACTATTGGCTAAAATTAAAATATCGTCCTGTACCGCCGTAAAGGAACATGTTTTTAATAATTGTTGTTAATTTGAAATAAATTTATTCACAATCTTTTTCTAAAAACTTGAACTAAGAAACCCATTTTTTAAGGAAATTTCACTTGTACTTTCCGAAGCGAAGGCGCTGCAATACCCCACCATTTTATCGTCGTATGTCTGTTCTACAACATACAACACAAAAAATGACAGGAAAATCTAAACGTCAATTTATTCTTATAGAATCTATACCATCTCTTAAAATCGAAGGGAAAATGTCGGCTCCCAATAACATGTCTATTTTACGTGGCGTTCCAAATAGTGGGTCTGTCAACTTAAGGTTTGTGGTATGTGTCCAATTTTCCGAATTAATAGTTGTGGACGGCATTTCCGTACATATATGCGGCAAAATCATGAAGTCGACATTAAATTTCGGTTCCTCTTCTCTTTGTCCTTAGGTATAAGAATACATGTGGTAAAACCGGTAGATTCGCACGAAAAGGTACGATTCAAGCCATGGATGGGAATATTTACTGAGGCTCGGGACAGCCCTAATTTCTTAACGCAACTATCAGTACCTAATAAAATTTGTCTGACTGGCACTATCTAATAATACACGAAGCGTTTGATAATTTCCCCAACAGTAACACATCAACTAAGGCTGTCGATAACAAAACAGTGTTTCGAGATGAAAAGGTGGTCTTTAAGCTATTGACTTGATTCAAAAGTAAGTTTGGAGTTTCATCCAAAGGCGAATGAGTAATTTCCGATTCTTTACTCGTAAATACGTGCCCGGATGAAGACCATTTGATTTTGTTTTCAAAGTGATATAAGGTATGATGTTGCTATAGCAGGACAATTTAAAGTTGAGTTACAATCCTTCATTTTATGAAACGAGCTCAAACAATTAATACAAAGGTTTTTGCCTTTAATGAACAGAAATTTATCATTTGTGGTTTTTGCAAGAAAATTCGAACATCGATGAAGTGCGTGTGGCGACCGACAACAAAGACTACTATTATTTGCGTTTGCTACAAAAGAAGCTGTTGAATTTAAAATTCGATTAGACCAACTGGTTTGATTAGGCGATAATACGACATGATTTGTTCGACTTTTCTCCGTTTTTTTGCCATTAAAAATAACGGTTTCGGTTTCTGTTAAAAATCACTTTTACGGACAAAAAATAACGGTTACCGGTTTTTTTAATAACGAAAAAAATAGTTTATGGCATCTGTCTCCCAGAGCATGTATTCTGTGTTTTGTGTTATTTAGTGTTATCGAATTGTTTTAAATAACTGATAAACCGCCCTAGTACTAATATAATAAAAATATGTAAATATATCTTTTTCTATTTATTTCTTCTTTTTATAATAGGAAATATGAAATAATTAAAACTATTTATACATTGAATTTATATTGATTATTACAGTAAAAAAACTTTAACTTTGTAATATTTAATTTTTCTAAAAGTACCTAATAGTTACTATAAAATTTACGCGTATAGCTGCTAAGATCTAAATAGGCTGCTAGGAAAACGCTTTCAGGGTTAAAAATAGACAATGATAGACTGCTAAGATAAAGAGTGATGAACGAATATATGGCGGGGAAATATGGAGGGGGAAATTAGTTTTGCTGTATTGTTTTCTGCTAGTGTACTAGAAAGAGATGTAAATATGACATTACGTGTATTATTACTTCTGCACTTCGACTAAGATTTAGTTCCCCTTTAAAATGCATTACACCCGTCAATTCTATCCAACATGAACATAAACAAACCATGGCAACCACCAAAATTAATCGTTTTATATTGGAATATTTGATGGTTCATGTTTACTCATTTTATTTTTTACTCAAAAACGGTAGGTTTTACGAGATAAACCAGAGAATAAATAAGGTTTCTAAATAAATCAAGCTTTGAAAAAAAAAATTTTAATTAAAAAATTTTAACCCACCAAAAAGTTCTGATAAAAAAACCAACAGGGGTCGCACTTTTCAGCCCCCTGTGGAGGTGGGAGGTGATTAAAAATATTACTATGGGAAACCTTTCATTAAATATAAAACATCTACCAAGTATCATTCTCCTACATATATCCAAATTTGAGAAATAAAATAAAAACCTAATTTTACTGCACCCCTTTAGGGGGGTGTAACTTCGAAAGGAAACGTCTAAGGAATTTTTTTTTTATGAAAGACCCCACTTAATTTTCGATAAGAAATCACCTTCTGAATTTTTTTGCAATACTTAAGAAACACCCTGTATATAAAAGATCTTGTTTGTTTATTTGTTTGTTTGTTTGTTCGCTATAGAATCCTAGGTCCGTTGACCGATCGGGTCCAAATTTTGCACAGTTACTGTTTAGGACCCAACGGATCAAACGTCGTATAAAGGACGGCCGGGAACAGCCGGGAACGGCCGGAAACGTCTGGGAACGTCCGCCGAGCGCGAGTAGTCTGTGATTGATAATCTGGGAACGTCCGCGGGGCGCGAGCGCGGAGCGCGAGTAGTCTGTGATTGATAAAAGAGAATTGTAATCACCCGTGCAACGCCGGGTCAATCAGCTAGTATTTAAATAAAATATAATAAATAGCGTTTACATATGAAAAATATTACTACTTATAGTTGACTTAATATAACTCTACTTAAAAACAAATTTAGTTACCAATGCAGTGCAATCAGTACTTACCACATTTCGCGTGTCTTTATAAAAAAATCGGAGTCCACTGTTAAATTTTGAGTTCTGAATCTACAACTAAATTTACGGAACACCTTTAACAGACAACCCTTTAAATAGCTTTGCAAATGTTAACTTTAAAATGAAGCAAAACTGTGGCTATAATTTGTTACATCCTATTGTTTTTTTTTTTTGTTTTGCTCCGAAGGAAACGAAATTAACGAGCCCTTCCGACAAATGTTTTTGTGTTTTTTTTTCTTTCGAAAAACACATTCTACAACTACCCCTTAAATTTTAATCAACTCTCCAACGCAATTTGTAACCTTACAACATGAACGTGTTTAGTCTTCAATTTCCTCTGCAGTCGTAAAGTACACGGATGAGTTGTAGTTATTTTCTTTAAGAGGGACAGTAGGGGAATCCATAAATAAACGTGAGCTTGCAGTAATTTCTCTTCTTCTTGTAACATGTCGTTTTGACGCCGGTGTTACGTTTCCATTTAATTTTATGGTTTTGAAATATTCTAACGGGTGGTATGCAGACGTCACAAAAAAAGCTTATGAGAAACTTAATTGGCAAGGTTAGAAAAACTGTATGCGGTGAGAATATTATTTGACAGATAAGCGAATTTTTTAAAAAATTGAGTCATAACGTATTAACTTTAAATCAAAATTGATTAATTAATGAAAAAACTAAATAATTTTCTTAAACGCAGCGATTCTCTAAACATTCGCCATTCGCATACTCCTCTTAGATACCTAACAATAAGTTTACACCTTCCTTAACTAATTTTAATTTTGAAATTTCCCATTACTAACATAAAATAGAGGTTTATAGTTCAGCTTTCAGTATTTTTTTTTGACCTTTGTTATTCCTTTAATGAAACTCTTTTCGCGTACCAACTTTATACATTTTTTGTCTATGGAGGGCTGGGTCTTTACCTACGCTTACTTTAAAAACTAAATAATCGTCAAAACTTACTGTTAAAAGGGCACTAAGAGAGTCCATTTTAAATAAGACGTTTTTTTAAACCGGTTGGATATATTTAAACTTATATTTTGTGAATACTTAATTAAATGGTTGCCAAATCTGATTACATTTTGCGAATATTCTTGAAAGTTAACGTCCTTAGAGACGTTCCCTCATGAAAGATTAAGAAACTTCAACACAAAATTAGCCACAGAATGTGAATATATCCAACTATGTGATTAGTGTTTCTTCTCGAGAATTGTTTTTCGAGAAATTCTCGAGAAAAAGTTTTTTTTTTGATTTCTCATTTCTCGAGAAATTTAAAGTTTTTTCTCAAAAAAAATAATTAAAAAATGTTTTTTTTTCGTTAAAGTGAAACATGGTGTAAATGACAAAAATAAAACTACTAAGCAAGAATTTAATATATTTCAATCCTCAGGTACAAGAATCAAAAATTTAGAACTACTCAGGAATGCTTTATCCACAATAAAGCCTACATCGACACAAAACGAGCGAAATTTTTCTGTTGCCAATGATTTTGTGACAAATAAAAAAGAAATAGATTGTTTAGTGCTACTTTAGATGCTCTCTGTTAAAAAAAAATTTAATCTGTACAATGAAAACATTTAATTTTGTTTATACAGGGTGCGTATAAATTGGCCGAAGCGCTACACGTGGCGATGTTCTTCGTAAAATTCTAAGTCAAAAATCTTAATACAAAAATGTTGTACCATGCTTGCTGTGTCTGCAAGAGGACCTCAAAGTTTTGACATTCAGTGCTTTAAAAAGCGTTATTATTTAATATTTTTTAATGGAAAAGCTGCGATTTGGAATAAAAATAAATTTCGAACAATATTTTCTGCCAGATATTGTGTTTTTCCTTTCAAAAATCGGTGTTGAAAATATGTTAATCACTGATTTAAATGAAAATATGGCAATATTATCGTTAGCTGTCATCTTTGTTTTTCTCGTAATTATTTCTAGTTTGTGTTGGACGACACCTAAAAGTTTGCAACTATGTTTACGAACCAAAGGCTTTCAGTTCGAACAAATATCATAAATACCTAAGTAAAACTTGCTGATAAAAATGTCCAAACGCAAATCAATGGATGCAATGTTGCCAAATTTTTGTTTCTTTAAATGGTTCCTGAGGCCATATGAAGTATGGTACAACATTTTTGTATAAAGATTTTCGACTTAGAATTTTACGAAGAACATCGTCACGTGTAGCGCTTCCGCCAATTTATACACACCCTGTATATGTTTAAGTTTTAAGTGATTCATAATGTTTAAAATAATAATGTTTAATTAAAATCACTTACGGTTATTATCTTCTATAAAATAATATATCTACTTATTAATGAAATCCAGGTTTTGATAATATATAAATCCAAAATAAATTTCTGATGTATTTTAAAATTAATTTATTACGTGCCGGTCCAAGATGTGTTAAAATAATACTTATGTTGTTATATAACTTTTTAAACTGAATTAAAGTGGGTAAATGTAAATTTATATAATACATGAGAATTCTTAAGACTCTAGAATTCTCGAGAAATCTTAAACACTACGTGTGATGGACGAGATATAGAAATGTGTGCAGCGAAATTGAGGCTACTTTTGGAATGTAGTATTCTAAACTTAAGAACTTTTTCCAACATAAAATGAAATGCTGTTATATATGTTCCATATTAACTTTAAAAAACATCGTTTCAGACATATTTAAGTAATAAATATTAAAGATTTAAAATCCCCCATTTCATATGTCCACCTTTTATATGTAACAATAAATCTGTCTATTTCAATATGCAGTAGATTCGTGAAGTCACATAGCTGCGCTTGTGTGTTTCAAATTAGTACACAATAAAATAAGTATTTCCTATGGATATTATTCGAAGATTTTAGGTAGTCTAGAAATATAATTGTCCTACACACGTCATATATTTATACGTAGTACTTTAAAGAAAAGTAAAAACGATCGTCGTATTACGAGGTATATCGCGGACACGCTGTAAATGTTGTACAACATCGCATTTTGCAAAATTTGGTTCAATGTAATGTAAAACTTAAAATAAAATAACACTTACCATCGGTACTAAGAACACAATGTTTTGGCGAAACTGTCTGAGTTGTTATAACACCGTATAAAGGACAAACACATTCCGATTCAGTCACAATTTCTTCAGGCAAAAACTGTAAACTCTCGCACACTTTCACATTTTGCACTGGTTCAAGTTTATTACACAATTCCAACTTTTTCAAAACAGGTTTCACGAAACTCAACACTTCAACGTCAGTCCCTTCATTCAATAGTTCATCCGCGAAAAGAACCAAGTCCTTGGCACTCTGCAGCCTCTTTTGCACTTCAATTTGCTGCTGCGCTATAACTTGCAGCTTTTCTTCCTTCGCTTGGTTCACCTGGAGAAATAAATTTTTTCGGTGCGTCTCCACGGCTCTGATGTAAGAGTCCATGAATTTTTCGACTTCCGTTTGCACCTGGTTGCAACGGATCTGTATGCGTTTTGATGTTCCCTGTAACCTGGTCGCTGCATGGGCCGTTTCTTGCGCAACATTTCTTGCTTTTTCTAAAGCGTCTCTCATGCCAGTGATGTACGATCTTGCAGCACGTGATGCGAGTTCACATGCATGGCCTCGGTGAGAAGAGGAAACGCAGTCACGGCAAATCACCTGAAACAGGAAGAATTATCTGAGCGGATGTTTTGACAAGGGCAAAAAATTATTGAAGTTTTTATGCATGCATCTGTTGTGGCATGTGTTATTTGTAGCTGATTGGACTGTAAATTTATTTAGATTTTACGACGTCTTGGTAATTCCAGTTTTATATGAAAATTCAGACATCACACTTTTAAATTAACTTGATTTCTTGGATTTTTTTTAAAAACTTAACTGACCTCAACACGGTAAATTTTGCAAAATAATGTAAAAGTACAAAAAATTTCAAACATCTGAAGTTAGTGTGTCCAAAACTTCAAATATACCGGTACCACATTAAAAAATTCTACATTATCACGATTAATATTAGAATTTTTTTGAGTGCATATCCTACGTATATTACGAATCAGCTGATAATTCTAGACGTGCCTGTTAAGGTCTCCACAGACCGACGCGGTGGCGGTGGCGGTGGCGGTCAGATTTAACCTTAGTGAGTGAGTGAGATCGTGCGTCCCACTTGTTTCCTAAGGTTACATCTGACCGCCACCGCTACCGCCACCGCCACCGCGTCGGTCTGTGGAGACCTTTAATCAAAGTAAACGAACACTCTTATCAAATGGCAAACTTTGTAGTCGCATCGACGATAAAGTAGTGTAAAGCAAAGATGCGAAAAAAGAATTAAAGAAAGTTATTATATTAAAAACCAATATTTTGCAATACAGGTACGGTACATGCTTGTAAACATATACAATCACAGTAAGCAGTTTAAATTCTCTCAGTATCATTCTTTCTTTGCAGCTTTTATATTTAGTGGGTGTTAATTGTGAAGTTCCTAAATATTTGTACAATTAGCTACTAGTAGGAAATCCGTAAACGATTTATAAATCACCCAAGCTGTAAATAGATACCCCATTCAAAATTGGTATCGTTAAGCTTGAATTATATCCAATAGGCGTGTTTATCACATCTGTACAGCAGCAAGCAGAACCAAATATTATTTTTTGTGGGGTTACTCTGACAGTATAGTCTGACTAAAACTAATAAACACGAAACCTAGGTGTAAGGCAGTATTGTGTGTATGTTTTACGACTCGCGTAAATAACAAGTTGTTAACTTATAAACTGTCTTTTGACAAGAAGAATTACAACTGGAAAATGTAAGGAAATGTTGAAATAACTTAAGATGAGTCGAGTTTACCAGGTTTTTGCCCGATAATAACAATTCTATTTGTACTGTGGATAGTTGTTGAAAAAATTCTACGTTTGACTTTTTAAATAATAAGGAAATTAGTCTATGTGTAAAGCGTCTGAAAAAAAGATGTATGTAATGTTCAAAATGCATGAATACCTTAAAGTCAGTGCAACTCAACAGTCCTACACTAAATGATAGATGTACTTAGGACTAAGTATAAGTAGGTATAATTAAAAATAATTAACATCTACACAAGAGCTTCATAGGTAAAATGTATGCTTCTTTACAAAAATTATTTCCAAATGAGCAAATTACCTATTATTCTTTAAAAAAGAATGTAAAACGATACACAAACCTGTTAGTTAATTACCGTTAATTTTGATCACACGTGGAATACTTCTGCAGAAAGACTAATTGCCAATTAGCATAGGTACATTTTATTGGCAATCAATATTTTGCATAACAGCAGCCACTAGAATAAGTTATGTTGTGATAAATTTAAAATTCAAATAGCGTAGGCGGTGGACGTAGTTAGACTGGTATTTAGGAAAGTATTTACTAATAGGTAGTACAAGTTCAAGTGTCTAAATCATAAGCAGATGGCATACATCACTGTAATAAATGACACGTGCTTATAGCCGTTAAACAGACGTGACATGTGCCATCCAGTGGCGGATCCAGGGGGGGGTAAATGGAGGTAATTACCCCCCCTAAGACTAAGATATTTAAAAAAATTAAGTTTTACAAATAGGTATTTTATTTCCTGCGTTGCCGCTTTAGCTTCTAACAAAGTCAAATGAATATAGATATAAATGAATTTATAAATTCCATGGTCACTTATTTAAGTAATGTATTTGAAAACAACGATCTAATAAAATTAAACCTTAAATCTGAAATCGATTTTTGGACATTAGAATGGCAAAAGAAATTCCAGTTAAACGAAAATGTACCTGACAGTGCTTTTGAAACGTATATAATTGTACATGAGAAATGATTCATGGATTTTTAAAAGAGAAAAAATTAATTAAAAATGGACTGTTGATGGGACATTTTATACCTACTTAAGAGGATTCTCAAAAAAAGGCGTCTTCGACAAATGATTTGGTTGCTCCGTTCGAAGCTAGTTCCCCCTGCCAAGAGTCATGACATAATAGATAACCATTTCAGAAATTCGCGCAATTTTTAGAAAAAGAAAATAATCTTGATTTTAATAATTTTCTTCTTTCTTTAAAAAAATATAAAAAGTTTCGACTGATCAACACTTTGCATCGAACGAATCGAGCACTTCGGTGCACACGAACTGCAGAAATTCTAATCCCATCATTACCAACTTTTATGAATGCCTTAATCCTACACTCGAACTGCATAAAAATATTTTCGAACCCTTGATTGTATGGGTAGACCATAATTAAATGGTCCAAGTATTAATTCCAGAATTTGCCCAATGAACAGGTAAAATTTTATAGGTATAAAGGCAAGTATGATGAGTGTTTAGTTATAAATATACATTTTGATTTACAAGCTAAATTTGATAGCAACTGAAATTGAGATATTGATCAGTGAAAAAAAAAACTGAACAATACAAAGATAATTTGATTTCTCGAGTAGACATTTTATATTAATTAATTGCTATGTACAGGGCCTATTTTCGATGCCCATACAGGGTATCTCGGTTATTACCAGAGATAGAAAAAAAACTAAGTACCTACGTAGTCTCGATTTCTTTTTTCGAGAGGAATTCACTGCCGTAAACAGATTTTCGATATCTTATTTAATTTTTAAAATATAGCCAAAAAACAGATTTTTGGCAATTTCAAAAGTGTTAAATATCTCGCTTAAATGAAAAGATAGAGAAAAACTTTAAATACATTTTTGGCATGAATTTTGGTCCTCAATAAGATAGCGATATTTAACTTTTTCTTAATCATAAAATATCGATAGGTATATTACACCTAACTTTCTTATTTTAAATGGCAACCATGGTTGACTTTGGCATAAATCGAGGCTTACTTTTTGCGCTATTCAAAAATATATAATTTGCTTATTTGCTTATGGTTGCCATTTAAAATAAGAAAGTTAGGTATAATATATCAATATTTATATGAGAAACAAAAAATTAAATATCGCTTTCTTATTAAGGACAAAAAAACCATGCAAAAAATGTTTTGAGAGTTTCTCTCTATCTTCTCGTTTAAGCGAGATATTTAACGTTCTTGAAAATTGTCAAAAATCGGTTTTTGGCTATATTTCGAAAATTAAAAAAGATATCAAAAATCTGTTTACGGTAATGAATTCCTCTCGAAAAAGAAATCGAGACTTCGTACTTAGTGTTTGTCTATCTCTGATAATAACCGAGATACCCTCCCTGTATGGGCATCGAAAATAGACCACCCTGTTCATATTATTGACAAATAAAATATTTTATTTATTTTATTTTATTTCATTCAATTTAAGTGGTGAATATTTAGGAATACTCCAACCATTTTTGACCGCTTACCTGAATACGAAATTCCAGGAAAGGTATAATTAAAGAATTTCTGCAGTTCATGTATCGGCTTAGCTCTCATGATTAATTACTTTCTGCAGTTTGAGTGGTACTTTAAGTACAAGTTCGAGTGCGCCCGAGATTTACGATTTTCCGACAGCAACTGTTATTGAGTTAATCCTCAAAATTTTTAAAAAGTCGTGCTTTTAAAAGAACTACCATTGGTAGCACCGCCAGAAAAGTAGGAAATTGATTTTACTTAACAATTTTCGCGAGGACTTTGTTAATGTGAAAATATTTTCAAAATTTGGTCTGGTACATGGGTACATCCCATTTGCATCAAGAATCGTAAGCTGCCCGTGGGCTTTAGAATCATGGGAAAATGTATTTTTTTTTACAATTTTGTTGATTAAAAGACGCTTTGCAATAACAAGATGTTTTTTGACATACCTGGCAGCAAGTAGAACAAAACACGGACAATTCCCTTTCTGGATGATTTGAACACATGATTTGTCTTCTTACTCTTGTGATTCCTTTTCGTCTTGCGTCTTCAAGAGTTAAGATTTCGTGTTGAATGCCGCTCTTCTGTCGCCGATGGGCTTCGGCGCAAATACTGCATAAACTCAACGCGCATTCTGTGCACCTGGAAGACGCCTATAACATGAAAATAACGTCACTATTGTTCTAGGAATATCGGCAAAGAAACTTACTGTCGCTTCGTTGGTACATAAATCACAGAGGAGATTAGTACTGGACGCGTTAAGAGTGGCTAAAATCATTCTGTGTTGTAAAAGATAATGCACTGGAAGTTCCACGACGCCTCCTGTTGGAAGCGGTGTTCTCGTTCCACATACTGGACATGATAGAGCTTTTCCTGGAGTTGGTTTGAGATTGGCCTTTTCGGTTTCGTGTTTATCGCTATCGTACGCAGACCCCGCCGATCCTGAATCGTTATGAGAACCGGAACTATCTGTCTTGGTATTGAGGGAAACTAAACAAGCCGAAATAGTACTTTGAAGTTTGTTATTTAAACTTTCATTTACACTATTAAATTAATACTGCTGTCAGAGATTGCTAAATATTTTACAATGTGGTGCATTCTTAATTTTTCATTTGCAAGTTATCAGTTTTGCCGACTGTATGTGATCTCCATTTACCAGACATTACTTTTGAAACTGGGTATTTAGACAATTTTTATTATCTAAATAGAATTATTGCTGGTAAAAAAAAATTAACTATCGATATTAAAGTAATATCGTAAATCGAAAAACATTGATACACAGGGGATGGCAAAATTAATATCCTGACTAACGAATTATCATTGACTACAAGTCTACATGATTAAGTTGTATAAACTACAAACAAATGTACTTACTGGAAATTGTTTGACTGTTTATTATGAAAGTGAAGTAGGTCCATTGTTCTTTGTTTTAATATACCGGGTGATTCAGTTTGACTGTCGCACCCCTATAACTTTTTAATTATTGAAAATAAACCCAACAAACCTTATATTTTTGGAAACGGCGACAAATTCTCTATTAAATGATGTGCATTTGTTATCTCTACGATGACGTATGTCAAATCCGCGATAGGCAACAGTTTTTTTTTTAAATTACATAGTATACATTTTTTGGTTAATTCGGATAGAGAATTTAATTCTGAACCCGATCATGTATTAAAAAAGTATGCATACATAAGAAAATTTTCGAGAAAAATCAGTTCAAAGTTTATTCAAATTATAGCAAACAGCCGATTTAATATAACAAAAAACGATCAATTCTAAAAATTATACTATGACTATCAAATAAAACACCATGGTTTTGTCCAGAAGTCAAGGAGAAATGCAAGGAGAAGAAACAAGCTTACCTCACATATCGAACGCTAGGTACGCCACAATCATACAACAAGTATCGACGGATCAGGAATGAAACCAATGAATTAGTAAGACAGACCAAAAATCAATACTGGGAAATCTTCTCAAAACGCTTGGAAAAGGACTTTTATGGACTTCAAAAGCAGATTTGGCGGCTCATCAGATCACAGAGGAGAGAGGTTAACGAGTTGATTGAAATAAACCACATAAAAAAAGAGGATTGGGTCAACTATCTAACGGATCTATACAGAGCACAAAACGAAGAAGAGGAACTAAACACACCAGAAATAGCTATTAATGAAAACGCCCAAATTTGTAAATCCGACGTACAACTAGCTCTGCAGAAGTTAAAAAACAGGAAGAGCGCTGGACAAGACGGAATACCAAACGAACTACTTAAATACGGCGGACGAGAACTAACACAAGAATTAACAACTCTAATTCAGAAGATACTATATCGACACAGAATCCCAGATGAATGGCGAACCAGCACCACCATTCTTATGTTTAAAAAAGGAGATAAGAAAGTACCCTCGAACTACAGAGGTATAAATCTGCTGAGCACAACATTAAAGCTAACAACAAAAGTGTTAACGAACAAAATTAACAGTTTCACTTCGCTGGCAGATGAACAACAAGGATTTAGATCAGGAAGATCCTGCACGGATGCCGTCTTTGTCATAAGACAAATAACAGAAAAGTCAATTGAATACAACAAGCCAGCCTATATGTGCTTTATTGACTTGACCAAAGCGTTTGACCGAGTCCAACTAAAAGATGTTCTACACATACTTTATAATAGACAAATCCCATACAATATAATTAAGACTATAGAGAACATGTATGCAGCAAACCAAATACAGGCAAAATTAGATGAAGGACTTACCGAACCAATACCAGTTGGTAGCGGTATCCGCCAGGGGGAGTCATTAAGCCCACTTCTCTTCAACATCATAATGGACGAAATTATACAGAAGGTCCGATCATTGAGAGGATACAAAATGGGAGATAGTGAGGTAAAAATTGTATGCTATGCCGACGATGCTGCACTCGTTGCAGAGAGTGAAGACGACTTACAAAGACTCTTACACTCGTTCAACTGTACAGCTAAATCACTTAACATGACAATATCTTCCACAAAAACAAAATGTATGACAACTTCAAAAACACCCTTGAGGTGCAAACTAGAAGTCGATGGAGAGGTTATCCAACAGCAAATGAAATTCAAATATCTCGGGATAGAACTTTCGGGCTTTGGCGATGTGGAAGCAGAGGTAAGGGAACAAACAACTAAAGCAACAAGGATAGCAGGATGTCTAAATAATACAATATGGTGCAACAAAAACTTGGGAATTGAGGCCAAGTCTAGAATCTACAAAGCAACAATTAGACCTATCATGACATATACAGCGGAGACCAGGCCAGAAACGTCAAAAACTAAAAGACAACTAGAAACAACAGAAATGAAAGTATTGCGCAGAATTACGGGTAAAACACTTCTACACAGGGAGAGAAATGAAGAAATAAGAAAAACGTGCAAAGTAGACGATATTAATAACTGGGTAACAGACAGAAGAAAAGAATTGAATGAACATATTAATAGAATGGACGACGGGAGAATAGTAAAAATCGCCCGCGATAAGTCTCCACTGGGACGCAGGAGCGTTGGACGCCCTAGGAAAAGATGGAGCGACAACCTCAACGTAGAGCAATAGGCAAGTGGACGAAGAATAAACAGGCGAATCGCCTATAGTCAAGAAGGAAGAAGAAGAAGAAGAAGAAGACTATCATTGACATAAAAAAATTAAACTTTCAAACACAGTTGTCCTCTATGTGTAACTGCTTTTTTTAAAGTCTAATTTTTTATGTCAACGTTTATTATTGGTTTTTATTTTTATTAAAAATTAATTTTTAATACATTTACATTGATAGTTATAGTATAATTTTTAAGATTTAATCGTTTCTTGTTATGTTAAATAGACTGTTATAATTTGAATAAACTTTGAACTGATTTTTCTCGAAAAATTTCTTATGTATGCATACTTTTCTAATACATGGTCGGATTCAGAATTAAATTCTCTATCCGAATTAACCAAAAAATGTATACTATGTAATTTAAAAAAAAAACTGTTGCCTATCGCGGATTTGATATACGTCATCGTAGAGATAACAAATGCACATCAATTAATAGAGAATTTGTCGCCGTTTCCAAAAATATAAGGTTTGTTGGGTTTATTTTTAATAATTAAAAAGTTATAGTCAAACTGAATCACCAGGTATAGGGTTTGCATTTTAGTCAGTAATTAATCACTGTTAATAGCAATTAATATTCATAGAAGGCGGTTTATTTATTATTTAATATACCGGGTGTAACTGAGTTCTGGTACGCCCCCTTTTTTAAGTTTTGATTTTAGGTAAATGAAATTTTAGGCATATGATATGTGTAAAATACCGCATTACTTAAACATATAGACACTTTTGTTTCACTTCCGGTTCGCCAGAAATAACATTAGCTTTGTTATTTTAAATAAAATGCACTGTATATTTTTACATTTTTGGAATGAGAACGCAATTTTGGATCCAACTGGACCATTTTGGTTAATTTTTATAACCTCAAATAACTTTTGGACGAAAATAATTTTTTTTATTAAGTTCGTCATGACCTGCATAAATTGAGGTTTATTATGTCAAAATGTCCGAAAAAAGTTTATGTAAATTTTAGTGGACCTGACGGTAGTGACGATACGGTAGAGAGACTTACGACTAAATAAAATTTAAAACATATGTTTAACTTATAAAATAAAATCCAACGTTTAGTTGAAATGCGTATTTTTTTGTTACTCTTGTTATTTTAACTTTTCAGTACGGATTTCGCAACCTTCTTTTGCTTTCGTTGGGCGGCTAAAATACGTTATGTTCCGAGTGCTTCAGTGAAATATAACACTAAAGTTTCACTTACATTATTTTTGTCAGTATAGGAACGGTTCGGATTTGGAACGAAGTGCTAGCTTTGTCCTTTTTATGAAAATTAATTAAATTTTTCTACACCTACTTTAAAATACATTTCTACATTTAAAAATACCAGGTGCACTTGGACAAAATTTTGTAGTCAATTTTATTTTAAATTTCGTTTTAATTTACTTTTTCGAGTTTTGCCATTTGAAAATATTTGTGGCAGGTAAATTTCTACAACCATAACACCAACCGTAAAAAAAAAAACGCAGACCAATTCTTTTGATATTAGCAGCAGAACGCGACTGAAATAAATATTTTTGTCTATGTTATCTAATAACCTAAGCAATTTGTCCAAGTTTCAGTGAGAATGTGTTAATTATTAGATACTTTGAATCTTAAAAACGGCTAATTCAACACAATTATTTTAACAGATTTACTAAATCCAAAGGTAATTGTTCTAAAATTGACTTAATATTAACTTAAGTGTGTTTTCTAAAAATGCTAGAAATTGACGCACAATATAAGTGAACCTGTACAGGGTGGTCCAAATTCGATGGGATTGCTTAGGTATCTCGCTTAATAGTCAAGATAGAGAAACGGTTAAATTACCAAAAATGATCAATTTTTTGAGACAAACTCAGAACCGTTTTCAAAAATATTCTATCATTTCCGGTTTTCGAGTTATTGAATAAAAAGTGTTTTTTTGTCATATTAATAATGTGTCATATCTCCGTTATTGTTGTAAATATCGAAAATACCAGTAAAAAAGTGATCCAGTGCTTCAAGGTTTATCTTAACTGCATTTATTTAATAACTTTATAATACCATTAAGAAATGAAGTGGAAATCGTTGAATAAGAGGCAAAAAAATATACAAGCAGTAAATATGAAAAAAAAAACGAAGAATGATTTTAAAAAATACAGCCTTTGTTACAAAATATAAACTATCGAGCGTATTAGCACTAGAAGCGACAAAACAACGGCTTTTAGTTAAAATTTAAATAAATTTAAAGAACATGCATTATTTCACTTCATTCTGGGGGAGCTGCAGCCCCTGGTACCTATGTGTAACTCACCATCTGATCCATTACTCCATGCAACGAAATCATTAGCTTCTAGTTCCTGCAAACATCTAGTGCAAAACGTGTGCAGACACGGAAGAACTCTTGGTTCTATGAAGTGCCTCTGGCACATCGGACATTTATATTTACTCTCGTCGAGTGTAAAGTTACAGACGCTTTTGGCTCTTGGTGATGGAATATCTGTTTTTTTCGAAGTGTGAGGTGCGGAATTAGACCTATCATGAGCTATCTTTGGCGTTTCGATTGACCGACGTTTGGCGGTTCCCACTTCTTGACTTTGACGCCGTCTTGAGAAGCTTCCGAAGATGTACGAGATATTGTGGTCTATTTCCATCATGACTTTAAAATTATTTTTGTACGTTGCACTGTACAGCAATATTTAGAACTGCAATAAAAACAAATAATTATTTAAATATTATGCAAAGCAAGTGCTTCATGTCTGTTAAGTGTTTAAGTACGGTTTTCAGTGATAAGAACGAACACACCAACAACATATTATAAATATTTACAGTCTGTAGAACTTTTATTGCAAGAAAATTGTATTTATAAAAAATCAATGCTTAAACTAAAAAAATGCTAATATGAGATTACTTTTGTTATGTTTATTTTATTTATTTCAAGATTGCACCATTAATTATTGTTTTCTATTATTATACTTATAATTTATGTTTATTTAAGCTTATTTATCTAGGCCTAGGCTATAAGATAAAATAGACAATAATAATTGTAAGGTAAATATTTAATCAAAAAATAAATATTATCAGTAGTAATATAACAAGTGCATTGAAAATTATCGATAATTTTTGGTAAATATGCCCGAATACGTTTTTTATGAATAGCGCAAACCTTTTTTGTCTAGATTTTTTTCACAGAATAGTTGCTCTTTAATCACAGAACATTTTCACTCGGTTAACCAACTCTGTATCTCTTACCGTTTACAAGATCCCTATGCTGTTTACGATAATCGGGACACCCTGTATACAAACTCACCCTGAAACAGCTCTACATCAGCAACTTTCATATTATATACATATAATATACATACATGTATGATCTTAAATTATACAGGTTGTCCACCTATTGTGTATTTCTGTTATATCTGGCTTAAAAGAATAAAAAGAATATTTAACATTTGTTAAAGAGTTTGAGTTCCATAACGTAAAATTATTTTTAGTTATGCCGAATGTTTTATTTTTGCGTATCAACTTTTTACTTTAAATACAATACGCTGTATAATCTTCACTTTTTAGATTCCAAAACAAATTTTTTATCAAAATGTTTTGAGTTTTATCGTATCAAAAATCAATTGCTCTGGCGTTTGCTTTGTTTGGCCCATTAAGAAATATTTTAAGCATAAATAAAGTTTTTAAATAAAAAACGCTATATTTTTACATTTTCTTGTAGATAAATTAATCTTACTTGGAAAACTATCCGGGTGTTCTTCGACTTAAATTAATATTTGTCGAGTTGGCAATGTTATAAAGTATTTTTTACTGTAGTATGTTTCGTTACGTTTTATAGTATTTTTTTAGCAACTATAATTTACTGATTATTTGCTTTCTAACATGTGTTTAATGCACTAAAAATTGTCTCGTATAGTTTTGCATTGTAAAATGCTATTTAGTACTTTTTTAATTATTAAACAATTTAAAACTTACGGCAATGACGATAAAATATTGACTGAAATGTAATATTGTTTTACAGTTAAAGTATTGTTTATAACTTCGTCCTCGAGTTTAAAAAAAAAGTACAACATAATAACACCTAATTTAATTAAGAAAAAATGGTGCTTAAGCTTGACCTTGAAAGCACCGGGTGAAAATTGTTTATAACTTCGTTATGAAGTTGGCACAAAATTTTATTTTTACGGCAAAAAATAGCACAAAATTAGCAAAAAATTATGGCATAAACAAATTTTCATTCGGAGGAAGTGGTGCTTACGCGTCACCTTGGCAACCTCGAGTGAAAATTGTTTATAACTCCGTTATGGAGTTGGCACAAAATTTTATTTTTACGGCAAAAAATAGCACAAAATTAGCAAAAAATTATGGCATAAACAAATTTTTATTCAGAGAAAGTGGTGCTTACGCGTCACCTTGGCAGCACCGGGTTAAAATTGTTTATAACTTCGTTATGGAGTTGGCACAAAATTTTATTTTTACGGCAAAAAATGACACAAAATTAGCAAAAAATTATGGCATAGACAAATTTCCATTCAGAGAAAGTGGTGCTTACGCGTCACCTTGGCAACCTCGAGTGAAAATTGTTTATAACTTTTTTCTGGAGTTGGCACAAAATTTTATTTTTACGGCAAAAAATTTAATTTTATTAAAAAAACATCCTACATCTCTTGTTGAAACACCCTTTATTTATTTAAGTTTATTTATCTAGGCTATAAGATAACGTAGAAAATAATAATTGAACGGTAAATATGTAGTTGAAAAATAAATATTATCAATAAAGTAGTTTATAAAAATGATGGGATATGCTGACAATGTTTTGTTAAAAAAAGTGATTATTTCTGTTGAAGTTTTATTACATAACAATCGATCGTAAGAAAACCTTGTAAATTAAGTATTGCTATTATAATGTAACTTATCTCTCTTTTAATATTGTGAAAGGTTCATATTTTGTCTAAGGCATTTTACCTTTATTTTCTGTTTATGATATTCGATAGACTAAGATAAATTAGTTATTGTATTTAAGATGCTAATAATTACTTTCATTATACACTGAAGCATATGTTACATTTAAACAAAGATAGCATGTTGCATTTTAGTTCTTGGTTTCGTTGGAGGCAGGTAAAGTGACCCAAAACTGTTTATATTATGTATCGGCAAGACGCAACCCCTTGCGGGGGGCACTTGAGATATACAGTTCATACTCGACAGTCTTAGTATAACTTGTTAGAAATATACATGTTATATGTATGTGATGCTGTGAGGTTATAAGATAAAGGGTTGGCTAGCCATTGTGTAGTGCATGTAGTATGCGATTGTATTAGATGGCCTTTAGTAAAGTACTAATGCAGTTATTGGGGATTATTATGTTATTGTGTTATTCGTGTACTGGATTGCAATCTTTTGGTAATGTACTAATCATGCTGCTAATTTCTCTCCATTTCTCCATACAGAGTGCTAGGGGGATAGTGGGCCCAGGCTGTGTGCGGGTCCACCCCTTGGCCGTAGGTGCTCCTGTGTGGGGTACACCTGGGTGAGGAGGCGCTTTATGCGTGGGGATCCGGATGTACACCGGAGGGTCCACCCAGGTGCCATCAAAGCATGCCAACGGTACCCAGAGAGTCTGATAGTTGTCCAGGTTGCTGATCCGGAGTGTTGTCCAGGAGTTGTACTGGATTGAGATCCAGGGTGTATGTTGATACACATGCTAATTTATATAATGCGTGGGACGCCATGCTTTGCCTTTCAGCTTTGTTGTGAGACCACCTTGTTGCTTTATGCTTGGCTTTATTGGAGATTTGTGTGTTACTGTAAAATGGTGATGGGCTTATATTAACCCTGGCGATCCAGCATAACACGCGGGGGTGGGTTCCCCCCGGTGAGTAGATAATTGTTACTAATTATTAAATTGTTATCAGTGGCACAAGCTTCTTTGTTTTATGTACGCTGCATACACCTTTGCACCAATCGCTTGGCTTCAGCCTCTGCCTGCCTCGGGAACCCATGTGTTTATAATAAATAACACTAAACTTGTAAGTAAAATAATGCGAACCATGTAAATTAAAGTAGTTAACGCCCCAGTTATTAATTATTCAAAAAAGGCATCCTAACAATTGCTTATATTATCACAAATACGTTCCACCAAAATTATTTTATTAAGTTCTTCTTCTTAATCAGCTCCGCTAGTACCTTTCGGTGTCGAGGTAAGTTGGAGTTTACTTCAGTCATAGAACTCTACCAACTAAAAATATTTCAGAAAATTTTGGTTTAAGGTACCATTAACAGCGTACAAAAATTCTTCTGGTATTTTAAAAACTAAAACAATAAAACGTCAGAAATAAAATTCTTGAGACAAGTAATGATACATACAAGATTGGACAAAATAAGAAACAAAAAACGAGCTGAAATTTATAGGATACAGTTTATACTATAAATATAAACGAAAGAATCTTAATATATAGAAGCAAATTTAGAAGAACACCTAGAAGGAAGGTATGGATCCCGACTATCGAAACAATTTTTAAACTGTAAGCCAAGAGGTTGATGAAGGTCCACAGGCAAACTAAGAAACATACTTATTACAGGCCATAGAAGATATTTTTCAACTTGTATAATAAAAGTATAATGAAACTTAACATAATTTAGCAACAAGACTAAATATTATACTAGTGTTTTTGATCTCTCCTTTTATAAAATTTCCATCTGGAGTAATATTTTTGCAACTTGATCTAGGTTTACTTAACTGCACCATGCAACTTGGTTCTATACTTAGCATGTGGTATCGTTTCCTGTAACACTGTGACACGTGTGTAAATTTCGACTCCTGCTTAAAGTAATATGAATTATTGCTACCTCAAAATCCTTTTAATGTGGCTGAATTTCGTTTCGGTTTCATTCGGTTCATTAGCTTTAGAAATGTGGAAAAACGCAGTGTAGTTGCTAACGAATACTACACCTGCAGGTAGTTTAAGTGCATATTTTTAGTCAATACTAAACATGTCAAACAATCGAATAAATATTTTAACTGATTTAAGCAATTAATTACCGAAACGAAATTAAAGTTGTCTCCATAACTTTTCATTAGTTAAGAAACTTAAGAAAACTGCTCAAGTTGGTTCCAACATTTTTCTTTCGTTAATTTATTTTTAAATAGATTTTTTACCTTTCGTCTGCTGTTTAATAAACCATTTTTCGTTCTAATAAAGTTGAGAATTGTACAGCACTTTCAGCCACACAGCAAGATATAATCGGTACTTAGAATTGGTCTTATCTAGGCTATTTATGTGCAACAATGAGAGTCATGCAATTTTGACGACTTCTATGCAGCAGTTTTAAATATCGAGTAGTCGATGTGTAGCCAAACTTTGTCAAGTAAGTTTGCATGACTTGTTTATTTTTTATTTTTAAGTCGAGGTTTTTACGGCAAAAATATAGACACTATTTGTAGCACCAACTAATTTACAAAGAAATTAATATAATTACTGAGAGTAAACCCAATTATTATGGAATTTAATAAGGCAAATTATTATAAAAATCCAAATGCATTTAATTGCCCGTTAATAAATACAAAGTAAAAATACATAGATTACCTACATAACTAAAAATTTAATATAAAACTGTGACATTCACGGATATTAGACTAGGACCAATAGTGACTTAAAACTTAAAACTACCGAAATTACCGAAAACATATGTACAGAACAGTACTAAAAAGCGTTCAAGATTTTAATTAATTTATCTGTAAAAATTAAACAAACGAAATCTATTTTAAAATTTATAAAAATTCTGCATATTAAAAGTATTTTAAGTACTAAGAGGGTTCGGGAATTTGTACAGATATACAGGGTTACGAAAAAGTCCCGGAACAGCTGATTATCTTGGTTATTTTTAAACCTTTTTTAGTGAAATTTGGCTTGAATATATGGTCGAAAACAAAAAATTTATTGATGAAATTTTCAATTTATTTGCATTTCTGATTAAGATAATCAACCGTACAGGACTTTTTCCTAACCCTGTCTAAGCAGGATGTAAATTATTTTGAATTTGCCACAAAGCTTAAATAAAATTCTTATAATTATTATGTTCAGAAAAGTTTAGCTAAAAATCAGTTATATTATTGCTAAATAAAATCGCTTCTTGAAGATAATCTTCAGTAGAATTGGGACTATCATTTAGACTTAGACGATAAGAGAGTCTTAAAACTGGTGTTGATTCCCTTAAAATGAAATTTTTTTAAAGCAAGGATAAAGTTGTTCTTTATTTATATTTATAAAGAATACACAATTACAGACATAATAAATGAATCGCTACTTACCGGTGTTTTTCCCGAAAGTTGGAAAACGGCGTTAGTTGTGCCAATACCAAAAGTGAGACGAACCAAAAAATGCGAAGAATTTAGGCCAATAAACATACTACCTAGATATGAACAAATTTTGGAGTCTGTTGTCAAACGACAAATATTACAGTTTATAGAAGACAACAATATACTATCAGACGCTCAATCCGGCTTCAGAGCCAAACATTCATGTGAAACATCATTAAATCTTGTGCTAGCTGATTGGAAGCAACAAATTGAAAATAACAAATACATTGTGGGGGTATTTTTAGACTTTAAAAGAGCATTTGAAACCATAGATAGAAATAGGCTGATTAAAAAACTGGAACAATATGGCATACGAGGAATCGAAAACAGGTGGTTTGAAAGTTATCTAACAACTCGCTATCAAAAAACTAAATTTAACAATATAGAATCAGAAAAAATTATCAGCACACTAGGTGTACCACAAGGTTCAGTTTTGGGTCCTTTACTTTTTGTGCTGTACTTAAATGATTTGGAACACAATATAAAAAACTGTAGTGTAAATCTCTTTGCAGATGACACATTAATCACAGCTTCTGATAGCAACCTAGAGTCGGCTATTATTAGGATAAATAATAACCTACACGTTGTATCAGAATGGTTAAAAGTTAACAAATTAAAATTTAATACAGACAAAACCAAATTTATGATAATAGGAAACAGGCCAATACCAAATGATGTAAGCATTAAAGTTAAAATAGATAGTGAAGAACTTGAATGTGTTTCGCAAATTAAATATCTTGGCGTTATGATAGACAATAAACTTAAGTTTAACAGCAATGTGGATTACATTGTGAAAAAAGTTGCGAAAAAAATTAGTTTTCTAGGTAGGTTGACAAACAAGCTAAGTCTCTCAGCAAAAATTTCAGTATATAGATCACTAATTGCTCCACACTTCGATTACTGTGCGAGTATTTTGTTCTTATGCAACTAATGCGACTTAAATAAATTGCAGAAACAACAAAACAGAGGAATGCGTGTTATTTTAAAATGCTCGAGATACACTAAAATAAGCGAAATGCTTAATACCTTAAAGTGGTTAAGTATACGTCAACAAATTACTTTTAATTGCCTTTTTTTTTTGATATAAAAGGCAATAAATATTTTTTTACCACGTTACATGACTAAAAATTTAATACAAAACTGTAACATTCACGAATACCAGACCAGGAACAAAGACGACTTTAGACTACCAAAGCTAACGAAAACAAATACACAGAACGCCTTGTACTACAAAGGGCTCAAGATTTTTAATGAATTACCTGTGGAAATTAAACAAACAACTTCCATATCAAATTTTAAAAAACTATGTTTCGAATATGTGAAAAATAATGTTAAGATTTAATAGTTAAGAAAATATGTACAAATAAATATAAGCAGCATTAAGATAATGTAAAATTAGCTAAAAGCTAAATAAAGATTTCTTATTATTACATTTATAAAACATTACTTAATTAAACTAAGTAATAGTTAATAATTAGGTCAAAGCACTATTGTTAAAGAGAGTTTTTATTTATTAGTAATATATCTTGTGTTAAAACCAGGGCTCGAACCCGAAAACAATTTTGGTTAACGGTTTTTGTTGAAAAACCGCTTTTATTCGTAAAAAACCGGTTTAGTGTAAGAATCCGATTTAAATTATAAACCGGTTTAAAAAACCGGTAAAATTAACCGGTTTTTAAAATTATTTACATCAGGAATGCAAAGTATGAAAAGATATTATTTATTTGTAATTTTATGATAAATGTACAATCAAGCGTTCAGTAATGACTTCTGGTAAACTAATCGCATATAATACAGATTTTGTTTTTTTATCGTAATTTTTATTTAAAAAAGATGTTAAAAAACCCGGTTTTTTATTATTTTGGTTAAAGGTTAGGTACCGTTTTTTTGCCTTTAAAAATAACGGTTTCGGTTAAAAATAACGGTTTCGGTTAAAATCACTTTTTCTGACAAAAAATAACGGTTAACCGGTTTTTTAAACCGGTTTTATGCCCTGGTTAAAATTAATTATCAGTAAAAAATCATAAAAGGAAGGAAATATCTACCTACTACTTCATTTTTTGTTAATATATTACTGTACAAATTTTAAGGCAATCACGTCGTTTCGTTGCCCTAAACATTATTATTACAAGAAGAAATCGAAGAATAACGAGGTAAACAATAAAACATACAAAGTTTTGAATAAAACATACAAATATACACAAAACTCAATTAAAAATTTACTCATGAATAATCCTAAAACACTGTTTTAGCACGTCAATAACAGATTCCCCAGTCAACGAAAATGTATTTCTATTTTAAAGGTTTATTTATAGCCCAACAATTGCTGTATACGTATGTTCATGTTTTTTTTTGACAATTTTCTGTATGTGTTAAGAACCGGATAAGATTTTGCCCACCGAAAAAATAAGTGGTAGATAATCTAAAGCAAATACTGTCTTAGAAGTGTAATTGGTAGATCAAAACTACTTGATTGTGAGAAATTTTAGTACGGACTTTTAACATTCGTTATGTTATACACAGAAGTTTAAATGCAATTTTTCTAGAAATAGTTCAAAAATTTAAATTTGGTTAGCGAACTTGCGCATTAAAGCCTTATCGATCGGCAGTAGGTACTATAACCTGAAAAGCGAAATATCGCAACGGTCCCTTTGTTAATAAAATACACCAAACTAGCAGGAAACTTTTTGTGTGCATAATTTCAAGCTAAAATAATTTTGAATTACAATTTCCACTAAAGAAATGCGCCGTTGGTGTAAGTGACATCTATAATTAGTTCACCGAATTCAAACTATTTGGCATGTTACCGCGAAATATAAACTACACCTTCACGTCCTGAAAGTATGTTTTGCCGGCGTCTGAAACGTAAATGAAGCCATCAGATATTTTAGCTTTATTTTTGTGCAAGCTTGTCTTACGCATCAATCTTTATTTGCCACATGAGGCGACGACAGAGATAAATATTAAACATTTTTGCTGTCTGAACTTGACCCCATTAGACAACCCCATGTTGATGGTATTTTTAGAATTAAACAGAATCGGCGATCGGCGGAATAGTTGGTGCATATTTTGAGCATTTGTTTCGGTTAATTTGCAGACTAATTCTGGCGTGAAATATATAGTTTTCCTGAAAATACTAAACAGTAAATATAAATATATAAATAAACCTCATTTATTTTACACAGATTGCCATTTTACTATTATCGTTATATTTCGTAGCACATGATGGTATTTATTTCACAAAATTAATATGATGTTAATAAGAAATCGAAAACCGAATTTGACCGACCCAAAAATTAGTTCTAAGCCACCATTTATCAATTATTCAAACATTTTCAAGTCATTTTGATGAAAGTCACAAAAGTTAAACTAACTAAAGATATATGACCACAAGAATATTACGATTTTCTTGTAAAATACGAAGATATTTTGGAACAATACTTTATGCCTCAACAAGTTTATATTTCTCATTCAATTTCATTTATTTACCATGTCTACTTTTGTTCAACATGTGTTTCGTTTCGAATGTTCGCTCAGGAGTTAATTTTCCGTTGTAAATATTAGCACTCCAACTTAATTTGGCTGTAAAACGTATCGTTATACGTATTTATATTTTAGGAAACTTCATTTGCTAAATTTAAACACGCATCAAAACTCTGTTGTAAAAGTTTCACATTATAACGCAGCACTAAAAAATACTACAAAATATTTAGTAGTTTTAAACAAAGTTAAAATAAATAAGTTCAATTAAAAATACCTTTGTGTTCAGAGGATCTTTTGTAAAACTGCAATACCAAATTTAAGACTTTAGCCTTTTTATCAGTTGCAATCAGGGCCGGCGCAAGGGTATCCGACGTCCCTAAGGGAAAAAAAGGGAGCCCCCATATATTGTCTAAATAAGCGTATATCTCTATATACAAGGTGATTCATAAATTCCTTATAAAAATTTAAGGAAGACTTTATTACTTTTTTTTTTCGCTAAAACGTCTTCTTTCGGAGTTACACTCATATAAAGGAAAACGGTGAAAGTAGGTCTCAAATTTGGAGAAATTTAGGAAAATCACTTTTGTTTTGGTAGATGTTTTTACTCATTAAAAGGTTTCTACAGTAATATTACCAATAATTTTCCACCTTCACAAGGGACTCAAAGGTGCGACCCCTGTTGGTTTTTTTACCAGAACTTTTTGGGTGTAAAAATGTTGCAAGAAAAAATCTTGAAAGCTTAATTTATTTAAAACCTTTTTTAATTCCTTAATTTTTTCTGCAAAACCTACAGTTTTTGAGTAAAAAATAAAATAAGTGAAAATGCACCATCAAGCATTCTAAACTAAAATGATTTTTATAGTCAGTGGTGGTTACCATGGTTTGTACATATTAAGTAAAAGTGACAGATATTTTCGTGTTTATTTGGTGGTGCATGTTTATTTATTTTATTTTTTACTCAAAAACTGTAGATTTTTCGGAAAAAATTACGGAAAAAAAAGTTTCTGAATAAATCAAGATTTAAAAAAAAAAAAATTGCAAAATTGTACCTTCCAAAAAGTTCTGATAAAAAACCAACAGGGGTTGCACTTTACAGCCCCTTGTGAAGATAGGAGATGATTGAAAATATTACCATAGGAAATATTTTAATAAATTAAAAATATTTACCAAATGTCGTTCCTCTACATTTCTCCAAATTAATAATAATAATAATAAATCTTTATTTAGCTTTTAGCTAATTTTACATTATCTTAATGCTGCTTATATTTATTTGTACATATTTACTTAGCTATTAAATCTGAACATTATTTCTAACATAATTTTGAACACAGTTTTTTAAAATTTGATATGGAAGTTGTTTGTTTAATTTCCACAGGTAATTCATTAAAAATCTTGAGCCCTTTGTAGTACAAGGCGTTCTGTGTATTTGTTTTCGTTAATTTTGGTAGTCTAAAGTCGTCTTTGTTCCTGGTCTGGTATTCGTGAACGTTACAGTTTTGTATTAAATTTTTAGTCATGTAACGTGGTAAAAAATTATTTATTGCCTTGTATATTAATAAAAGGCAATTAAACGTAATTTGTTGACGTATACTTAACCAATTTAAAGTATTTAACATTTCGCTTATTTTAGTGTATCTCGAGCATTTTAAAATAACACGCATTCCTCTGTTTTGTTGTTTCTGCAATTTATGTAAGTCGATTAGTGACCTATATACTGTTATTTTTGCTGAAAGGCTAAGTTTGTTTGTCAATCTACCCAGAAAACTAATTTTTTTCGCAACTTTTTTCACAATGTAATCCACATTGCTGTTAAATTTAAGTTTATTGTCTATCATAACACCAAGATATTTAATTTGCGAAACACATTCAAGTTCTTCATTATCTATTTTAACTTTAATGCTTATAGTTCATTTCAAGATATTATGCGGATTTCGGGTTTTATGGCTAATTAACTGTTATCAGCTTAGGGAGGGTACTTCTTAGAATTGACCTGTTCACACCTTCTGTTGACATCAACAAGGCAATAACCTCAGGACCGTATTTATAATAAATAACTTTATTGTAAATTATACAGATGTTAAGTACATTGTCAGAGGGAAACTCAAATAATACAAACAAGTTATTGTGGATAAAATATTCCTTGAATTCGGCTCTGTGCTACTAACACCATGCCAATAATCAAGTCCTCATTAGTGTAGGAGGGGCTGTGCTTAAGCTTAATAGGCCATAAAACCCGAAATCCGCATAATATCTTGAAATGAACTATACATCACTCGGTATTGGCCTGTTTCCTATTATCATAAATTTGGTTTTGTCTGTATTTAATTTTAATTTGTTAACTTTTAACCATTCTGATACAACGTATAGGTTATTATTTATCTTATTAATAGCCGACTCTAGGCTGCTATCAGAAGCTGTGATTAAAGTGTCATCTGCAAAGAGATTTACACTACAGTTTTTTATATTGTGTTCCAAATCATTTAAGTACAGCACAAAAAGTAATAGACCCAAAACTGAACCTTGTGGTACACCTAGTGTGCTGATAATTTTTTCTGATTCTATATTGTTAAATTTAGTTTTTTGATAGCGAGTTGTTAGATGTTAGATAACTTTCAAACCACCTGTTTTCGATTCCTCGTATACCATATTGTTCCAGTTTTTTAATCAGCCTATTTCTATCTATGGTTTCAAATGCTCTTTTAAAGTCTAAAAATACCCCCACAATGTATTTGTTATTTTCAATTTGCTGCTTTCAATCAGCTAGCACAAGATTTAATGATGTTTCACATGAATGTTTGGCTCTAAAGCCGGATTGAGCGTCTGATAGTATTTTGTTGTCTTCTATAAACTGTAATATTTGTCGTTTGACAACAGACTCCAAAATTTGTTCATATTTAGGTAGTATGTTTATTGGTCTAAATTCTTCGCATTTTTTGGTTCGTCTCACTTTTGGTATTGGCACAACTAACGCCGTTTTCCAGCTTTCGGTAAAAACACCGGTCAGTAACGATCCATTTATTATGTCTGTCATTGTGTTTCCAATCAGAGGTAGTGCATCTCGAATAACCTGTATAGGTACATCGTCCGTACCACCTCCAATATTTATATTCTGCATTATTTTACTAATGTCGTCTAGCGTCACTGGTTTAAATGAAAATACTTTATTTGTTTGTACTATTGGTTTCGACAAACTTGGTTACTCCAATACTCTGATAAATGTCTTTAATGTTATTTATAAAATATTTATTAAATTGTTCTGCAATTTCTCTATTATCTACAACATCTCGATCTTGAAATTTCACCCTATTGTTTGTTGCTGGCATATCCTTATTAACGATATCTTTTAAAGTTCTCCACATTTTTCTTGAGTTGTATTGACATTTATCAATCTTATTTTCAATGTACGCATTCTTTCTCAATTTTATTAGTTTACTGTAATTGTTTCGTTTTGATTTGTAAGCATTCCAATCTGTTTCTTGTTTAGTAATTTGTAAAGTCTGTCTCGCTCTAACTGCATAGTTCGCAATTCTGTTGTATACCATTGATTGACATGATTATTTATTTTTAAAGTTTTCTCCTTTATAATTTCAGTTACGGAATTCCGTAACATTTGCGTAAATGCGGTTGCTTTTTCATTTAATTCGAATTTATTAATTTCATACCAATTTGCCCTACATAAACTAGTTATCAGATTTTTCGCGCTGTATCCACTATAATCTTTTACTGTTTTTATACTGCTTATGTATGTCTTATTCTGTTCGTCACCCAATACGATTTTTATTATACTATGGTCAGTAATTGCATGTAAATCTAAAACATTCGCCTGAATGTTTTTATTGTTTGTTATAACTAAGTCTATTGTCGTATTACTAAATTGCATTACCCTGGTAAATTCTCGAATAATTTGTCGCATTCCCAACTTTTGTACAGCTTTTGTTAACTTGTTACTATAAAACGTGTGTTTGGCCATATCTATATTAAAGTCGCCACTCGCCAGTCATGATTATGTAATCCTTGTCATTAAAAGTTTCCTCGCACCAGTTTTCAAGATATTCAATAAAATTACTGTGGCTTGAGCTTGGTGAATGATAAATTACAACATATGTACCCTGTTTAAACCCCTTAACAACTTTAATAGCTAATATCCATATATTCTTATCTAGATTAATATTCGAAATTTATTTTACTACAATACTATTTTTTATTACAATTGCTACACCCCCGGTATACCTTGATTCAGAATTACATCTTATTGTGTTATAGCCTTTAAAATTGATCTCACTGTCATGGATTTCTTCTGTTATTCTTGTTTCACTCAGCATCAAAATTGCCGGATTTTCATTTTGTATCAGTACTTCTAATTCTTCCATGTGTGCAAGCATACTTTGCGTATTTAAATATAAGATACTATCTATAGAACTTACTCTAAAATATCTATCTTACTTCTTTCTAATTCCATTTTTCTTTTATATACTGCACAATTTATATTCCATGCTTCATGATTAGTGTTTAGTTTTATTTTTAGTCGTTCAGTAGCTTTCAGGCAATTTATACACTTTATTTTGGTATTATCTGCTTTACATTCTACTAAGTCGTGTGGTCCTGCACATTTGGGACACGCCTTTTCTGCTGTACAATCTGTCGCTCTGTGATTAAACCCGCTGCACTTGTAGCATCTTGTGATATTTATTGCATCATACACCCGACATCGGTCCCATCCAATATTTAATTTTTCTTCTCTTAATAATTTTGAATAGCTGATTCCATCCACTTCTAAATAAACAAAATAGTTTGACCTGTTCTTGATTTTCTGAATATGAACCGCTTTGATATGCGCCGAGTTTGGATCTAAGAATGTATTTTGCGCCATTATTTTTCTCTCAATATCTTCAAAACATAACTTTTCAGTAATGCCAACGACTTTAATTCTAGGAGATCTTTTCTTAGGCAGGCTTACATCATAATTGCTTCCTAATTTTTGGGAAACCTCTTCCCTAACCTTGTTGATAGCTTCTTTATTTTTGCATTCCAATACAACGCCTCCCTTGCTAATATTTCTCAATCCAACCACTTCAGTTTTAGTAGGATCGATATTCTTTTTGACCTCATCCTTAGTTATTGAGTTTATTTGGTTCGCGTTTTTCGGTTTTATGATTATCACCGGTTCGTGTTTTTTTTACTTTTACACTATCTGCATAAGTACGGTTACCGTGTTCCTGGTTTTCAATAACCTTTTGCAGAACTTCATTTTTGGATTGAACAGTTTGTGTTAAATCCATAAATAATTTGTCTTTTTCTTCATTTTTTTCAATATGCCGCTTCATTTCCATACTTAGTTCTTCCATTTTGGATTGCATTTCTTCAAGGCTGTTTCTCATTTCTCGACCTTTTTTCTTCACACAAAAATTGCAAAAGTAAGCAATATTTTCACTGCTCGTTATAAATCGCCATTGATCATTACTTATTCCAATACATTTTGCGTGAAAAGCGTTTTCACACCACGCTGCGCAAATCAACGACTTTTCGTTTCTTTTGATTTCACTGACACATCTATTACAATGTAACGCCATTTTATTTCAATTATTTTATTAAAAATGTCTTCAAAACCAAAGTTTTTAGGTCACTTTAACATAACGGCAAAACACTATTATCAACAAATAAGGTGATATATTAATTTGATGACTAGTCAATATTTTCTTACGATGTTAATACAAACACGTCCGCAGTCCGCACGACTTGACGGTTGGCACATACATACAAATAAAATGAAAACTAACTTTTACCGCTCCCTTTAGAGGCCTAACTCCGAAAGAAGACGTTTTCGGAAAACATTTTATAGTAAAGACGTTAATATTCGATATGATAGGAATTACCGCCCGAAGTTTTTCGCAATATTTTTGAATCACTGGCATATTTATAAAAATATTAATTCATTACAAACATTAAAGTTTTTTTAAAAATTAAAGTACGTTAATACATTTGTATTCATATATCATATAAATTTTACCCTTGTTTATGTAGAAATCTGGCGCCCCTAGGCAATTGCCTAGACTCGCCTAATGGTAAAACCGGCCCTAGTTGCAATCGTATTTATTGCTACGGATAAGAGTTTTGAAACTAGTATATTGCATTTCTACACAAGATCCTTAAGAAATATAAGCGTTTTTTAATTATACCTACTTATATTAATAAATTAAGTAGGTACTTAAATAATCCAGTCATAGAAACGGCGGTTAATTTACTTACAAAAATATACCTACATGGAATTGCGTTGGTTTGTTTTACTCAAAAAAATCGAATACTTGGTATTTACTGTAGACTATATTTCGAAAAAGACAAAGCGGATGCCGCATCAATATGTGCATGCATCCACTGCTATACTTTATACTTAATGTGTGAGGGGATTAATTTTATTTTTAAGGTTTCTGAAGGCTACATCGGCTTTACGTAATCTAAAACCAATTATCAGTTGATGCAATACAGGTGTGTTTATTTTTGTTACTATGCCAATATTTACTTCAGTGAAGTTAAGTAACTTAATGTACAAAGTGATTCAGAGTTTTATTTATGTTAAATGAACAGAACAAATAATAATTTTTGGATAATACTAAATAAAGAAGATAGATAACACTTTTTTAATATGCGTATTTAAAACAAAACATAGAAGTAACACAAAGGGAATTCATTAAACACAACATAGTAAAAGGTGAAGAAAAAAATGAATGGTTATAGGCGCCAAATAGGTCGAGCCAATGCAGTAGATGAAAAACTGCAAATCCCTATAGGCTATAGGAGTGCACATGTTACTAAAAGTCCGAAAATTGGCAAAATCTTAGGTTTTACCCGTAAATCGTGGTATTTACTATGGACAGGTGGTAGAAGTCCATAATAAGTTTGTAAACATTTTCATTTCGGGCTTTACCGTTTTTTTTTTTATTAAAAAAAACAACTTCAAATTTGCAAATTTCCGGGCTAATGCAGTAACACATGTACCGGGTGTAAATAAAGTGTGGTACACCCCCTTTTTTTCTTTAGTTTTGATTTTAGATAAAAGAAATTTTAGACATATACTATGGGCAAAAAACCTGATTGCACATGCACACAATTATTTCACTTCCGGTTTCGCCGAAAATTACCCTAACTTTGTTATTTTAAATGGAACAACCTGTATATTTTTACATTTGTAGAAAGAGGAAGCGATTTTGGATACAACTACACTATTTTGTTTATTTTTTTTTAACCAAAATTTAATTTTTTATTAAGTGTGCCACGACCTGCATAAATTGAACTTTATTATGTCAAAAAGAGTCTGAAAGCGTTTTTGTTAATTTTAATTGACATTTAGGTTACTTTAATCGGCTTTGAAGGTTTCGGAATCGGTTTTTTGACAAAAAGTCAATTTTTTTAAATGAAACTATGGTGGTACAAGTGGTTATTTAAATGGAGCATCTTCTAACGAATCCAGCGATACCAATAACTTGTAGTTTTATTAAGAGTTTGTTTTAAAAGCTTTAAATTATTGTAAGAATTATTAAGAGATTCTATTAATCGCAGTAGAAGGTGCACAACTGCAACAAAACCAATCATTTAAAACAAAAACAAATAAGCCACGGAAGATCGCTGTGAAAACAAACAAATGCTTGTTTACGTGTTTGTATGTCATTGCGGTGGTAGAAAAATGATTATACAGGGTGTCCCAAATTCGAGTAAATGCATGGGGATCTCGCTTAACTTAAGAGCTACGAGGTCGGTTAAATTAGGCCAAAGTTGCGAAATTAGATGCTCAACAAATTCAAAAGTTATTCAAGAAAAACTGAAAAAATTGATTTTCGTTTTTTTGTCCTATTTCCTACATTTTTTAAGATATCGACAATCTGGAAGCACTTCTCCATGGCAACTTCTTACGCTTTATATTTTGAGATAACATAGAATTTCCAACAACGTTTCGTCTCTTCAGAACCATCATCAACTTCATTTTTTTTAAATACGGCGAAACATTTTTAATCTTTTAGTTGGATAGCATTTTGTCTTCTGATTACAATGATATATGATACTTAATATCTAAAATGATATTTTACCACAAAATTTTGAGAAAAACTCATTTTGTCAAATTTTTGAAGCATAGAATCTTATACAAACAAAAAAAAACAACTCTTTTGTCGCTGTTCTGTTAAAACTGTCTTTTGACATTAATATGATCGTGATTAATTGTATAATTTGCAACCAGCTAGAAATTCTTTGATATTTGTGCTTTTGTTCGCAATTTTTATTTTCACTATGTTCTGGTTGTACATTTTTAATTAATTTATTTATTCGCTATCCCTTCGTGTATTGCGGAGTATTGTTAAAATAATTTTCGTCAATTATGGAAAATAAAATGTGTTACAAATATGATATTGTAATTGATTTTAATCAAGTATTAAATTAACTGTTGAAAATTAAAAAGCATGCCATGAGAAAACTAAATTTTGTGTATATTATGACATTTCTCGAATTCCTTAATAAGTGCTGATTGTCATATTTAATTTAAAAAAAAGCACAAATTCAAAGAATTTTTAGCTGTTTGCAAACTATAAGTACAATTAATCACGATCATATTAATGTCAAAGTGACAGTTTTAACAGTACAAAAAAACAAAAAAATTATTTGTTGTTTATTTTGCTTTTTTTGTACACAATTATTTGAATCAAAAATTGGACAAAATGAGTTTTTCTCAAATGTTTGTGGTAAAATATCATTTTAGATATTAAGTGTCATATATCATTGAAATCAGAAGACAAAATGCTATCCGCCTATAAGATTAAAAATGTTTCGCCGTATTTAAAAAAATGAAGTTGAAGATGGTTCTGAAGAGACGAAACGTTGTTGGAAATTCTATGTTATCTCAAAATATAAAGGGTAAGAAGTTGCCATGGAGAAGTGCTTCCAGATTGTCGATATCTTACAAAATGTAGGAAATAGGATAGAAAAAACGAAAATCAATTTTTTCAGTTTTTCTTGAATAACTTTTGAACTAAGATAGCTATGAAAATTGTCTTTGGAGATATTTGATGAGCATCTAATTTCGCAACTTTGCCCTAATTTAACCGACCTCGTAGCTCTTAAGATAAGCGAGATCCCCATGCATTTACTCGAATTTGGGACACCCTGTATACACAGTCATTAAATTAAAACTTAATAAAAAAATAAATTTTGTTTCAAAAATTATTTGAGGTTATAAAAATTAACCAAAATAGTGCAGTTGTATCCAAAATCGCTACCTCCTTCCAAAAATATAAAAATATACAGGGTATTCCATTTAAAATAACAAAGTTGGGGTCATTTCCGGCGAAACCGGAAGTGAAACAATTGTGTGCATGTACTTAAAAAATCCGCTTTTTTGCACATATCATAATTATGTCTACAATTTCATTAATCGAAAATCAAAACTAAAAAAAAAAGGGAGTGTACCACACTTTGTTTACAACCGGTATAGATTGCAAGGCAAAGATGGATGAAGAACAGGTTCAGCACTCAGCAGCCAGAGTATTTGTAGCAAAAAAGTAATTGTTCTTTAAGTTAATTAATAAAGATACCCAATGAAACAAAGCTAGATAATAATCAGCGTGTGTCTAGTCTTGTTCTGAACAATTGATGCGAATCATGGACCAATAAATAAAGTCAAAAAGAGCCGGATTAAAAGTATAAAAACGTTGTTTAAAAAAAAACGAAGGATAAACACGTAGGGATACAACCAAAAAATAAACATACAGAGAAAACTTAAACCAAAAGAGATCGAGTACTGCATCCAATAGGCACAGCAAAGATGGATAAGACGTGTACATCAAATGGGCACGTCAGAGTCAGAATGTCTAAAGAAGCCTATGAATCAAGAATTAAAGAAAGAACGAAGGTGATGATCAAGTACGACCTGGAATGATAAAGTAAATAACCAGCATAAACAAGGGAATTGAGTAGAGTAGATTAAGAGAGTAGAAGACAGGAAAATGTGAGTAGAAACTGCCAACCGAAATCTATACTGAAAAACGAAACAAAAGCCTCACATCCAGGAGCAGAGAGGTGCAAGATTTAGAAGAAGAAGAACACAAAGTGAAAAGTATTTGAACTTAAAGAAAAAACATTAAAACAAGTTTATCTTAGAACGTTCCGATGTATTAATGCTTTAAACATTCTTGTTTTTTAAAAAGATTATGAAAATTGAGATGCGATTTTTAAATTTTTACTTGGGCAATGTAACAACAACCAGATTTAGACACAGCTAGACAAGAACCGCATAAAACAGCAACAACAATGTACAATGGAACACACCGGTGTTTCTTACACCATTGTGTTATGTCATGCATTTCTAGAATATTAACAGAAGAACTTCACAAAGATATTATTGGAAAATATTTTAAAAACAACTGAAAACAAGTACACTCCTTTAACTTTGTACAACTAGTTTTGTAAGACTATTCTTCACTGCTTGTTACCGAATTAATTAATGACAAAAGCCTTCATGTTCTCATAAAAAAACGATTTCAGTGTTACAAAGAAGTTATGCAAGGAATGGGGTATATAAATACATTCACTAGAAACTTACACACGTGCTTATTTCAGATATATTTGACTAATTAATAGCTACACATTAGTAAACTTCTAACAAAGATTTATACAACCGAACGAGAAACATTTTAAAAGACTTTGCTAAAATAACGTTTTACAATCGGAGTTTATTCGTCTGCAATTAACACGCACGTGTCTGGAACATTAATGCTAAAATGTTTGTTGTATATTTTAGGCTATTTTCTAATGTGCAACGCTGGCTGAGGTTTTAATTTGTTTTTCTGATATGTAAATATTTTTATGAAGTTAGTTTTATGTGTTTACACAAGCGTAAATTTAGTTTTAATATCCGTGTAAAATTATGGGTTGCATTAGTGAAACGTTGGTTTTGTTAAATTTTATATATTAGTAAACAACAGTTTATTAAATTGTTTGAGAATGGCTTCAGACTATAAATTGGTTTGGAGTTAAAGATTTATAATGTTAAAAACAAAAATCAGTCATGAATGAAATAGTTTATTTAAATCATCGCTATATTGAAGAAATATTTTGGTCTAATTTCTAAACTTTAATTATAACTTTGGCAATTTCATGCGATTTTGTGAAAAACATTTGATATTTGTGGCTGACAACTTTTATGAAAAATTACGTTAGTGTAAAAACTGTTGCTTCAGGATAAAATGTTGAAAGTGAAACTTAAAAAGTGCAAGTTATTTTTACACAGTAAATAAACAATAAACATTATTTGCCCTTAATTCGTCTGAATTATAAGAACAATAAAAAAAGACTAGCTTTTGAACTATTGTTCGTAAAAAAATGTTTGAGGTAATTAAGTGAATTATATGTAATTTTGAAAAAGAATATATAAAGAACTTCGAACAAAATTCAAAAAAAAAACATTTAGTCACAAATGTTTTCAAGGCCCTATTGATTTAATAATGAACAGTCGAACGTGAATTTTTAACATTTTATTTCAGTCCGCGATTTGACTGCAATAGAACTTTAATTACTATTTTTTGACAAAAAAAGCACATGGTGTTCTTTAGAAATAACAAAGTTGATGATGGTTCAAGATAGACGAAACGTCTGATCTTAACCAAATTAGCTCAACTTGTAGCCAGTTTAAAGCTGACTTCGTATTTAATGTAAAGGCTATAAAACAGATAACAAATGTTTTAGTTCTTTGAAAAACTTCCGAATTAATACATTCAGAATTTATTTCCAGATTCTTGCACCAAAACATGCAACTATCTCAACTTTACAGACTTGGTAGATTATTACTTAACCAACATTAGAATTGAGTTGTTTGAGAAAATGTTGCAATGCATTTAATCTTAAACAGCAGTTACAGATGGGCGGACAGACACACACTAAAATAAACAGTTAATCTAGTCTCAAAACACATTTTATTTGGTAGTAAAATCCCTGAATTTTGCTTATTAGCAAAAATACATAAAGCAACTTATCTTTACGACCAATCTCAACTAATACTTCCAAATAACATTATCAAAACATGTCAGTAAAATGTTAATAGGGTATTACGATAAACTTATCATCCTAATCATTTTATACAAACAAATTAGCACTAATAAATATAAAATTTAAGTCGGTGTATTAATTCAGAAGGACGAAATTATAATTAAGTTCAATTAAATACAGTAAATACATACAGGGTGTTTTATGACCAAACGGCCAAACTTAAGGAGCATATTATTTGAGTCAATTTAAGCAAAAAATGTTATATAAACCATAGTCCAAAACTTGATGGTTAACGAATTATAGACCTTTAAAGTTTATTAAAAAAAGGTCAATTTTAACATAAAAAAGTATGAAATGAAATACCGCTTTTATCTTCTATAATATTGGTTTTACAACAAAATTGCTTTTTATAAAAGATGCGTCGGTATCTTTTTTGCGCTTTATGGTACACTCGATTTTGTTTTGTTTTTTTACGGTTTTTTTGCTATGGCAACCAACCTAGTTATTTTAAATAGAACACCCTGTATATTATTACATTTTTGGATTCCTCTTTAAATGTACTTTATAAAATGTGAATGTCATATAGGTTTTAAATTAACCGTTTTTGAGTAATTCACTTGTTTTTGAAAATTTTGAATGATGTAGTACTTTCAAAAATTTTCAATATTTCAGAAATGTGTGGTGACAACCGAAATTCGTTTGGAAGTTACACTTCTGATAACTTTGTACACGATTTGTATTATTTAAAATTTTGAAATTTTATACAGGGCGTTTGTTACTTCTCGAATTTATTGAATTTAGAATATCTACATAATTTTTTTTTAAACGTTAAATTTTATTTATTTTAGCGTACTCTGATGCAGAATTTCACGTCTATTAAAATAGTGTGGTATACTTTCCACGTAAAATTATTATTTCCAAGCTATCGCGATTTTAATGTCAATTGTTGGATCAAATACAAAACTTCATGGTAGGCCATGGGTACAGACTGGAAAAAAAATGTAACAATTAAAACACTCAAAATTCAACGAATTCGAGAAGTAACAAACGCCCTGTATAAGATTTCAAAATTGTAAATCGTGTATAAACCTATTGGAAGTATAACTTCCAAACGAATTTCGGATGTCACCACACATTTCTTAAATATTGAAAATTTTTGAAGAAAGTACTACATCGCTCAAAATTTTCAAAAACAAGTGAATTACTCGAAAACGGTTAATTTTAGGCCTATATGATCTTTCATATTTTATAAAGTACATTTAAAGAGGAATCCAAAAATGTAATAATATACAGGGTTCTATTTAAAATAACTAGGTTGGTTGCCATAGCAAATAAACCGTAAAAAACAAAACAAAATCGAATATACCAAAAAGTACAAAAACATAGCGAAGCATCTTTTATTAAAAACATTTTGTTGTTAAATCCATATTTTAAATGATAAAAGCGGTACTTCATATTTTAACATAAACAGTTACAATTACAATCCCTAATTGAGATCTTTAATATCACCAACACCATGAGGATTGGATCGTTGTAGTACAAATTTAAAAAGATTTAAATAGATATAGGTATTTAGGAACAAGTAACGGTTAGCTACTTCCGGTAAGCACTTCCTCATTACATTTATTTAATGAATACGAAGTGAGTCCTACATTTTATTAAAGAAATTTGCATACAATTTGCAAAGTAAACAACCAGCTTTCGTAAACAGATGGAGAAATTTGGATATTTTAAAGCCACTTAGTCCACGTAAAGTCTCTTCGTCACCAAACAGCTGTTTGGAGACTATTTTAGAAATATTTCACAAGTAAATATTATGGACGTCTTTAAATACAATTTATGAGTCCTTTTAATTATTTTTTGTGTATAACTATGAATAATTTTAATAATTTATTCTTACCTGGTAACTAATAAGCACAAAATTAATTCACGATTGGCGCAGGTTTGTTATTATTGCGCGAAGCAATGCTCAAACTTTGCGTAAAAGGTGTGACAGGGCAACAGGCGACGGCGCCATGCGTCTAGCTACGTCGAATGCTGGCAAGAGACTGAAGACTCCTATATATTTAACTTAGTAGATGGAGGTGCGTTCAAGAGAAACGGTTTTCTGACTTTTTATGTATTTCAATATTTCAATACACAGCTAACGTACTTTAAAATTAATTTAATATCGTCGCATAATTAAACTAGTTTGCATTTGCGATTTGCATATACCGGGCGTAATAAAGTAACGATAATCTATGAAATACGAGTTGGAAAGTTAAGCTGTTGAAGACGTAGTTGATTTGCAAAATCCTTTTGGTTTTACGAGGCAATTTGATTTTATGCAGGGGCTTAAACCTAATAAAATAGAAACGTTATCTTTTTTTGCATGTTATTATGGTCGTACCATAATTGCTAAAAAAATCGCAAACTGGAATCTTTGTTTTGATTATCGGCATAAAATCCGTACTACTGTAGTACTAACTATTAAGGCTTTGATAGTAAATTCATTGTATGTACAAAGCTATCTTGATTAAGTTAAAAGACTAACAAGAAATTACAAAAATGTTATGATGAATCGTTAAAATTTTCACGAATAAAACAAAAATCAACTAAGTTTTATTATAAATCACTATATTTTTCTCACAAATGATTTCTTGTTGTGGCATAAAGTTGTATTTTTTTAAAGGAACCCATTCCAATAATTTACAGGCTGGTCCACTTTTTAGTAACAGGACTTTGACAGTCGATAGGAAAACTTATTTTAAAGCGAATATTCCATATCAACATGGGTCCAAAAATGCTTTATTTTAAGGATACAGAGTGTTGAAATTTTCGAAAAACTAACGCTAATGTTTAACCGTTTCCCAAGCAGCAGATATATTTAAACCAAATTTGGTATACAGCACCACCTTACAGGTTACCACATTCAGTGAAAATTTCAAGTCCCAAAAGCAACCAGTGGCGGAGTTGTGGGCTTTCAGTTTCAATAAATTTTATAAAAAACTAGCACGGCCCTGTTCAAAATTAAACTTGTTTTTGGGTAGAGCATTTTATTTTAAACAAAAAGTGTCTCTTGAGTTTTCTTCGTATCTGCCACCGTTTGTTGCGGATTTTGATTTATTTTACTATTTGCGCGAAAAATTTGCTCCCAAGTTCGATCTAAAAATATCGCGAAAAGCAGAAAATTGCAACTTGCAGAGTAAATGCTCATTAATCGTTAATTTAGCAGAACTTCTTCACTCAATATTAGTATATTCTGTTATTAAAAACTGCAAAAATCGGTAATTACTTCTTTATTAGGAATATTAGCTATATTTTTAGATCGAACTTAGGAGCAAATTTTTCGCAAAAATAGTATAATAAATCAAATTCTGCGCCAAACGGTGGCAGATACCAACAAAAATCAAGAGACACGTTTTGTTTAAAATAAAATGCTCTACCCAAAAACAAGTTCAAATTTGATTTTGAACAGAGCTGTACTAGATTTTTATAAAGTTTATTGAAACTGAACCCCCACAACTCCGCCACTGGTTGCTTGTGGGACTTGAATTTTTCACCGAATGTGGTAACCTGTAAGGTGGTTCTGTATGCTAAATTTGGTTTAAATATATTAACTAGTTGAGAAACAATTAAACATTATCGTTATTTTTTCGAACATTTCAACCCATGTTGATGTTGATACCCATGGAATATTCGCTTTAAAATCAGTTTTTCTATCAACTGTTAGTCCTGTTACTAAAAAGTGGACCACCCTGTATATCATGTGGGGTCGATTTATTAACTTTCTTTACATTATAGCAAAAATTGGGTAATGTTTCATATTTTATTTTGTTTTTAGTAGTAGGCTTATGTCATTAAAAATATAACTGGTAAAACGAACTTTCATTCTGTTGTTTTAACGACAGTTTGACAGAAATAATTACGTTTAATTGTTGATTGTTTATATTTTTGTACCTTAAAAACACATTAGAATGTTTTATTTATTTATTATTTAGTCATGAGTCCTTTTACTGTTAGGTGTAGGACTTTTTCTGTTTCTTCTATTCGGTTTTTTAAACTGAGCATCTTTTTTCCAAGTTCTTCGTTTTTTTTTTTGTTGCAATAAATTCCTCCCTAAATGCTTTTTGTCCTTCCCTTATCTTTACTTCTTCCACCAATTTGTTAATTATTTTTACTAATTCATCCATTTGTTTTTCTTCGACTGAATGTATAATTCTAAAGTAAAACATTGTAACACATCATACTTTTCGTAATATTCGTAAGCCATTTCGTGTTTTTAAGGTGGAAAAAATCAACAATTAAACGTGATTATTTCTGTCAAGCTATCGTTAAAACAACAGAATGACAGTTGGTTTTACGAGGTATATTTTTAATGACATAAGCCTACCAGTAAAAAAAAAATAAAATATGAAAAATTACATAATTTTTGCTATAATGTAAGGAAAATAAATAAATCGACCCCACATTATATAATATTATTGGAATGGGGAAAAAATCCTTGTTCCCGTAATGTCACAGCCATGGGTTCCATAAAAAATACAACTTTATGCCACAACTCGAATTTGGATTTTTTTTGAAAAATGGTCTACGCCACTGCACTCTTATCAAAGTGCCTGTAGAACGTCAAAATTATTTTCCTTTATTTTCATAAACAAGTGAGATATAGTAATAAAACGAAAAGTCGAAAAATCGAGTTATCGGCGATAACTCGAAAACAAACGATAACCAATTTTAGTTTTCGCTATTAACTTTTTATCGAAAAAAGAGATCGAGGAACGGGGGTCCGTTTTTCCATTACTCTTAAGCCCGTGTGACACGATGTAAATTTCTGTATAAAATTTAATACAGAATATCTTGTACCGTTTTTCTTGTACAGATTTCTGTACAGAATTCCATTCGTTTGAAACTGTGTGTGACACGGATACAATTTTATGTACAAGTTATTGCCCACGCACATGGGCGTAAACAGTATAAACACAGATATGGACTCCCTCTTAAAATAAGGTATTTATCCCTTGTAATTGCCATTTTAAACAATAACAACATCCTGCTTCGGATTATCAAGAATTAACTGTTAACAGGAATTTCTATTGCTTATATTCCCTTTAGCTGCAGATGTTCAAAATCAGCTGTAAGTCGCCATTATTCACGAACTGAATGCTTGCAACACGCACTTTCTGTATCAAAACTTGCTCGCTAATGGGACACGTCCTATAGTATTTTCTGTACAAGAAACTGCATGGAACGCTTGTACATGCAAGAAACTACACAGAATTTTGTACGAGAAACCTGTATGAGACGAAATTTACACCGTGTCACACGGGCTTTATAGTTACCGAGATTCCCTATGAAAACATCGAAATTTGCCCATCCTGTACATAATTTCGCACAGACTTAACGCGCTACTTTTCATTACTGTAAGTAAAGTGACTGTCGAAAGTATTAGTTTATAAAAACTGATTTTGTCCAAAGCGTTTCACTGAAGTGATTCTTGATAAGAAAGTAATTTAAGAAAATTGATTAGTTAATAATATAAAATAAGTAATTTATATAATGCACTACATTATTAAGTTTATTTAAGCACGTTTTCATTATCACTAATATTCATAAAATACATAAGTAATAAACAAAATTAATGAGTACATTTTGAAATATAAGTACCTATAAGTAATTTACAAAACCTAGTTCATGTAAAAGTTTATTCGTGTATTGAATCATTGTCATTAATAGGAGTGATAAGGTTTTCAAACACTTAACTTTGTTTTAAATTTTTAAAATAACTGTGGTAAAGTGGAAGTATACAGGGAAGCACATCCATGATTATACGATTTTCAAAAAAAAGTATTTGCACATCTGTTTTAACATAAATAATTGTGTTTATTTAAATGGTAATGACTTTGGAACTGAGAGGTTTATAATGTGACTCAAAGTCGGCAGTATATTTTAAGAGGTTTGTTGGGGATTTCATCCTCCTGTTGATTTTGTGCTTTTAAGTGACATTATGGTTTTATAGACTTTCTCGTACGAAGTGGGACGTAGATAGATAAACATATTATTATGTTTGAAGTGGCATAGGTGCCCATACCCAGCATTCACCGAACATTTAACGAATCGCTAATCACAAATGGACGCGAAATATGCACAAGGTTTTGGTAGTCCTTTGAAAGGCACATTAATCATTAATCATTGACTAAATACGGCTGTGTTATTAGCTACAGTTCGTATTTGATAAATCTAGCGACCTGAAAGACCTAGATTACCAAGATTAGCAAGTAAACTTTATAAGTTAGAATAAACTAAAACTCCTTTCTTGGACGAACATCTAAACTTCCCCATCTTTGGTAGCAATAAGCTTCTTATTTTCAAACATATTTAACTAGATTAAAATAAAACAAGGAAGCAGTTTGTCAATGTTTTCCGGTTTACTTGATGCAAGTTACGTAAAAGACGAGTTATGGGTCGATATGAAACTGTGAACTAGGTTGAACGTCCAGTAATTACCAATATATTGGATGTATACTGGTTTATAGGATGCAGTTAATTGGATACTACTTACAAACATTAATATATGTTCCAAAAACTACACAAAATCTTTAAAGATAAAAATACCAAACATTTTTGTAATCGTAAACGGCTTTAACTCATTTTTCGCAAAACGTGATTTATGCCACTTGTTTCAAATGTATAGTTTCCTATTTAAATTTTTTTATGGGAAGCACTGACTTTTGACATCCTGTATTAAATTATGGAATAAAACAAGCTTTATGTTACCGCCTATTTTTAAAACTACCAAGAAAAATAAAAATATTTGGCGATTCGCAAAAACATGTGGATTATTTGTATTTGAGAATTTTTTTATCTTTATTAATATGTAAATATTTCTTATTTTGATACATTTTGTTTTTAACATCCAACAAAAAACTGCATTATAAAATGTTTTGTAAGGAGCTATGGAGTTGCTATTTTGTTTATTGCAGCTAATCCCGTACTTTCAATCATGCAAAACGAAAAACAAAAATGTAGGTACTATGGTACTAATAGTTGAAAGTAATTCACTAAATGTTAGTTTGGATAAGTTAATACAAAAAGGATATTTTTCAAAATTTTTTTACACTTTAATTTGCACAGGGTGGTCTAGTTTCGATGCCCATACAGGGTATCTCGGTTATTAGGAGAGATAGAAAAAAAACTAAGTACGTAGTCATGATTTATTTTTTCGAGAGAAATTCATTGCAGTAAACAGGTTTTTGATATCTTTTTTAATTTTCGAAATGTTAAATATCTCGCTTAAACGAAAAGATAAAAAAAAACTTTGAAGACGTTTTTGGCACGGTTTTTTGTCCTTAATAAGATAGCGATGTTCAATTGTTTTTTTACTCATATCAATACCATAAGCAAATTATATATTTTTGAAAAGCGCAAAAAATAAGCTTTCAATTCATGTCAAAGCCAACTATGGTTGCCATTTAAAAGTTAGGTGTAATATGTATATCAATATTCGTATGAGTAAAAAACAATTGAACATCGCTATCTTATTAAGGACAAAAAACCATACCAAAAATGTTTTCAAAGTATCTTTTTTTGTAAGCGAGATATTTAACATTTTTGAAAGTGCCAAAAATGGTGTTTGCTATATTTCGAGTATTAAAAAAGACATCAAAAATGTTAAATATCTCGCTTAAAAAAAAGATAGAGAAAAACTTTAAAAACGTTTTTGGCATGGTTTTTTGCCCTTAATAAGATAGCGATGTTCAATTTTTTTGTTACTCATGGGTATCGAAAATGGACCACCCTGTACATAATTTGCCTGATATTGATTTAGACTTCGCCTATACAATAGTTTACAAATATTAGATTAGATTGCGTCCCAAAACGATTGATAAAATTGCAAAGGTTGGTATTTAACTCTAGAAATATTCCCACAATACTACTGCAAAGTGCAACTTTTGCCTAAAGAGAGATAGCACAAAGTTGTTTTGTTATATTCTTAAAATATAAGCAAACAATGACTTTTAACAACCAGTAATAATCAAACTGTCGCGTCCGTAGTATACTCCCTTGAATTTTGCTTCTATCAATCTGTTTTAAAAGGTTAAAAACCCATTGTTTGGATTATTAAAGATTAGATAGCTAACAATTACATATTTCAATTGACTACACTAACAGACTTCGTCGCCGTGGCCGGTTCTACTTTTATAAGGAAATACTTGTTAAGTTTCTTAAGTAGTTCTGTGTTTTTAACGATGGACGATGGCAAGAAGTTCAAGAGGAAAATTAATCCTAGGGAAAATGCCAACTTTTTGTCGATAATCACATTCTTGTAAGTATAAATATATATTCGTTTATAAAGTGTTATATAAACGGCGTCCCAGGGACAATTTAAACCTTGATAATTCAATTTTTTAATACCTACTAAAAATACCCCAACAAAATTTGCAAAAAAAAATACACAATCTGGCATAAATATAAATTTAAACTTTTGGTACTGAATAGGGGTTAATCAACTATCTTCTTAAGTGACACTTATGCAGTTTAAAGAAAAAATCTGGTAGTAAATTATCTTATCTTTGCAGAGAAGTAAAAATGTCAATACTTTTAATCATAATTTTATCGAGAAAAATGTTTAAGTCTAAAAGATATTAAGAAATTAAGGTACCATAAATTTTTTTGCCACAATGAAAGAATTTTTTGATTAACAAAGTTTAATAAAGCAATAATTGATAACGAACAACTTTCTAATCCAAAAACAATTGTACTAATTCTCACTTACTCAAATAGGTTGCTTTTGTAGGCTACAGATACTTGACATTTTAATGGACAAAAGTGTTAAAAAAGTATTAAAATGTTTACCTGTAAGTTGGAAACACTAGACTCATTGATTCTGACATTCAAAAAAAGTTAAATGACGCCTTTTTAATATACATCGATATTAAAAATACATTTTTATACTTTTTTACAACATTTTTTCCATCTTTTATTAATATACAAAATTTGTTTTGGTTATTTTTGATAACCAACTATATATATCTGATGGTAACGACCTATGGGACAGCCTGTAAACAAAGTGTTCAAAAAAAGTCACTTTTATTGTTGTAATAACTTTCTTACCTAACTTCGACTTTTAGAATTTTTATCTTAAACTTTAGCTAGATCTCTAGGCATGTATTTAAAAAATAAATTCCTGTTTCTTGATATTATAAAGTTTTTAAAATATCGCTTAATGTTTCGTGTGTATCTTTGGAACTACTCGACTTATTTTCAAAAACTGCATTATTCATGAACAATAAAACTATCAATGAAATGTACAATTTTAACAAAACTTGTCTATACGTTTGAGTTATTAGGGTGATTTGTTTTAAATATAAACCTATAGGGTGCTCCAAGTAATGTGTGCACACTATGGTTATCAGCTTCTCTTTTTATAACCTAATTTTAATTTAATAAGTTTTTAATTAAAAGTATACGTTAAAATAAAAATTTAAAAAAATTGCACATTAATCTTTAAATAAAGCATTTAGGAAAATATGTTCTCCAATTTGGCCAAGACACTGCTGACATATTTAAAAGACATAACAGCCATTTATGCCATGAAACCTACAACTACAACCCTTGCAGAGTTAGGGCAAGCAATTCAAGATTTGCCTTTCAATTGCAACACTATTATACATAACATTTTCAATTATGTTTATACATCAGTTTCTCAACTATGTCAGTGATACCTTGACCAGAATGGAAATCGTTTCGAGTACTTTAGATAATGCAGCATTTAAAACGTAATGTTTGTATTTATAATCTTCATTGATCCCACAATTTTAAATTATAAATTTAGTAAAAGAAAATTAAATCAATAAAAACTAAAGTTATTAACAATCCAAGTGTGCATCCATTTTTTTGAACAAGCTGTAAATAAGTTTGCTTAAAACTAATCTTGTAGAAAATCTATACCAGTGACAGTGACCAGCGACTCACTCTAGTCTATTCGCTGGTAGATTACTTGATACGTTTTTTTTTGGCTATTACTTTTAAACAAGCAAATAATCAAAGACCAAGACAAAGAATCTCAAAACTGGTATAGATTTCTTCAAGTAGAGAGAGAATCTTCTCATATGCAAATGGTTTTTTAATTAAACTTAAGTTTATTTACATTACAGAACATGGTATAAATTATTTTCTAGTCCAAGTTTATACAGAATCTCGAAGCAGGTATTGATTTTTTCAAGAATGGAATCTAGTTATTTATAAGTGATTTTTAATTTAAAATTATGTATATTGAGATATACAGGGTGGTCCACATAGAAGGGCCACTATTGGAATCTCGTAAACGGTGAGAGCTAAAAATAAATTTAAATTAGACGAATTGTATTCAGTGATGCTTTAGTATTTTAAAAAAGTTCCATGGGTCGCTAGATAATTAAAAAAATCAAAATGGACATTATTTTAAATTGTTAATAAATCGGTTATACTTGTTGGTACAAACATATTTTTTTGAGAGAAAGTTGTAGATTCTTTACACCAGTGGTTTCCAACCTTTTTGTACCTCCGCCCCCCTTTTTCATAAAAATTTTTTTGCGCCCCGTCACTTTTCGTTACACTCTAATTTATAAATACTGTTCTGATAAATAAGAATTATTTAATGGACTATAAAACAATACACCATATTCTGTACAAAGAAAGTTCTTTTTGTTTGTTTGTATTCAAAAATGATATTTTGGTAACAGCTGCGCGCCCTCCTAGCAATAGTCTCGCGCCCCCCTAGGGGGGCGCGCCTTACAGGTTGGAGACCACTGTTTTACACACTTTAAAATGAAACATTCATTTGTTTCAAAATTGTTTCAATTCTTAGATAAATTACAAACTTCCATTTCTTTAAAAATAGAAACCATAGTTGGCTATGACCTTATGAAAAAGTATTTTTTCCCTTCTTTTTTATCATATAAGGTTTAATGTATTTATTTTGATATTTAGGCTCAAAACAAAAAAAAAATCATCAAAAAGTCCCTATGAAGCTGTAGAAAGCCATGAATGTAAACAATATTGACACAAATAAATGTTTTCAGTTTGCAGTGCGTGAAACATCTTCAACTTTTTCCCCAAAAATATTTTTGTACCATCAAGTATAACCGAGTTATTAACGATTTACAACAAAATGCCCATTTTGATTTTTTTTTATTATACAGCGTGCCATGGAACATTTTTAAAACATTAAAGCATCACTAAATAGGTCTCAGAAAGGGGAACAATTTGTCTCATTTAAACTTCTTTGTAGCTCTTACCTTTTACGAGACCCCAATAGTGGCCCTTTTATGTGGACCACCCTGTATAATAGAACCTTGTATGATTTTTAAGTCAAATTGTGTCAAAATACATGATTTTTTAAATTGTCATTGCCATTTTGCTAACTTAAAATAACCAACTTTAATATTTTACATGCAAACCTAATATTTTGGTTGAACTTTAAGCCAGAGCTCACCACATTTTGGTGGCAAATAAAAAAGTTATAAGCAGAATAAAAATGTCCGTGCGTTTGTCCCTGATGTAATTTTATTTGTGATTTGCAGTTTTACAATTCCTATATTTCGTGATGGATTTCGGAAAGATTTCGAAGAAAAAGACGTTTATGAAATAGTAAACGATTACCGATCTAGTAAGCTGGGAGATAAATTAGAGCGACGATGGATGGACGAACAGAAAAAAACGAAACCCAATTTGTTTATGGCATTATTTAAAGTGTTTGGAGTCGAATATTTTAGTTACGGAATTTCGTTGCTGTTGATAAATACTTGCCTATTGTAAGTAACTATAAGATTTTTTTAAATGTAAGTTCGTCTGTAGAGGGTGGGCAAATTTCGATGTTTTCATAGGGAATCTTGGTAACTATAAGAGGTATCAAAAAACGGACCGCGCATCCTCGATCTCTTTTTTCGAGAAAAAGTTAATGGTGAAAACTAAAATTGGTTATCGTCTTTTGTTTTCGAGTTATCGCCGATAACTCGATTTTTCCACTTTTCGTTTTATGACTATATCTTACTTGTTTATGAAAATAAACAAAAATAATTTTGACATTCTACGGGCACTTTTTGGATAAGAATGCAGTGGCGTAGTCAATTTTTCAAAAAAAAAAACGAAATTCGAGTTGTGACATAAAGTTGTATTTTTTTTAATGGAACCCATAATTGGCTATTATGACTTATTTAAATTCCTTATTTTTTTGTCATTCCAAATATATAAGGGTTAATGTATTTATTTTCAATAATACGCAAGCAGTGACGGACTGGGAACAAAAACCGGCCCTGGCATTCAGATTATAGAGGCCCACAGCCAGGGTTGGTCAAAATTTTATTTTTATTTAAAAAATCAAGAACTTTTGATGTTTTTGATTTTTTTTTAAGAAACTTGACTATTATTTTTCCTTTTCACAACTAATTTATTCATTTTTACGTTACATTCAAAAAGTATGCAACAAATGGAATAATTTTTTATTATGAATTTTATTGTAATTTTTTTTAGTTCTTGATAAAAGTTGTTGCATTACCTCAAACTAATTTTAAGATGAAACAAACTCATAAAAATTCATACGACACTAGATTTTAGCGATTTCAGAAATATTCACAAGAGTAATGTGCCCTTATTGAAGAGTTACAAAAAAAAACCTCATGGGGAAAGATTATTTGAATTAATAATAAAACCAAAATATAAAATTTTACGTTAAAATTCCAATTTTTATTTTTGAAGTAATTTTAACATTCAAAAAGTCTGCAACAAATGGAAAAGGTTTCTATTATCGGTTTCTCAAAAAATGTTATTTTAGGAAAAGTTGGTGCATGGTCTAAAACTAATTTCAAGTTTTAAAAAAATGCTTTTTTGAAAACCTAAAATACGGGCACTTTACTCTCGCGAATATTTCTAAAATCGCTAAAATCTAGTGTCATGCATTTTTATTAATATTTTTCATCTTAAAATGATGTTTAGACCATGCATGAACTTTTATGACCCACTAAAAGCTTTATATGGTAACTGCTTACACAGAGTTAATAAACTCGCATCTATATATTTATTATGATTCTATTTATTAAACAATGTGTTTTATAAAATGAGCAGATTATGAAACTACTATTTACACATGCACACGCCATTTACAGCTATGCGTCAGGTTTCGGATATCGGAAAATATTGGGACTGTTTCTGAAGCACGAGTGGCGCGATCAAACATACATATTGCGTATTGTGGAGCCCCAGGAAAACATTAATTTTGAATACGGCCCGTATTATACGGGCAAATGTTATAAGTTATAATGGCGCCGAACTTATTAAGCCCTTAGACCGGCCCAAACCGGCCCATTAGGGCACCGGCCCTTCGGGCATTTGCCCGAACTGCCAGATGGCCAGTCCGGGCCTGTACGCAAGTAAGAAGGTTTTTTAGTTTTTTTTTTTAAAACAAAATTATAGTAGGCTCTGAAAACAGAAACAAAACAAGGTGTAAAACCTTTTAAAACTCATTTGGTACAAGTAACGAAGGTTTTGTAATTTGTTGTTGTGATAAACATTATAAATATATAAAAATATGGAAACTACGATAAAGTCGGAATCTGCAGTAATGTAGTTATTGTAGTTTATCTTATGTTCAAATATTTGTAATGTTTATCACAACAACTAATCACAAAACCTTCGTAACTTTATAACTTGTACCAAATGAGTTTAAAAAGGTTTTTACACCTTGTTTTGTTTTTGTTTTCACAGCCTACTATAATTTTGTTTAAAAAAAAAACTAAAAAACCTTCGTAACTTGCGTATTATTGAAAATAAATACATCAACCCTTCTCGTATATTTGGAATGACAAAAAAATAAGGAATTTAAATAAGTCACAGCCAACTATGGTTTCCATTTAAAAAAATACAACTTTATTTTACAACTCGAATTTCGGATTTTATTTTGAAAAGTGGACTACGCAACTGCATTCTTATCAAAAAAGTGCCTGTAGAACGTCACAATTATTTTTGTTTATATTTATAAACAAGCGAAATATAGTCATAAAACGAAAAGTCGAAAAATCGAGTAATCGGCGATAACTCGAAAACAAACGACGATAACCAATTTTAGTTTTGACCATTAACTTTTTCTCGAAAAAAGAGATCAAGGATGCGCGGTCCGTCTTTTGATACCACTTAGGCCCTCTGCACACGGATCAACTCAAAACAAACTGAAAATCACCAACCGGTCCGCAATGAGTTGCAACCTGTGTAATTGAATGGGACACTGCAAACGGCGCAACTCGTTACAAACCAGTCGGTAACGCGTTGGCAATCAGTTGTAGGCAACTCAACCTGTCAACTCGTTTTGAACTTGAATCACCCAGTTGCTTGTTCGGCCGATTGCATCAGCGGGGTGGAGCAACCACACACATTATTAAGCCCGTGTGACACGGTATAAATTTCTATGTAGAAAACAATACAGAATATCTTGTATTGTTTTTCTTGTTCAGATTTCAATATAGAATTCCAAACGTTTGAAACTTTGTGTGACACGGAGATATTTTATATACAATTTACTACCCATGCACATGCGCCTAAACAGTATAAACACAGATAAGACCCAAACAGAATGCGAGTTTCGGGTTTTTAGTTTTGGGTTTTGAGTTTTGAGTATTGATGGTAGAAGTACTGATTACAAAGAAAGAATTGATGGGGGTGGTAGTGGCATATGGCTCGAATGAGAATGCGGCAGAAGAGGATAAGAGTAGTGGTATACTACGGTTCCTGCGACAGTTCGATGGCATATTCATCCGGAGCTTACTATGATCGATGTTTGAAGGTCGCGAAGAAGTCTTTCAAGGTCGTCGACAATGACCAGAGGGTGGTTGCTGAAGGAGTCTTTGAAATGTTTGAGGGTGTGGTTTTTGGGGTTGCCGAAGAAGTCTTTCAAGGTCGTCGACAATGACCAGAGGGTGGTTGCTGAAGGAGTCTTTGAAATGTTTGGGGGTGTGGTTTTTGGGGTTGCCGAAGAAGTCTTTCAAGGTCGTCGACAATGACCGGAGGGTGGTTGCCGAAGGAGTCGTCCGGGGGTGGTGGACATTTCAAAGACTCCTTCAGCAACCACTACGACCACCGACTTCTTCAGCAACCCCTCTGTTGAAAAAATACCCCACCCCTAGCAAACATTTCAAAGACTCCTTCGGCAACCACCCCCTTTCGATGTGGTAGGGGTGAGAAGTCTTTGAAATGTCCAAGGCTTTAAAGGGTGGGGGTGCCGAAGAGGTTTTTCAAATGTATGACTATAGGCGGTCTGTTATGTGTGTCACCAGTAACTAGTTCACTTAAAAAATTCGCAAAATTCGAATTTAATCATACAGAGGATGTGTATAAAAATGTTTTAACCAAATTTTTAAGTCAGTTTTGTTCAAAATAAGATTCCACCCAGTGCAAGCAGAGGTTCTTAAACTTATCGCCATCTAACGGATTTTTAGTCCACAAAGTTTGTGATGTTCCACCCTCCATGACCACACAGAAAGTACCGATTTCGATCACTTCTGAGTTGCCCCGTGTGTGGAGCTACATCACTAATGAGTTTGTAACCGGTTAGTAATTTCAATCACAAACCAGTTGCGTTTGTTTTGAGCTGCTCCGTGTGCAGAGGGCCTTATAGTTAACAAGATTACCTATTAAAACATCGAAATTTGCCCACCCTGTACATCAACAGTAGCATTAAAGCACTAATCTTCTAAGATTAGTATGATTAAAAGCAAAATTAAGTTACTGTCAATCATATTATTTTATGAGCGATATAGAGTATGAGATAAGAGGTTTAATAATTACCTAATTATGTCATTGATAAAACCATAATTTCATGGAAATGCTAAAACTGTCATCTGACACTCACAAATTAATTAGAATATTGTGTAACAATATGGATTGGTACTTATGTTCTACTTAATTAATTAAAAGTGCCAAATTTGCAAAAAAAATATACTGTTATTTTTTATAAAAATTAAATAGTAACAATTTCAATTAATATTCAATTTATTATTTATATTTTATATAAACCCAGGGATAAGTAAAAGCTTACAGATCATATTGTGTGGGTAAAAAAATATTTGTGGAGGAAACGGTCTGTTTCGTTATGAAATATTTTTATCTATTTATAAAACCGTAAAAAGCTATCCTACAGTTGTCTATCAGCACAGCAACATTGCGTAAAGTTTTGAAGTGTATTGTTTACCTGCTCTACATGGTGTGTATTGCAGATTTTTAACTAGCACTACTTCGTAAAGTCTGTAAAAATTTTAAGATGATACTGATTGTTATTTAGTGTTATTATCATTATCATGCAAAAATTGGTTGTTGTATGATAACAATTTTAACGCAACAAACTAAATAAACTTGTTTTAGCTTTCTGCAATGTTGTTGCCTTAAAAAGTTTGCAACTTTTTATTCTTAGATGCAATATAACGTACAACTTATTAGATAAGATTATTATTACTGGTTTGTTGTTTATGAAATTAGAAGAAAACGTGTAGAGAGGTAAAAAACTCAAGTAAACTTATTAATTCACAATAATCCTCGCAATAATCCCCATTCGCTTCGATCCTTTGGTCAATGTTCTGACCTGGTATTCTCAACTCCTCCTGTTCAGCGATATCGCTACCGTTGGACGCGACGGATGTACAAACCGCTGACAATCGTATTCCCAACGTCTCCTCTCGCATGCGCTCCATTCGCATTGAATGCGAGTGAGTATACCCACTCCATTTGGCAAATACCCAAATCGTATTTTATGAGTTGTTGTGTATTCTTTTATGATGGATTATATTAAATAATAATAAACATTTGCCATACATTCTTGTAAAATAATATATCTCAGGCAGTTAATTAAGTTGTAATTAGCTATGCATTATTATATTGTGTATAAATCCATTATCATTCTTATGAATTAAATAAAATAATATTAGGTTATAAATTTCATAATAAAAAGTGTGTATAGTCATCCAAATAATGGTAAATTATTTCTTAAACTTAACCAAATCAACAAATAAACTTCTTGGTTACGTTAAAGGAAATCATGCAACCAAATAAGTAATATATTTTAATAAATATTTAAATTTGTAGCAATAACACTTCATTGCTTTTGGGTATCGTAATATGTAAAATTATGTGAAAATTTGCCACTTAATAATTGACTATTCTCCCTAAACATTTCTACTAATGCTGCTTTCTGTTGCTCCGTTAATTTCCCCATTATCAATCAAAACAAAAACCACAGATCATACAAAAACTGACGTAAAAATGACAGTCCATGCAAAATTCCAATGTTGCAACATCTACCCACTCGTGTCGAAGAATTGCAAAGGCAAGGGTAGATGAGAATACAGAAGCGACCGCTCCACTCGCAATCATGACGCTCGCTTTCATGAGCACTCCTGTTCAACGCGAGCGAGTTCGGAATACCGCCCCTGGAAGCATATCCGTGTGTCTTACATTCCACCGGCGATGCCACAGGTGCCACCAAAACAGTCAAAACCTGTCTTACATTCAACCGGCTGAAGGGTGGTGGGAACATCGCTTCTCTCTTGTATTACACCGGTGGGCAGTTTTTGGTGCCATCGACAGCCATTTAATCCACCGAACTTTAAGCCGGTGTTTTTCTGGTGGATTGTGGAAGGGGTAGCACCGTTATTGTTTGCCGTACTGTCTTATACGACAACAGGTGAAGTTAGGTTAGAAACAATGACGGTTCCATCGCTTGCATTTTACAATCAACCGCTGTTTTCCAGCAACCATAAATCCACCGGTGAATGACGTCATCAATCAGTCGGTTGGACTTTGGTGCAATGTAAGACACACGGTATGTATGCTTTTCCTAATAAAATCATTAGGAAAGGTTAGGTGTCAAAGCCAGTTTCTAATTCTTTTCGATTCTGAAGACGTATATTCCTTATCAAGTTATTCAGATGCCTAGCTTAATAGAATAAAAATATTTTGGTGCCCAAGGAGAATGGTCAAGGACTTCAATTTTAGCTCGAACTAATTGTGGGGGTCAGCATTGTCGTGAAGCACGATGTTTTGCCCATGCACCGTTGTTTTTTAAGATTTCAGGAACCACTTTAATTTTTGAAAGTAACATTTCCTAATTAAAATTCACGATTAAACATACGGTAAACAAGATCTACAGTTGTCTACCAAGAAATATTCGTAACATTCTTCTGGTAATTCTCTGGGTTGGAATATTGCTTCCAGGATTTCTTGGCGTCTTGAACGCTTTAAATCGTTGTAAACTATTATTTTCTCGTTACGTCATCTTTTTTGAAGCGTCAAGAAGAAACTTTTAGTCGTAGTTCTTTTGAAAAGGGAATTAAATTTTGTTCCACAATTATTTTTGATGGGAATTCTGACCAATCGTGCTCCTTAAATATTGCTTCGGGTAGCGGAATATTTTCGGCTTAAAATTTTATAGTACATAAAGATGCCACAAGATATTTTCTGCTATAAGGTTCTGTTTCTTCAAATACTTCTTATTAAGAATGGGTAGTAATAATAATTTAATTGAATTCTAGGGTAGCTAAACCACTACTTTTGGGCAAACTGGTGTCATACTTCAGCCCTACATCAAAATTAACAGCGAATGACGCTTATTTTTACGCTAGCTGTCTACTAGGAGCTAACATATTCGCCGTCTTTTATTTACATTCTTACATGAACGGCGTCCAACAAATGGGATTAAAGGTAAAAGTGAGTTGCAGCTCTTTAATTTACCGCAAAACGCTGAAAGTATGCTCCTTGCAAGCTGCGAACGCGATGGCTGGAAGAGTTGTCACGTTACTTACAAAAGATGTGATAGCTTTTGACTACGCGACCCAATTTTTCCATGATCTTTGGGTCGGTCTCATACAGTCAATGGTGGTTACTTATGTGATGTACACGCAAATTGGCGTATCTGCGCTGTTCGGGGTTTTCTTCCTGGTGGCGATACTACCACTTCAAGGTAAAGGTGGAAATCGATGTGATGTTTTTACTGTTTTTTTAAAATTTTCTAGTGTTCTTGGGCAAGAAAACGTCTTCCAATAGAGTAACGACCGCAGCAAAGACTGACGAGAGAGTTCGCTTAACACAAGAAATCCTAACAGCGATTAAAATTATTAAAATGTATACTTGGGAAAAAATTTTTACCAACACGGTGACTACTTTAAGAAAGTAAGTACATATTGAAAATGTTTTTGGTAAGTGTTCCGTGATGATAATATTGTCATTTATCACAAATTACATATTGTCTAGAGCTGAGTTTTTTAACATAAGGTTTTAAATACTTAAAGTCAAAAGCAATAGACTTCCATCGTGCTAAGACCAGTTTTCAAAAGATGAATTCATACATTGACCATAAAACACAAAGTACCCTTGCTTACATGATAACATCTTCACAAATACAGCTTTTATATAATTTAACTTTAAGGAAACCGAGCTCGTTGGCTGGTTGGTATACAACCTAGCGAGTAAAGTCGGGAGGCGTGGGTTCGAATCCCGCGGCCGTCTGTCATCGTAGGGGGTTTCAGGTGGTTTCCCCTACCTACTATAGGCAAATGCTGTGACAGTACTTCCACCTACCCTCTACCCTTACCCACCTAATTCTAGTTTTCTCCTCTTCCACTTCGGTGATTAGCCATAGCAGCAAAAACATACCGAAGCAAAATAAATCAGATTTAAAAAAAAAAGAAACTTTAAGGAATATTGTGTAAAGATAAATTAGATTTAGATTTTAGTATTAGATTTTTGAAATATTTAACATTTAAAATCGTTTCCGGTCAAACCAGAAGTAAACAAACATTTCATGAACAAAAAAACTACATTACTAATTTCTGTATCAGTTCTTTTCTGGTTCCAATATTGTTAATATTCCTTAACATTTGATAAACAGTGTGTTTCCAGATTAATATAACAAAAAGTTTGATATACAAACAAAAACAGTTTTGTTTAGCTAAGAAACTCACTTTGGGCCGGAACATGCTGCAAAAATTAAATATTTGTCTAAAGAAGTTCCTTATTTCTAATAAGGGAGGGTCACGATACGTTGTCGCTAGAATTTAATTAGGGCTGTGTTTATTGCATCAAGGACATCCAGAGTTATACGTGTCACTGGCCATTTCCTTCGGAAAATAGGGGAAAAACTGAAAAATTGGTATAAAAAGGTCATTTTTGCGATCGCGTTGGCCATTAAACACCGTCAGAGATACAATCGGTATTCTTCTATTTACCTCTTCGCGCATCCTTTGCAAGTAAAATGGTGCAACGTTTTTAAAAAAATCTTGAACGGTTCCGGAGAAAAAAGTCAAAAACAAAACTCCTGCATAAACGCTATGATTTGAGAAGTTGTGCTATATCTGTATAACTATATCTATGCGACTTGCATAGGCGTTTAACAAAGGAAAAACAGTTTTTACAAAGGCCTCGTTTTTCGCGTTTTTCTCCGGAACCGTTTAGGATGTTTTCAAAAACTTTGCACCATTTTCCTTGCAAAGAATGAGCGCATTGGTAAATAGAAAAATTTAGATTTTGTCTTTGGCGGTTTCATGGCCAACGCGATCGCAAAAATTACTTTTATTATTCAGCTTTTCACTTTTTCCCCTATTTTTCCGACGGCTGTAATAAATCTGTATTAAGACTTGAAAAATATGATTTAAACGAAATTTTTTAAATTAGATTAAACCTACTTAATAATTAGATTAACATTAAACTTTTTTAGTGCAAGAGTCCAAGATGCCTTTATCGATAATTTATTTATAATCAAATGACAATTCTTTAAAAATAATTAAATGAAAAAAAGATTTGAGGACTTATCAAAATCTTTAATTAATACTGCACATTATAAAGCCTTTTTATTCTTAAAGATTTGGTATACTTCATCTCAAACTTTTATATTTTGTATGCTTGCAGCCCTTTTTTCAGTTACTTAAATAGATTTGATAAGCTTTTTAATTCATATGTTACGCAGTAAACGTTATGTTTTCCTCATTCATCCATCTTTACAAATCCACTGTGATTTAAAAAAAGTAATCAGTGTTATCACTGTTGAACAATTGAAAATGCACCAGTCATTTAAAAACTTAAAACGGTTATTTCAATTTTGGCTGCATGCTGAGTAACAATTTATCACAATACAAATATTTAATATCAATAACGATGTTTTTAAAAACAAAAAATATTTTTAGAATGATTTAATTAATAACGATTCAAATTTAATTACAATGATATAAATTTGTTTAGTTTTCTTCCAAAGTTAATTATTATAAATTTATTAAAACAGCGACAGACCATGATTTCTAATAATAAACACGCTTATTATCACAAAAAGGTCACATTATCACAGCATAGCGTAAAAGTATATGTTTTTATTGTGTATACTTGTCTACTTTTATTTATAAGCAAAAAATCGGTTTAATAACCTTAGATGCGTATGATTTATGCATATACAGGGTGTTTTATAATCCAACATAAAAAATCTCGGAAACCGTAAGAGATAAAAAGATGGTCAAATTAGTGAAGCAAGGATCAAAACCGTAAATGTTCAAATTGTGCCCAGTTCTTGAAATAATCTGAAAGATCTGAAAAACACCAATTTCACGTTTTTTTTGCAACTTTCTTGTTAAGGTCAACTTTTAACATTTAATTTTGTTTATTAAAGTCTTCCTTTTCATATTTTCTATCATAATTTAGGTCATATGACCTGTTCCGGTTCTAACTAATTGCAGCGATATTTTTCTTGGTCTGCCAGGGTCTTTAAGTTCTTTTGGGCAATATTTTACATTAGGAATTCAGACGTCTTCCATTCTTTTCGCGTGACAGTACATTTTTTCTTATTTCTATACTATAATTTTATAATAATTCTCATATACTTGCTATTTGACTTCATTTTTGCATAATCTTTTATATTTTATTATATGATGGTTTTGTTACAGACGTGAAATAAACAACTTGAGAAAAATATTTTATCTTAAATTGTTTGGACTGTGCATTGGAGGTTTAAGCACCGCAATAGCTCTATACATTTGTCTTATGAGTTACATTAGCATGGGAAATACCATCACTGCAGAAAAAGTATTCGTTGTAATGGGATGTTTCGGCTCACTTCGGTCTGTACTCACAATCATTGTACCTTTGGGAATAGGACAAGTCGCCGAAGCTATAACATCCGTTAGAAGAATAACGGAGTTCTTAAATTATGCAGAAGCACCCATCAAGAAGAACTCCGAGCATCAGGAAAAAGCAGGCATTGTTATTAAAAATGCTTCAGTGAAAATTGACGAAAAACACACGCCTTTAAATAACATATCTTTAAATGTTAAAATGGGATTGACCGCCCTGACTGGGGCAACTGGTTCAGGAAAATCCACCCTAATAAAACTGATCCTTCAGGATGTAGCAGCGTCTAAAGGAACGGTTTCTGTACATGGATCAATATCGTACGCATCACAAGAACCATGGATGTTTCCTGGTAATGTCAGACAGAATATTATATTCGGAGAAAGGTACGATGAAGCGCGTTATCAAAACGTGGTGAGAGTCTGTGCTCTCGAGCCAGACTTCCAACTGTTTCCGTACGGCGACAACACGTCTGTTACTGATCGAGGATTAAACTTAAGCCGAGGCCAAAAAGCAAGGATAAACCTAGCCCGCGCAGTCTACAAAAATGCTGATATTTACGTCATAGACGATATGCTATCATCAGTAGACACTCATGTCTACAAGCATATTTTTGAAGAATGCATAAAGGGATTTTTGAAAAATAAACTTTGTATCTTGGTAACGCACCAGCTCCCCGTAATCAGAGAAGTCGATCAAATTATAGTCCTAGCTGAAGGGTCAGTGGAATATAACGGAGATTACGAAAACCTGAAAGATGTAAACTTAAAAAGCATTGCGACCAACGGAGACAAGCAAGTTGAGAAAAATGAAGAATTACACAATGAAACTGGTAACGCAGCGAATGAAGCAACTGATGCTACGGAAACAAGTGAACTGTTAAAAAAACCAAATGACGATCGCAAAGCTACTTACGAAGAAACAAAAGAAGAAGGAAAAGTGAGCGCGGAAGTGTACAAAACCTATTTTAATATGGGCGGAGGTTGGAGTATAATAACGTTCATAATAATAATGTTTCTCGTAACTCAAGTAGCAGCTAGTGGAATGGAGTACTACATAAGTTATTGGTAAGCAAAAAATAATTTCAAAAGGTACAATGCCTTGCAGAATAATTATGCTTAAAATACCGTTTAAATGGTGTTTTAAATACTTTCAAAGATCACTTACACAGTCCCCCTTTAGCTTTGGGGGATGACTTATCGAGCGAAAGATATTAAATAGCTCCCAAGTTATTTGTCTCGAAAAATTAATATATAAACTATAAACAAATGTAAATATAAATCACTTGTCTCTTTTTAAGAAGAATATTTAGTAGACATACTGAAATGGTTCCAATACTTTCCCCTCTTCGTCAGTAGAAATCTCGAAATTCGCCTAGCATATCTAAGTACGGTTCTTCACAAAAAAAAAGTTTTTTCTAATATTACTCAATAATATTATTAAATGTATCCTTCATTATTCACTTATCAAAGGATTATAATCATTTTATACCGTAAAACGTTCTACTTAGAGTCAATTTGTAGTTGTAATGAAAACAAACAATTTCCACGAGCAACATTACTTATAATATATGTGTTTTAGGATTGGTTTAGAACAAAAAATAGGAAATTTAACTTTAAGAAATGAAACCAACTCCTCAAAATATGCAGAACTGCAACAGAAACATTCCAACATACAACTGGAATTTACTGGGCTGATATTAGCTACTACAATACTAATGTTTACAAGGGCGTTGATATTCTTTGTTTTTTGTACAAGAGTATCGGTAAATGTTCATAACACTATACTTACAAACATAGTTAACGCAACTTTAAAGTTCTTTGACGACCATTTATCGGGAAATATCTTAACTAGATTTTCAAGAGATCTTGGGGTTATCGATGAGTATATACCATTCATAATTTTCGAATGTGGCAGGGTAAGTTGTTTAATCGTAATTAACATGCAAAATTACTTTTAAAATAACAAATAAGAAGCACTTAAAATATTAACCATGGGTTACTAAGGAATTAAAATATATAGTTACATATAATTATATTTCTTTAGTTCCTCAAAAAAAAAAAGTTTTTATCATATTATAGAAAGTTGTATTTGTAACTTATAGTCAATTAAATGAAGAATTTCTTAATTTGAAAATATCTCCTATAACTTACTTCAGCAAAATATTATATCAGGCCAAAGTTAGTTTTATAAAAAAAATAATTCAATGATTTTAAACGAATAATTATAAAATTTAATTCTTTTACTTTATTTTATAAAGTAATGGAACAATTTCCAAATAAAAAATGCTTATATATTTATAATGCAATAAAAAGATTTTAAAACGTTAATACTAAATAACATGGAAATTTTATAATAATGTTTGACTTGCATTAAAAATGTTGTGGATAATCTTCTAGTTCTTCCTCTTCTTTTTAATCGGTTCCTCTTGTACCTTTCGGTGTCAAGGTATGCTTTTCTATTTCAGTATTAAATTTCTCCACTCCTGCCTATCTTCTAGTTATAGGCATAGGCCGCAAACTTCTTGAATTAACTGAAAAAAATAATAATTCTATTGGCTGTGCATTGCTTTGATTTTTTTAGCATATATCTTTTACCCTTATTGGCAGTATTAATTATTGTATAATTTCATAATTTAAAAAATCATACAAGATTTTAATAATTTTTCAATAAAATTCAAATATTGAGAGCTTTAATTAATAAGAAAATATAATGCGAAATTACCGTACCAAATAAAACAAATAGTTATTACATATTGCCTACATTTCATTTAATAGCTTTTATTAAAATAAGTACCTACATTGATTGTGAAACTACAGTACATTTAACCATTGCAAAATAAATACATATTGTTATTGGTTTTTGAACATTTTTTTTGTTGATTGTTTGGCATTGGACATCATCAGCCACATATATTTTGAACTTTACATATTTATATTTGTGAGCCGAGTAAAATTGTCAAGAACGTCGCAAATGTCCCTTGATATTACACATAGGAGCGACACTATATCTTAACAGGGAGGTGCACCCCAACGATATCAGGTCTTTATAGAGTTTTTCTGTGTAGATTGTATTTAGACTGCACTCAAAAAGTTGATGATTTAGGTCTCCGTAAGACTGCCCGTCACATGGGCGTTTGGGACATTAAAAACGAAAAACTGGAACCGAAAAATAAATCTCAGTATGTTAAAGTTGTATCAAAACATATTTGTCACACATAGTAATAAATATTAACCCTCGCGTGGAAAATCGCTGGTCAATAATAATTCTATATATACATCCTATAATAATTACTCTAACATTCGTTTTTAACACTCTTTTAAAAAGATATGGATTTTGTGTGTAAATATTTTGATTTTTAGGTTTTTTGTTTATTAGTTGGAGTAGTAGGAATCGTTACTATCGTCAACAAAATGTTCGTTATACCTTCAATTATTTTTGGAATAATACTAATTTACATACGTCGGTATTACTTACCAAGTGGTAGAAGCATACAACGATTAGTTGGAGTCAGTAAGTGAATATTTTCAGCTTGCTAAGAAATAACCTTACAACAATATTAAATTTTAGCCAAAAGCCCCGTTATCGGTCACGTGAACGCGTCACTGGAAGGTTTAACAACAATAAGAGCTACTGAGGCAGAACCCATATTGCGAAGGGAATTTGATAGATATCAGGACGTTAATAATTCATGTTTCTACATGTACTTAACATCATCCAGGGCGTTTGGTTTTTTTTTGGACTTGTTAACCACTGTTTATCTAGCCATAATAATATTTTCCTTTTTATTCTTTAAAACAGGTAAGCAAAACGATCACAAATAATTGAATAAAATATCGCCCAACACTATACAGTGTGACGACAATAACCTACATGTGTTGTATCGGTAACTTTGTTATTATAAGAGTTACATAGTCGGTTAAGGTAGCAAAGTTGGGCAGAATTACAAAACGAATTTAATGCCATTTTGAAATTTGACCTACACCTTAAATAATTTTGAAAAAACTAAAAACAGATTATTTTATTAATGGTAAATAATTCCATAGCCACCTATGTTAAAATAAAAATTTAAAATGATTCCTGTAGATATTTTTAGGAAAAATAAAAAAAAAAAGTAGCGTACGACCCCGTAGTTTTGTTAAGTTGTATTTCCTTTGAAATAGCTCGAAGGACCAATGTATGTGGGGTACGACCCCGTCGTTATGTTTCACTTGTAAATAAAACAGTATTGTAAAAATCTAAATACTATATTTGTGGGGTAAGTAATACCCCGTGGATTTGACACACACGACTGACAGAACTTGCGTTCGGACATGTAAGCGACTGCACTTTCGTTCTTACATTCAGGGGAACCACTCCCCTCGGCTAACCAAACAGGGCAGCCAACTGTTGCTAACTTAACTGGCTACAACAAATATATTTAAAACTCAGGGCACACTTGATTTTTGAGATGTAAGTTAAAATTGACTGTTTTTAAATGGCAAACATAGTTGACTGTTGCTTCGTTAAAAAGTTTTTTTTTTCATTTCATTGATGTATGGGTTGTTAGTTTTATCTTTTAAATTATGTTATAACCATATTATTGTATTTACTTATTAAATTTAATTTAGGTGGCCGTTGTAAAAAAAAAAAAAAAGTCACATAAATAAACCAAAAGTACTTAGGTAAACACAAAAAAAAACCTAAATAATGTAAGATATTTTTTACATTTCATAATTATTTATGACTTTTCACTTGCTATTACTATCAAATCTAAATTATAACATAAGTTAAAGGTGTAGTCCTATGGCCAATACAAATTTGAGATCTGTACTTTTGTAAATAATAATGTTTTCCTAGACATATTTTGTTTTATTTGATCAATTATTCTTAAAATAGCCAATCTTAAATAGACAGTTGATTAAAATTGATGAATTAAGATTACCAATTTTAAGGACAGTTAATCAAATTTATAAAAATGCCTTGAAAAGAATTATTATTTACAAAAGGTACAGATCTCAAATTTGTATTGCCCATGGAGAGAGGACTACACCCATCAATAAAGCAGGAAAAAAAAAATTTAATGTAGACTACTCATAGTCAACTATTACTGCCATTTAAAAAAGTCAAGTTTGGCTTATATCTCAAAAATTAATTGTGCCCCGACTCTTAAGATATTTAATCTAATTCTTTGTAAAAATATCTACAGACATAATTTCACATTTCGATTTTAACATAGGTGGGTATGGAATTATTTACCATTGATAAAATAATCTGTTAATAGCTTTTTCAAAACGTTTAAAAAAGTTGAAGATGTAGGTCAAATGTCAAAATGGCATTAAATTCGTCTTGAAATTCTGCCCCATTTTGCTAATTTAACCGACTATGTAACTCTTATAATAACAAAGTTACTCGTACAACACATATAGATTATTGTTACCCTGTATAGTTCAATTACACTACGATAGGATTATACAGGGTGTCCCAGCCAAGACGAATTATTCGATAGCTCTGTTAATAGTAATAATATTAAGAAAAGTTTATTATAAAAGTTGTTTGTAGTCATTTACTACATAACGTAAAATTCGTATTTTCAACTATACACAGTGTTTTGTTTTTGCGATCTGATACTAAATATTCTTTTTTTATATTTTCAATTTTTTTTTTGAATTTTCAAAGGCTACTACCGATATTTTAGGTAAAATACTCGCAAATAATCATAAGAAACGAAATAACTTCAAAAATATTATATTTAGACATAAAACATGCTTAACAACTTTGAAAGATAATTAAATTTTCTACAAAAAAATGTAAAAATTTATAGGGTGTTCCATTAAAAAAAAAAGATTTATATGCGTTTAAAGTTTAGCGAAATGGACCGAGTATAACGAACACCCTGTATATTATCTTAAAAATGTAACTAGTCAACAATCGCTATGACACTATTGTCTAATAAATTACTTGAGTAAATTGCTCTGGTGTTGTTATGTTAATAAATATAAATATTTTTATAAAGGTCTGCATCTGTCAAAATTTTCAAAAAAACGTTAATAACTCAAAAACGGTTTATTTTAGACATAAACAACCTATAATATTTTTGAAAGAGAATTTAATTTTACATCTAAAAATTAGAAAATATACAGTGTGTTCCATATAAAAAAAAACAATGTTTAGTATCAGAGCGCAAAAACAAAATACTGGGTATAGTTAAACATAATTTTAGGTTATATAGTAATTAGTAAATGACTACAAACAACTTTTATATTAAACTCTTTTAATATTATTACTAATAACAGAGCTATCGAATAATTCGTCTTGGCTGGGACACCCTGTATACAAAAAATATTCTGATACGTAAAGTTGCAAAATTTTGAAAATAAATTCTCAGTTTTTTGCATCGTTTTTTTATTTATTTTTTGTACTGGCAACACTGCACCCATTGTCCCCTATTTATAAATTCGAATAATTTAATAAATAATCTTAAAGATTAACAAAAAAATAAAATTACAGCGAAAATTATTAATTTTTTCAACTGAAAATGAAAAACTAATCCTAGATGAAAATGTAATTTACATAGTTTCTGCTTCTGAAATTTTTTATTTGCCACATAATGCGAAGCTAACTTGAAAGTTACAATATACAATTAAATTATACCAGTTTGACGTCAAGGTCTTCACTTTGTATTATCTAATAATAAACAATGGTTAAATTACAATTAAACTTATGTAATCAATACTGTGTAGTAGTGTAGTCCCAGTGGATTATTATGAACTCTTTCCATCTAATAAAAATATGTTATCACTTATCTTGTTATCTATAAAAAATCTCTTCCGAGAAGAACTATGTCAATTTTGTCAGTAGATTTCTTAGTTATAAATAATGAACTAAATTAATATTATTTGTAATTAAATTACAAAGAAGAGTACAGACATTAAGACTGGATTCTCGAAACTGGTATACATTTTTTTACAAAACACAATCTGACTGAACAATAACATAAGTAATTTAAATTTATACTTATTTATATTAAATTTAAAATGAAACTTTATATAGTTCAAATATTCATCATTTAAAAACTTTTTCCATTTTGTTTTTATACCTTATATTCTCATTTTTCTAAATAACTTAAAAAAAAATTAAATTAATATTTAATATGTTAAATAAAATTCTAAACAAAAATAAGAAACATCACTTGATGTAGAATTTTTATCTTTAAATTACACTAAATGCTTAAAACCGCGTCTGTTACAAATATCTATAAAACTTATTGAGTTTAGGCAAACGCAAAAAACATTTTAGAAAATGTTTAAACAAGATAAATTGACTTCAAAATGAAAATATAGTTCACGTTAATAAAAATTTCTTCAAAAATGGATGGGGTTTATTAATCCCCTAACTAAACAAAAACTTTAAAAATAAAATGAAAGGATGACAGATTATGCAACTACTCTATCCATTTTTCTGGACCCCAAATTCTTAATTTTTATGGGACTTGATATTCCCCACCCCACCAGGTTCTCGTTATATGTACAGTTTAACACATAAAGGTAATTTTTTTTGCAGATGCACATTCTGGCAAAGTCGGTTTAGCCATAATGCAAGCCTTCTCATTAACCGGAATTTTACAATGGGGAATGCGACGATGGGCAGAACTTGAGAACCAAATGACATCAGTAGAACGTGTCTTAGAATACACTAAAGTAGAACCAGAAGAAAGGGCAGGCGACAAACTCATTAACTGGCCAGACAGAGGAAGAATAGAATACCGGGACGTTAATCTCCGATACTCTTCCACAGCTGAAAGAGTTTTGAAGAACATCTCTTTCACAATCGAATCCAAAGAAAAAATTGGAATAGTCGGTCGCACCGGCGCAGGAAAATCTTCGATCGTTTCGGTATTATTTAGATTGTACGACTTCAGGGGGACCATTTACATTGACAACGAAGATATTGGAGGTATTGATCTCGATACTATGCGATCGAAGATATCAATAATCCCCCAAGACCCAGTACTTTTCTCCGGTACTTTACGTAGCAATCTAGACCCTACTAACAAATTTACGGACAAGCAGCTATGGGATGCCTTGGAAGATATAGAAATAAAGACTATAGTGAGTGCGGATAGTGCAGGACTGGACAGTGTCCTATCAGAAGCTGGTGGTAACTTCAGCATCGGCCAAAGACAACTTTTGTGTTTGGCTAGAGCCATCACGAATCAAAACAAAATACTGGTGTTGGATGAAGCAACGGCTAACGTGGATCCACAAACTGATGTCTTGATCCAAAAAACCATAAGAAAGAAGTTTAAAGACTGCACTGTGATAACTATCGCCCATCGATTAAACACGATCATGGATTCCGATAAAGTATTGGTAGTCGATGCTGGGTGTGTTGTGGAGTATGACCATCCACAAAACTTGTTAAGAAATGAAAAGAGCATGTTCTATAAGATGGTGAAAGACGCAGAAATACTACATAATTACTCCGAAAACTAGTCAATTATTAACGTTCAATGTGCCATATTCGTGAATATGTGTTGAAGTGGGCCAAAAATGTCGAAATTTGCCGTACAAATAGATGCTTTAATTACTACAATGAATGTTTCTACCCGATCTCAGTTTTTTACAATAAATTTTGTAAAATAATTTTAATTTTTTTTTATTTATTTCACCTTATATCTTCAAAATATAAATATACTAGTGTCTCTAATATAATATGTAAATATTTTTATTTAACTTCATTATTTGCGAACTGTTTTTGCCACATTTTTGGCTTTAAACTTTTGCTAGAGCATTAAGCTAATATTTCCGACATCAACATTTTTATCTATTGGAGCTACAAAACTCGAATGCTTTTTAAAAAAATCACGTTTTTTTACACCTTTAACGTAAATCATGTTTATAACTCCTTCATAATTTTTGAATTTTTGATTTATTACAGAATTATTATTTTTGAGTTCAAGTTGGCAATATGTTATTGTAAATGTTTCAAAATTAAATACAAATATTTGCAACAGAACTACACATCAATGTTTAGGTACTGTAAATTTCAAATTAAAAATAAATAATTAAAAATCACTACAAAACCTTTAAGTAGATAGAACCAACTGCATTTTTTTGTGCATAAAATGTTATCTAAGTGTAATTATATTCAAGGATGACTTTAACTTTTCTAGATTTCTAAAAATAAATTTTATTTAAATTGATCATGCGCCAATTGTTACAGATTAAATATTAGTTTCACTTCAAATTGATGATTATTTATAGAACATTTAATTTAAAAATGTATTTGCTGCGTTTATTTTATAGACTCGAAAAGGTACAAACAAGGAAAGGTGTCACAATATTTTGTCGCTAGAATCTTATCAAAGCTATGTTTATTAATTTAAGAAAATCAAAAATAAATGTTTTGCATTGATGATTTAAAAAAGAAAAATAGGGAAAAAACTGGAAAATTGAATAATAAAGATAATTTTTGCGATCGCGTTGGCCATGAAACGGTCAGAGATAAAATCGAAATTCTTCTATTTACAAATGCGTGCATCCTTTGCAAGTAAAATGGTGGAAAGTTTTTATAAATATCTTAAACGGTCCCGGAGAAAAACGCGAAAAACGATTGCAAAAGAGAGAAATTGTGGTATAATGTATATCTGTTATAAATAAATCTTTGCGACTTGAATAGGCGTATAACATACCTACTAGGGAAACCCGCTTTTACAAAGATCTCTTTTTTCGAGTTTTTCTCAGGAACAGGTTCTTTGCACTATTTTACTCGTAAGGGATGCGCGCTTTGACTATTGAAAAAAAATTGATTTTATCTCTACGGTTTTATGGCCAACGCGATCGAAAAACTTGCCTTTATTTTTAAATGCATCAGTTTGTATCATATTTTTATTATGTAAATCAGGCCAGTGCAACCTTTAAAGCCAAAGGGCCAATTGCAAATTTTATAAAACGGGTTGCATAACTTTTTAGTGAATATGGAGATTCTTTCAAGTGTGAAGGGTTCGGAGAAATTTTGAACTGATTTTTTTTCACGCATACATTTTCAATATGAGCAACGCAGTGACTTACAAGGAATTCCCTAAACAAAATCGGTTTTAAATTTCTTAGTCAGAAGCGTAGTTATTTCGAAGCGATTACCTACTTTTTTTATTTCTAAATCAAATTTTAATACAAAGTAGAGATTCTCAGCTCCTTTCATCCTTACCAAATCTTATAACTTTTCAGTAAAATTTAACTTTATATCTACTCCACGAAAAAAAAAAGATACGTTGAGCAGTGTTAGATACATCCGTTGATTTATCAAGACAAAGAGAATTAGATAACAAGTTATTAGCAGTATATTTAAGCCAAGTTAAATAAGTTAATACTATGTTTTCTGCTATTTCATCAATTTATTTTGCCACAGTAAATCTAAATAAAATAATATTATTTCAGGGCAATTAAAGGTTACAGCCATTTTAATACATTATTTTATTAAAGTACAATCAGAGAATGGTTTTAGATGTTTAGCTGAAATATTAAAAAATTCATAACTTGCTTTTGTTGTGGGGTGTTGTCGTCTATCCGCATTTTAGAATAAGTTTTGTTGTCCCGCTAAGTTCTCTTTTTATTATTCTTTCTCTTCTTGAGTCACCTGTCAATTTCTCATATTTTTTAGTACTTTTTAACATGTAATGACACTTAATGTTATAATCTTTAGAAACAGCAATGCATAAAAATGTCAGAGGAGTCACAGGTTGCAGAGGCTTTATGTAAATCATCAGTGGCACGTATAATTCTGCAAAACATTTATTTCTGATGTTCTTGATGCAATAAACATAGCCTTGATCAAATTTTAGCGACAACATATCGTTACCCTTCCTTGTAAAAACAGTATTAACATTTTAAAACGAACTGCTACAATTTCGTAAAAAACAGTTTTTGAAACTTGCAAGAAATGCGAGGAAAGCTCAAAAGAGCAGTTCTCAAACGGCCCTATTCCATGAAGATGGTATACAGAAACTGGTGCTATGTTATGATAAATCTTAATAATGGTAAAAACTATGTAGAAAAGTAGTGTAAGAGGACGAGAACAAAAAAAAATTATTTTAAAAATTAAATAGATTTTCGTCTTTTTTTATTAGCCAAACGGTACTACTTTTCGAGTATGCCTTGTATATAACGTTTGTTAGGATTATTTTGAAAACAAACAAGACAACAGACATGCTAATGATCTCTAGGACACCCTGTTTGCTTAAATATAATCAATGTTTGTTGTACCAAACTCTCGTAAACAAAATGCATGATTTCAAATACTCTTGTCGTAAACTGATACATTGTTTTGTGATTTAAGTTGTACGACGAAATAAACGCGTTTACCGGTACATTATGAATGTACAAAGTAGTGCTGTTTCGATTAAAATCATTGAATAATATCAGTGTAGCCTTGGCCGTCCACGTCAACAGTTATCCAATTAGTGTTTAGTGCCAGTTAAAAAGTAGCATCTTTATTTAAAAAGTTTACCGACAGCGCTTATTAAATGCCACTCTAAGTTCAAAATTTCTTTAAGCATAAAGACGACTCCGGCAATGGATACCGGGAAAAAACACAAACGGGAGATAAATCCCCGAGAAAACGCAAATATTTTCTCCATCATAACCTACTTGTGAGTATTCCACCGTTAACTTAATAACACTTGGATGACCTGCAAAATTTTAGCTTCACATACAAAATTTTCCGAAAAGGATTCCGCAAAGATCTCGAAGAAACCGATATTTTCCAAATTTTGAAGGATTACAGATCCAGTAAACTGGGCGATAATTTACAAAAAGAATGGGAGAAAGAGAAAATTAAGTCCCGTCCGTTATTAATTCGTTCGTTTTTCCACGCATTCGGTGTCGAATATTTTCTTTATGGACTTTCATCTTTAGTTTTAAACACCTTGTTTATGTGAGTATGTAGAGTAATGTGAATCTAATGGCATTGTTGATATGAACACTCAGTTACACAAGAATTCACTTGCAAATTTTTTGGAATTAAAGTGGGCCTTTTATCAAACAGAACTATTAAACAACGCAGAAAAATAGGCAGTAGAGTATAGAAACCAAAATAGTGGAATAATTACCAAACTTATTTCACGTACAACTTTACAATATAATTTTAAGTATCCAAGCCAAGGTATCTTAGCATCAATGGGAACGTTCGAATTCATATTTTCATTTAAGCGGTAATTTTTACCTCAAAAAAAAAAACGACAAGCGGGACAAAACGACAAATTATTTAACGCTTTCTAAATTCTAAATTATCATAGTAGTTTTTAATTTTCAACATAATGCGTTCTAAAATTCTTAGTGAATGATAAAAAAACACCAAACATTGTAGTAAAATAATCATTTTTACTATTATTTTATCTTATTCTTATGCACTTTTCGCACTAAAACGTTCTTCTTTTAAACGTTTTCAAGACTATGGGGCCGTTTAAAGGATAACATTTAAGCATCTCACTTTGCCATTAAATTACGCCAGAAATGTTCTACAATGTTCGACAACATTTCGAACAAAGGTTTTATTATGGTGTGAAAGTGCTGGTAGACATTTCAAACATTTAATCAACTTATACGCAAGTTATCTATTTCATGAGGTACCCACTTTTTGGAAACATTTAATTTAAAAAGTAAACTACTTTTATAAACAAATATAACAAGCATTTTAATGATGTCTCATTAGGCCCCTATACAAACTTTTAAAGGAAAATTTTACCCCAGTTTAAAGGATCGAAATGAGGTGAATTAATTTAACTTAAAAGTAAAATAACATTGGCTTAGTATTTTTATTCACAAAAATTAGTTTAAACAGCGAAAAATCCGTTTTCGGTGACATATTAATTCAATAGATTTCGAAACTAATTCAGTGCTAGTTGTTCCTAAAGTACTTATTTAATTTACTTTTATTTTAACAAAAATTACTTTAGGTCAAAAATCAAAAACTTTAAAACGTCATATAAGTAGGTAATTAAATAAAAAATTTACACCAATTTTGTTATTAAAAATGTTTATTTGTTTAGACAATCCACATTTCTTTTCTATTAATCATGTTCAATTAAATATTTATGTAGTTCATTGCGAGTGTGATTTTACTTCCACTTAAACCGGAAGTACATTTTTTTTTTAAATTTTAGTATATCACTTTAAGCATACTTTTGGATATTTAAATTCTTTATTAAATAATCGTATCAAAATGTGTAAAACAAAAAGCTTTTTTTTATACGGCGGCATAATTAAGAGCACATTATTATAAGAATAAAAATTGAATCAATTCAAAGATGAAAGCAAAAATGTTGTGTTTTAAATGAAGGCCCATTAAATTAAACCAATAATTTATTTTTATGTTACGTAATAATATTGTTGACTGTTTCATTTGTTTTCTTGTTCGCTCATCGATGGAAATGAAATGAAATGTATAGACAACCAGTTTAACAGATCCAACGATGATATTAAAAACTGTTCCATGTATGCATGTTCCGCATATCAACAAACTAATATTTATATTACATCGTACGGTAATTATAGGTATATGATGTTTATACACCCAGCAACGTCCAAGGTTGATAAATAAAACGTTACTGGGTTATGTAAGCGTAAATTAGTTGTGTTATTATCGATAATTATACACTTTTACCAAAAATTTGATAAGCTGAATAAATTTAAAAAAAATCACAAGCAACAAAATATTTAAAGGATATATAAAATATAAGTGTGCGACATACTACCTAAATTGTATTTTAATTAATGCAAGTTACAGTTACATTGATTATTTGCAATTAGTTGCAAAAATACTCAAAATAATTTTGCTAGACTAAAATTCTACAAATATAATTTTAGAAGAATATTACAGGTTTATCTTTATCGATAATTCCATTATTATAATATAACTTAAAGGAGGATTGGCGCAAGAGTATCTGGCGCCCCTAGGCAGAGAAAATTTGGGCGCTCCCATATATTGTCTAAATGTGCGTATGTGTCTATTTACAAGGCGATTCATAAATATTGGGTAAAACTTCGGGAGGTATTTCCATATCAAAATTAAGGGAAGCTTTCATAAAAAAATCCCCTAAAACGTCTTCTTTCGGAGTTACACCCCTTATAAAGGGGAACGGAGAAAGTATATTTTCATTTTATTTCTTAAGTTTGGAAAAATGTAGGAAAATGACTTTTGTTAAATGTTTTTTACTTATTAAAAGGTTTCACCAGTAACATTTTTAATGATCTCCTATCTTTACAAGAGGCTGAAAAGTACGACCCCTGTTGGTTTGTTTATCACAACTTTTTGGAGGGTAGAAATTTTGCAATTTAAATATTTCTTTTAAAGCTTAATTTATTTAAAACCTTGATTAACTTTTTAATTTTTTCCTCAAAACCTACAGTTTTTGAGTAAAAAATAAAATAAGTGAACATGCACCATCAAATATTCATTTGTGTGAAGATAGCATGGGGTTCCGAGCATGGGTTTGTGTCTTTGCTAAGTGTACGCACGGCCCGGCAAATAAGTTACATGGAAAGTTATTAATCGTTTCCTCGATAACGAAAAGAGATTTTATTATGAAATCTGCAAGGGATATGTACAATACCTTTTTCTAGAGTAGAGGGTAGTGTATGCAAAGGCCAATGTCTGTCCGTCAGACGTCTCTCCGTGGCGAAATAAAAAACGTAATATACATTACAAGTGAAAAAGTAAAAATAATTCATAAATTTCTCGATAACGAGCGAAGATTCTCTCATGAAAATTGCAGGGGATATGTAAAATACTTTTATCTAAGGGGTAGTACATACCAAAGTTATTGCCTGCCCGTCAAAGACCCATCCAACGCATAGTACCATATGTTATATTCTTTATCAGGGAAAACGTAAAAGCAATTAATTATTTTCTCGGTAACGGAAAGAGATTCTTTTATGAAATTTGCAGGGGATATGTAAAATACTTTTATCTAAGGGGTGGTACATACCAAAGTCATTGCCTGCCCGTCAGAGACCTATCCAACGCATAGTACCATATGTTATATACATTATCAGTAAAAAAGTAAAAATAATTAATTATTTTCTCGGTAACGGAAAGAGACTCTTTCATGAAATTTGCAGGGGATATGTAAAATACTTTTATCTAAGAGGTAGTACATACCAAAGTCATTGCTTGCCCGTCAGAGACCCATCCAACGCATAGTACCATATGTTATATTCTTTATCAGGAAAAACTTAAAAGTAATTAATTATTTTCTCGGTAACAGAAAGAGATTCTTTCATGAGATTTGCAGAGGATATGTAAAATACTTTTATCTAAGGGGTGGTACATACCAAAGTCATTGCCTGCCCGTCAGAGACCCATCCAACGCATAGTACCATATGTTATATACATTATCAGTAAAAAGTAAAAATAATTAATTATTTTTTCGGTAACGGAAAGAGATTCTTTCATGAAATTTGCAAAGGATATGTAAAATACTTTTATCTAAAGGGTGGTACATACCAAAGTCATTGTCTGCCCGTCAGAGCCCCATCCAACGCATAGTGCCATATGTTATATACATTATCAGTAAAAAGTAAAAATAATTAATTATTTCCTCGGTAACGGAAAGAGATTCTTTCATGAAATTTGCAGAAGATATGTAAAATACTTTTATCTAAAGGGTGGTACATACCAAAGTCATTGTCTGCCCGTCAGAGCCCCATCCAACGCATAGTGCCATATGTTATATACATTATCAGTAAAAAAGTAAAAACATTTAATTATTTTCTCGGTAACAGAAAGAGATTCTTTCATGAGATTTGCAGAGGATATGTAAAATACTTTTATCTAAGGGGTGGTACATACTAAAGTCATTGCCTGCCCGTCAGAGACCCATCCAACGCATAGTACCATATGTTATATACATTATCAGTAAAAAGTAAAAATAATTAATTATTTTTTCGGTAACGGAAAGAGATTCTTTCATGAAATTTGCAAGGGATATGTAAAATACTTTTATCTAAAGGGTGGTACATACCAAAGTCATTGTCTGCCCGTCAGAGCTCCATCCAACGCATAGTGCCATATGTTATATACATTATCAGTAAAAAGTAAAAATAATTAATTATTTTCTCGGTAACGGAAAGAGATTCTTTCATGAAATTTGCAGGGGATATGTAAAATACTTTTATCTAAAGGGTGGTACATACCAAAGTCATTGTCTGCCCGTCAGAGCCCCCTCCAACGCATAGTGCCATATGTTATATACATTATCAGTAAAAAAGTAAAAATAATTAATTATTTTCTCGGTAACGGAAAGAGACTCTTTCATGAAATTTGCAGGGGATATGTAAAATACTTTTATCTAAGAGGTAGTACATACCAAAGTCATTGCCTGCCCGTCAGAGACCCATCCAACGCATAGTACCACATGTTATATTCTTTATCAGGAAAAACTTAAAAGTAATTAATTATTTTCTCGGTAACAGAAAGAGATTCTTTCATGAGATTTGCAGAGGATATGTAAAATACTTTTATCTAAGGGGTGGTACATACCAAAGTCATTGCCTGCCCGTCAGAGACCCATCCAACGCATAGTACCATATGTTATATACATTATCAGTAAAAAGTAAAAATAATTAATTATTTTTTCGGTAACGGAAAGAGATTCTTTCATGAAATTTGCAGGGGATATGTAAAATACTTTTATCTAAAGGGTGGTACATACCAAAGTCATTGTCTGCCCGTCAGAGCCCCATCCAACGCATAGTGCCATATCTTGGACAAATTCAGAAGATTATTGAAAGTGCGAACGAATAGTTGTGTATTTTTAATGTAGCTTGTACCGCATAGTATGTTAAACCCGAGTCTTGCGCTACCAATCGAATTGATCGCTGAGGATGGTCATTAAAATATCTCAGGATGTTAACTTTGTTAGTTTCATCATTTGTCACACGCTTAGGTCGAATACAAGCAGATTTCACTCTTTTAAATTAAAAAAAAATTGATTCTATTCATTAAAATTTCTGTCTGGTCATTACAGTCAAATAAGGATAACTCTCACTGAACACGCGACAAGTTCTTTCAATAATCTTGTTACATTCTTCATGAATATAAAATAAGTTCACAATATTCGTGTTTGAATACTCTTGATTATACATTTTCATGGATGCTTCAGACAAACGCAATAAAAGTGGTTTACAGTTATTAATATTGGCATTTGCTGGCATTTCCGAGGCTTACTATTTAAAAATGTTGCAATTTCTCTTAACTTTTTCAAAAATTCTTAATAACTCGATAATTATTGCAGATAGGTATAGGAAACGCTAATACAGATTGATGCAGAATGTATTTTGCACTAGAAAATGAAAACAACGTTTGGGCATTGTATTTGAAAAAAAACGAGTTTTAGTGGTCTGAAGTTGTATTAAAAGAAAATTAAATTTTGGACACCCTGTAAGTAATTCATCGATTGCAAAAATTCCAGAATGTAGGACTCCAAGGTTTCTTCTAGGCATGGTGTAAATTTAAGCGTTTTTTCTTTAAAAATGGCCATGTTAGATAATATTAAGCATCACGGTGAAAATCAAAAAATTTTCAAAAAAGTCCAAAAATCTAAAAAATGGCTGTACTTAGGTATAGAGAATGCTAATAAAAGTCCCTTTAAAATAACGTTTTGAATCCAAATACGTAATAAAAAATAGACCATTGTATTTGAAAAAAAACTAGTTTTAGTGGTCTGAAGTTGTATTAAAAGAAAATTAAATTTTGGACACCCTGTAAGTAATTCATCGATTGCAAAAATTCCAGGATGTACTCCAAGGTTTCTTCTAGACATGGTCTAAATTTAAGCGTTTTTTCTTTAAAAATGGCCATGTTAGATAATATTAAGCATCACGGTGAAAATCAAAAAATTTTCAAAAAAGTCCAAAAATCTAAAAAATGGCTGTACTTAGGTATAGAGAATGCTAATAAAAGTCCCTCTAAAATAATGTTTTGAATCCAAATACGCAATAAAAAATAGACCATTGTATTTGAAATAAGAAAGTAGACGTCAACTTCCGGTATTTCCGGAAGTGTCGCCATATTGAAAATATTTTCATTAAACAGATCAGATGCCATTATGGTCACAACCAAAATTTCAGTTCCATACCCTTTTTCATTCTTCATATATTTTTAATGCCCGGTCTCAATTAATCACCCGTATAAACATTAAATTTTTAAAAAATTAATTACGGTAATAAATTTGTATATATAAATCATATAAATGTTACCTTTTTTTTATGAGGAAGTATGGCGCCCCTATAACCTGGAACTCCTAGGCAATTGCCTAGACTCGCCTAATGGTAAAACCGACGGTAACTTAAAGTACCTATTATAAAAATTATAAGTTATACCTAGGCCAATCTTTAAAATCTAAATTTACTGTAAAAGCAAAGTTTTATCTAATTAAAAACAGGCATAAGCGCTTAATAACCTTTGATTTATATTGTTATTTACAGGGTAGCACATCCCCTACTTATTGGAAAAATAGTGGCGTATTTTAACCCAACTCAAACAACTTTAACCAAAAACGACGCATTTATATACGCTGGTGTATTACTGATCGGCCATTTTCTTGATGTCTTCTACAAACACTTTTATTTGAACAGCATTCAACAATTGGCTTTGCGCATAAAAATAAGTTGCTGTTCATTAATTTACCGTAAATCACTAAACGTCTGCACGGGATCGACGTCTTTAAATTTATCAGGAAAAGTGGTTACTCTGCTAACAAAAGATGTGATGATTTTCGATCATGTAGCCGAACACTTCCACGAGCTGTGGATTGGAATAATACAAGCGGTGGTTGTGACGTATGTAATGTACATTCAAATTGGTTTGTCGGCCATTTTGGGGGTAGGTTTCTTGTTGGTTTTGCTTCCATTTCAAGGTAAATCTGCCAAATATTTTTGCACTTAAAAAAGCAGTTTTGTTTTAGTGTGGTTGGGGAAATTAACAGCCTCGATTAGGATCCAAACGGCTACGAAGACGGATGAGAGGGTGAATCTTACCCAAGAAGTGATAACAGCTATCAAAATTATTAAAATGTACACATGGGAAAGGTTTTTTACGGATTCAATTAACAAAATTAGAAAGTATGTAATTTAGATTTTGCTAAGCCATAAGTTTTGTCCTAAACAAATTTGAATACTTCTGTTAAAGCAACCAAAAGCTCTGGCTTAACCTATTTTTCCACTCTCCTGTATTTGCTGCTTTATCCTTTCATTCTTTAATATATATATTCTGTACTTCTCTATTTCATTGCTTTCGACGCCATCACCATTTTCCTTCTAAAATGAAATGTGACGATCACATTTTTATTAGGGTTGTTTTTCAGTTCATTCTTAATACTTGCCTTATTATCTGATTTTTAATACCTTTTTGTTCCTACAACGTCTGGTCTACAATTTAATTATAGATTAGTTGTTATTTTCCATATTATTTTAACCACCGTACACAATTCTTAACCCTTTCGCTACGACGGGCGACTATGGCGACTATAGTCGCCCTCCGCGAAACGCTATTGTATACACAACGGGCGACTATAGTCTCTCTCCGTGAAACGCTATTGTATAAACAACGGACGACTAGAGTCGCCCTCCATGAAACGCTATTATATACACAACGGGCGACTAAAGTCACTCTCCGTGAAACGCTATTGTATACACAACGGGCGACTATAGTCACTCTCCGTGAAACGCTATGGTATGAACAACAGACGACTATAGTCGCCCTCCATAAAATGCTATTGTATACACAACGGGCGACTATAGTCACTCTCCGTGAAACGCTATGGTATGAACAACAGACGACTATAGTCGCCCTCCATAAAATGCTATTGTATACACAACGGGCGACTATAGTCACTCTCCGTGAAACGCTATGGTATGAACAACAGACGACTATAGTCGCCCTCCATAAAATGCTATTGTATACACAACGGGCGACTATAGTCACTCTCCGTGAAACGCTATGGTATGAACAACAGACGACTATAGTCGCCCTCCATAAAATGCTATTGTATACACAACGGGCGACTATAGTCACTCTCCGTGAAACGCTATGGTATGAACAACAGACGACTATAGTCGCCCTCCATAAAATGCTATTGTATACACAACGGGCGACTATAGTCACTCTCCGTGAAACGCTATGGTATGAACAACAGACGACTATAGTCGCCCTCCATAAAATGCTATTGTATACACAACGGGCGACTATAGTCACTCTCCGTGAAACGCTATTGTATACACAACGGACGACAATAGTCGTCCTCCATGAAACGCTATTGTATACACAACGGGCGACTATAGTCGCTCTCCGTGAAACGCTATTGTATACACAACGGATGACAATAGTCGTCCTCCACGAAGGTTGACTTTAGTCACCCTCCGCGAAACTCCGTACATTTATTTTTAACTTGCGGTTTTGATATATTCTTACATATTGCACGTCAAGTAAAAATTCTTAAAATTTATTTAAAAGTTTTACAAAAAAAATTAACCCAAAGCTAGGGATTATACAGGGTGAGTCACGACGGACGCGTCGGAGTTTTATGGCGAAACGGTTTATATTTTCCAATTTCTTTCGCTGTTTGATTATGTAAGTCAATAAGGGCTACATTTTAAAAATATTTTCAAATATACAGGGTGCTCCAAAAAAGAGTGCCATATCAGAGTTATACTTTTTCTTATGGAACACCCTGTATATTTTTACATTTTTGGATTCCTCTTTAAATTTACTTCAAAAAATGTAAAAGGTTATATGGGTCTAAAGTCAACCGTTCTCGTGAAAATTGCATTTTCATGAAAATACAGTATTTTCAAAAATTTTCAACATTTGAAAACTTTAACAAGTCTGAAGAAATTCGCTTGGAGATAAGATTGACAATAGATTATGTAACACTTTGCACCACCTACAATTTTAAAATATTATACAGGGCATTTTTTACGCTTGGTCAAACTTGTGAAACTTTAAACATCGATAACTCATTTTTTTTAAATACAACACCCTATATTTTTTTACACCGTCTTATAGAAAATTTAATTCTCTTTCGAAAACATTAAGGCGGTTTTTCACCTAAAATTGATATTTTCCGAGATATCGTGATTTTATTGTTAATTATTAGGGCAAAGTAATATTTTCAAGTAGGCTATGAAGGTAGACAGCGGTAATTTGAAACAATTGAAAGAAAAAATAAGACACTTATAATTTTATCGTTTGACTACACACTTTTGACATATTTTTATAGGAAAATGGTAGTTTTACCATACTTACGTTTAAATAGACATTTTTAAAAATTGTTTATGCATTTATTTATTGGACCTGTGTTATAAGATAATTACTAAATCCTATAAACCATTTTTTGTCTGTTAACGATACGATACTACGACACTCTACCGAAAACAGTACCAACCATGTTTTTTTTTTAAATGTAAAATTAGACCTTTTTTTTTTAATCAGCGTTCCGTTCTCGTACCTAATACATTATCAATCGGTTTTTAGGACTTGGCAAACGATCAAACTCAATTATATGAAAAATATTGTGGCCCTGATGAGAAACCTATATTTGAACGTAAAAATGGTAAATCTACAACTTTCTTATAAAAAAATGTCAAAAATGTGTAGGCAAACAACAAAATTATAAGTGTCTTGTTTTTTCTTTCAATTGTTTCAAATTACCGCTGTCTACCTTCATAGCCTACTTGAAAATATTACTTTGCCCTAATAATTAACAATAAAATCACGATATCTCGGAAAATATCAATTTTAGGTGAAAAACAGCCTTAATGTTTTCGAAAGAGAATTAAATTTTCTATAAGACGGTGTAAAAAAATATAGGGTGTTGTATTTAAAAAAAATGAGTTATCGATGTTTAAAGTTTCACAAGTTTGACCAAGCGTAAAAAACGCCCTGTATAATATTTTAAAAATGTAGGTGGTGCAAAGTGTTACATAATCTATTGTCAATCTTATCTCCAAGCGAATTTCTTCAGACTTGTTAAAGTTTTCAAATGTTGAAAATTTTTGAAAATACTGTATTTTCATGAAAATGCAATTTTCACGAGAATGGTTGACTTTAGACCCATATAACCTTTTACATTTTTTGAAGCAAATTTAAATAGGAATCCAAAAATGTAAAATTATACAGGGTGTTCCATAAGAAAAAGTATAACTTTGATATGGCACTCTTTTTTGGAGCACCCTGTATATTTGAAAATATTTTTAAAATGTAGCACTTATTGACTTACATAATCTAACAGCGACAGAAATTGGAAAATATAAACCGTTTCGCCATAAAACTCCGACGCGTCCGTCGTGACTCACCCTGTACATATACAAACCACAAATTAAACCCAAAGTATTTTGCTTATGTAAAACAAGTGATTTTTAAAACAAATATAGCAAAGTTCTATAAATTATCAGTGACTGAAATATTAACGATCATGGATTGTTCACACGAATTATTAAAATTCCAAAGAAGGGTATATGTTTGAACATCTGGGTCTGGGCGTAGTTTCGCATCTAGGAACACCACTTAATTTTGATATTATTTGTTACTATTTTTGCTCTAATTCAAACTATTTAAAAAAAACAGGATTCTACATTACAATATATCACTTAACTTTCGTAAAATAAACGTTTTCAGCGTTCAAAACTACTGAACATCGACAAACGTATTTGAGAAAAATTTAACCGTGATCATTCATATCTTTATTATTTATCGTAAACAACAACCAGTTCGATATTTAGTTTCCAATTCAGTACACCTACAAAAAAAAAAACTATTTTTGAGCTCTCTGTTGAACTATAACCTAGTTAAAAATATATTTCGGCCGCCATGGGAGAGTGGGCACACCGGCGCGTCGTATCGTTCAGTGAGGATGTTATAGCGGAGACGGCCTGTTTTAGTGGAGAGAGCGCCTCGTTCGGCGGAGACGTTGTAGCGGATAAGACGGTCGCGTCGTAGAGAAAGGGTTATTTTTTTTCTCAGTCTTAACATTAACTGGCAAATATTTGCAAAATTACAATGATTTCTTTTAGATGCGAAGTCAAGAAGCTAATAATACTGATATACCTTAAAGTTATCGGATTTTGCATTGGAGGGCTAAGTACTGCAGTAGCTTTTTACATCTGCCTTATGGGATATGTAAGCTTTGGAAATTCTATAACAGCAGAAAAGATTTTTGTCGTCAAAGGATGCTTTGGCGCTCTCAGGATGGTTTTAGGGTTATACATACCACTGGGCATATTTTATGTTGCCGAAGCTAAAGCGTCGATACAAAGAATAACCCAGTTTTTGAAGTACGAAGACGTACCCAAAAAAACAGAAAAGCACTGTTTGAAAACCGAAGAGCCTCACATTATTATTCAAAACGCTACTGTGCAACTAAACGAGAAACATACAGTACTAAAAAATATTACTTTAAACATTAAAAAAGGTCTAACAGCAATGTCTGGTAATATTGGCTCGGGAAAAACAACGCTGATCAAAATAATTTTACGAGAAGCGCACGTGGCAGATGGGTACATCTCATCTTTTGGAACAATTTCGTACGCTTCCCAGGAACCTTGGTTATTCCCTGCAACCATCAAACAAAATATACTCTTTGGGGAAGGTTTTGATAAAACCCGTTACCAAAACGTCATCAAGGTATGCGCTTTACAGCAAGATCTGCAAGCATTTCCTTACGGAGACGAAACATCTCTAACCGACAAAGGATTAAATTTAAGCAGAGGCCAGAAAGTGCGGATAAATCTGGCGAGGGCCGTCTACAAAATTGCAGATATTTACATAATCGATGATTCTTTATCTGCGGTCGATGGGCATGTACACACTTACATTTTCCAAGAATGTATAAGAGGATTCTTAAGAGACAAATTATGCGTTTTTGTCACACACCAAACGCAGTTCCTAAAAGACGCGGACAATATCATTTTATTGAATGACGGAAAAGTTGAATATCACGGAAATTATTCAGAAATAAACGATATAGACCTAAAGGGGTTAGTGAACCACGATCAAATTAATGAACATGACGAACCAGCGTTAAAAACACAACTTTGCAAACTTCCTAACGACTCTTGTTATGCTGAAGACTTAAATAAACCAGAAAAACTTGCAGAAAACTCTAAATCTGTTTACGATGAGACGAAACAAGATGGAAAAGTTAGTTTTGAAATGTACAAAGGCTACTACAATATGGGTGGAGGATGGAAAATGGTTCTGATAATATTTATAGCGTTTTTAGTGACACAAATATCAACAAGCAGTTTGGAGTATTTCGTGACTTACTGGTAATTATGTTTTAATTTTTAAATTTTTTGCAAAATTATGGTTTTATTGATCATCCTGGGTATTTAAAAGGATGTTGAGGATTGCATGTGAAAATAGTTTTCAAAACAGATGTTATGCGATGATAATTAGGCTCCAAGGGAAAAACCTAATCTTTTTCAAGTTTTTTAAAATTTAAAGAAGCACAAGCAACAAAAATTAGTTCGGCTTGTTTAATGTTTAGAACAATTATAAAACAAACATACAATTTACAAATTACTATTGTGTGTCGCATATTCAACGCTAAATAAGGCATTAGATTTTTATTTGTTAATAATCTTTATACTCAATAAACTTTTGTCACACAGGGTTGGCATAGAAGAGAAGATATCCAATTTACACTTGAAAAACGAGACTAATACCACGGAATATAACAATCTTCTTACAGCTCATTCCAACATTACATTATTCTACAGCTTGCTGGTTATTTCAACCATAACTTTAGTGTTTATTCGGGCTGCAATATTTTTTGTTTTCTGTATGAGAGTCTCTCTTAATGTGCATAACCGTATATTAACCACAGTTGTGAACGCCACTATGAGATTTTACGATGAAAATTTGTCTGGAAATATAGTCAACAGGTTTTCAAGAGATTTGGCAATTATAGATGAAACCATACCCCTCGCTATTGATCATTGTATTATAGTAAGTAAGCTAAAATTGTTTAACAAAAGTAGGTTGCTTCAATTGTCAATTATCTAACACTTACACAACACAATGGATGAAGACACATGCCACTTAAATTCTTAGACTATATATAGGAGAGTCAAATTTTATCATTGTTTTTAAATTGGCGACTGCACAAATAATACGTTTATTTTTTTAAATGTATTTATAAAAACTGCTATGGCATCTTTAAGATTATTTTGTTATTCGGTTACCAAGTAAGGTTGCCATCGAATTTGCCTATGCTTAAGTTCGCAAATCATATCACATAAACTTTTTAAGTGAATTCTTCTGCTTTGTTGATTTTTCTCCGTTTACCGTTAACTAATTAATACTTATTTTTAGGTAGCATTTGCTTTAGCCGGAGTTGGTACAATAATTTCATCAATAAATATATTGTTTATAATTCCCTCCCTACTCTTTGCCATTTTTGTGTATTTTATGCGATGTTATTACATTCCAAGTGGTCGGAGTATACAACGTCTTGTGGGTGTTAGTAAGTATCTGGCAAGAGTTAAAAAAAAAGGTAAACTTTGTTTTTTTTTTTAAGCAAGGAGTCCGGTTATAGGGCACATAAACGCGTCTTTAGAAGGGTTAACGACAATAAGAGCCAGACAGGCGCAGAATATTTTACAAAATGAGTTTGACCGTTACCAAGACGTTAATAATTCCAGTTATTATATGTACATAACGACGTTTAGAGCATTTGCCTTTATGCTGGATCTGTCGTGTAATGTTTATTTAGGAGTAATCATATTCAGCTTCCTACTTTTTGATTTGGGTAGGTTATTAGCAAAAATAAACATTTTGGAGGGTCTAAACAGGCTCAGAACAAATTCCATAAGCGATATTAAATATGATATTCAAAAAAACTGAAGCTTCTGCCTTACCATACAACAAGATTACACAATAATTATCTCTACTTGTGATTAAATCCATCAATTTTTTAGGTGCAAGTTCTGGACAGGTTGGTCTGGCTATCATTCTAGCGTTCGCATTAACCGGAATTTTACAGTGGGGAATGAAGAACTGGGCGGAACTTGAAAATCAAATGACTTCGGTAGAGCGCGTACTGGAATACACCACAATCGAAACGGAAGAAAAGGAAGGAAAGGATTTAATCGACTGGCCCACCAAAGGAAAAATTCAATATCAAGATGTGAATTTGTTGTACACTGCAACGAGCGATCGAATTTTGAAGAACATAAGCTTCTCAATAGATTCGAGAGAAAAAATAGGGATAGTTGGACGAACCGGTGCTGGAAAATCATCCATAATTTCCATTCTGTTTAGGTTGTATAATTACGGTGGAAATATTTACGTTGATGATAGAGAGATTAAGGAGATCGACATCAACACGGTCAGGTCTAACATTTCCATAATTCCTCAAGATCCTGTGCTGTTTTCAGGAACCGTCCGAAGCAACTTGGATCCATACAACAAGTACACAGATCACCAGATATGGAGCGCGCTAGACGAAGTGGAAATGAAGAAGCTGGTGGGAAATGACCATGATGGTTTGAGTAAAGTTCTCTCTGAAACTGGTGGAAACTTCAGCATCGGTCAAAAGCAACTCATTTGTTTGGCTAGAGCGATTCTCTCCCAAAACAAAATACTGGTGCTAGACGAAGCGACAGCTAACGTTGATCCACAAACGGATGTACTGATTCAAAAAACCATTAGGAAGAAATTTAAAGACTGTACTGTGTTAACAATAGCGCATCGTATAAATACTATAATGGATTCCGATAAAGTATTGGTTGTTGATTCAGGACAAGTTATAGAGTACGACAGTCCAAAGGTTTTACTAAATGACTCCAATAGTATATTTTATAACATGGTTAGGAATGCAGAGTTTTTAACGCAAAATAAATGAGAACTAATAAAAAACATCGGTTTTTTATTTCTCAACTCATGTTTGAGTGTACCTGGTAATAATTGTACAGTATCAATTTTGCTATCGTATACGTGGGTGGTTTGCAAACATTTATATGCCTAGCACAGTACATATTATGAAGCCATAACATGGTAACCAAGAACCAAAACCGAAAAAAAATTGTTTGTTCCAGATGTAACCAAATAAAAAATTTCATTTTCGTGCTTCTCGTTCCCACCCAATAAATTTCGTTTTTCCTTTTAGTGACCCAATATTAAATAACGATTAATACAGACTATAACAACTACATTAACATTAATACGCATATTCGATTATTTAGTTAGATTATAAATACTTCATATGCAATAATATGTAAATTAACACAGTTCACATTTCAATAAAAACAAGTTTGGCTTGGTTATTTTATACTTTTGGTAATTCAATGGTATATAATGAGTTTTAAAGTCGATTAATGTTCTTATTTATATTTCTTAGCAATCTTTGGGTCTCTTATAAACTATAAACGACGGTATGATGGGTTTTAATTCGTACTTATGTAAAGCATATTCTATACTGGCGAACCACCATAATAAATTTACACCTTGTTGAACATAATTAATATGTATCCGAAAAAAATTGTGCATTTTATTTATGGTAACTTCGCGCCCGTCAGGTGTAAAAACACACATCTAATGATGTAGCGTGTCGTTTTAAATTTATTTATGTACTAAAAAACTATGCATTTGAATGAAATTCGATTCTGCCGTTATAAGTGTAAAAACGAAAGAATTAATTACAATTGATCATTCACTAAACGTTTTTAAAAACAAATTGTAAATAAGAAACTGATTAAATCGGTTTAAACCGGTAAAATTAATTATTTATTTCATTATCAACCTTACAAAAAAAAAAACGTTTTCGTTTCCGTTTTGGTTCCTATTAAAATTTCGGTAAATTAAGTTGTTCCGTTTACGTTTTCTTTCCGTACTTAGTCTCTGATGGTAACTGATTTTCAATAAAATTATAATTAACGAAATTGATTTACTGTGTATTAGTAATAAACTATTAAGTAATTAAGTTTTTATTAATTTTTTTACTAATTTATGGCGGAATCCGATCTATTGCTGTGCGAAACTCTAGGTTTTCGGGAAACTCAGTGAAGTAAACGCTGGTGTATGCAGTCTTTTTAAACTCAAAAATAAAGTTGCTATTTGAATATAATTTTCGGTATTAAGTTTTTATGAAATACGTATATATTTCTTTAGATAAAATGATCGTTTACTTTAACGAATCAGATATATTTATTTACATGCAGGTATGCTTGTATGCATACCTATATTTATATATTATTTTTCAAGTTTCAGGTCAAACTGAACACAGAAAGTGTAGCAAAAATAGAAGAGTAAAGGTGTACATATGCAAGTATATTTTGCAATATATACAGGGTGTCCAGTTTAAAATGAAGTACATGGGTATCTCGGAAACCGTTAGAAATACAAAATCGGTTAAATGAGGAATAAGTTGCGCAATTACATGCGTAACAATAATCCAGTTTGACATTTTCAATAATTCATCCTGTACGTAGTACCATGATGAAAACGAAAAATGTACATAATCTTAAAACCTCCATATTACCTTTATTTCAAATGATTTGTGCGCCAAATTTTCAGGATCGCAGAAGTAGCTAATAAGGATTTGAAAAATGACATTAAAAAGATTCTAGGCCTACTATATGTTTCGCGCGGTCATACCTAACTTTTGTTTTTCTTATGGACGCCATATGAAATTTTTGCATTTTTCAAATCTCCATAACAAATGCTTTTCAACCATGTAAATCAGCCGTATGTTTAAACTAGGGAAAATATGAAAATTTGGAAAATTAAGGTTTTGCTACAGTAGGCCTTGGCGTCGTGATTAAACAACTGCAACGACTATTTCTAACAACTGTCAAATAATAGGTACATGTTTTCTGTAGTGCAAACAAGTTAGTGATTTCCAAGCTTTCAATGGATCGTTTTTCAAATAAGCATGAATATGTAATATTGGAGTGCTTTATTATCTGTAGGAGAAATGGTATGACTGCAGAAATGTATTTCAATAAATACCCGGAAAGACATCAGACATTATGTTTTCCGATGAACCATCGACAAAATTCCATTCTTCTCATCTGAACACCATTTTGAAGTCCTTGACAGGGACGTTCACGATAGGGATTAGGGATTGTAAATTTACCGACTTTTTGAATTACCGGTAATTCGGTAAAACTGTCAATCAAAACCGGTAAACCATATTATTATACATATTTATCTTATATTGTTTCTTTTTAGATTTTTGCGGTTACTAACATTTTTAATATAGTTTTCGGAGTTTATCCGCGTCTCCCCTATAGTGAGAGCCTGCCGAAACGTCGAGCCAATTTAAATATGGTGCCTGTCCACGTGTGAGTAAACTACTCTCGATAGCAGCGTCGCCAAGGATACAGCCCCTGAGAGTAACTCGCGATTGGCTTTATCCTTTGATATCGATATATCGATATATCGATATATCGGAATATCGATATATCGGAATATCGATATATCGGAATATCGATATATCGAAATATCGATATATCGATATATTGATATTCCGACATTCCGATATATCGATATTTTAAGGGCGAGAAGCTTTTTTTTTTTTTAAGGTCCAGTCTCTTTTTTCATTTTTTTACCGACTTTTTTAGCTTCGCGCCGCTTTTATATCGAACTTTCGATATGTCGATATAACGATATTCCGATATATCGATATTCCGATATATCGATATATCGATATTCCGATATATCGATATAATTTCGATATCGATATTCGATATTCGATATCGATATTCGATATCGATATTCGATATCGATATTCGATATCGATATTCGATATCGATATTCGATATCGAAATTTGGATATCGCCCACCCCTAGCTGGACAGGCACCATTTACCCGGATAAACTCCGAAAACTATATTAAAAATAAATATGTTTATATACATTTATTTATTATGATTGAGATAGTTGAAGCCTAAACTATCCCAATCAGTTTCATACAATATATTAGTTAACAGCCATCAACGCAATCTTTTTTTATGCAATATGAATATAATACAATATAAAATAACAATATATAATATATAAAATTAAAATATTACAAAAAATATAATCCAGCATTACAAAAAACACATGAAAATAAAACTATTCTGAACATAAAATATAAAATGATATAACATAATATATGTTGTCAAACTATTAACAATATTTTTTGTTTTAAACTTTTCTTGAGAAATAAGCACGTAGAAAACATAATTTATCTTAACTATTGTCTCCTAATTGCGACCTAATTTTTGTACAAAAAAATCCAGCCGCGGAAAAAGCTCTTTCGGATTCTACTACACTTGTTGGTCGAGTAGTGAGTAAACAATCATATGCCATTTGCATGTTTTCCCCTTATTTTTTCTCTTTGAAAATACGTCAATTTTTGTTCGATTATTTGATTCAGATTTTTATCATGATTAGAAAGATATTGTAAAATTACCGGAATTACCGGTAAAAGACTGGCAAATTACCTTTAAAATTTGAAGAGCATTTTTTGCGATTTACCGGTATTACAATCCCTAATAGGGTTGATACTTGAAACGTCTTAAAATTGTACCAGCTGTTAATCGAGCGACACCTATTGTGTTTTTTTCCCTCACGTAAAGACGTACGGGGATTGTCAGTTACGGCTTGCAAAACAAAATGTTCTTTATTTTCATCCGCGCGCCGGTTTCTTTTCGACTTAACAAAGCTTCCAATAATTATTAAGTTATTACGTAATCGCCGCTTCTACCTGGCTGATGTCTTTACGGGATTGATTGAAATACATTTCTGCATCCATAATATCATTTCTCTTAAGACAATAAAGCACTCCAACATTTCATATTTTGTATACAATATATGGCGCAATACCGTTTGTGCAATAAATGCATACCTACACTCAATTGTACAAGAAGTGTAGTGTGGTTGTTCAGTTTGTTAACACAATGAGGAAAAAAGCTTTATATACATTATGCTTAAAAAAGCATTAATTATTAGAAATAGAAAGAGATTTTTTTTTGGATGAGAGTGGTACCTACTTCTCAAAAAGGGAGCTATTTTCAGATATAAAACTTTTAAAAAAACTTCAAGAAAGCGCAGGATGCGACTACAAAAAGTGCTTAAAAATGGATGAAGCCACAATTTATGTACTTCTAAACAAAATACAGTTGATATTGTGCAATATGGCCGAACGCGTACACTCATTTTCAATAATTGCGAAATTCACACAGTTGTTTGCAAATTATTTTGTCAATCTTTAATCTCAATAATATTGTGCAATATTTTGAAAACAGCACAATATATTACACAATATCGGCGTCACACAAGTATTCTGTGCAATATACTTGTATATGTATACCCCCATTAAAACTAGTTCGTTATTATTTTCAAAAAAATAAGGAAAACTTTAAGAAATTAATTATTAATTATATTTTCTTAAGTCGTAATTATGAATAAATAAAAACGCAGTTCATAATCAAAATTTCCTCTGCTAAAGATTAGGTAAGTCTAATTTTAAGAAATTTGTTTTTTTAATGAAGTTAATTTATGTTAAATTTTGAGGAAAGGTTTTTTACGCTCTGTTTTATGCAAAATTTTGAATAAAAATCATTAATCACAATACACAACTCAAGTATTTAAAATAAATTATGCAAAAAAGACATTCATGTTAAGATAAAAAACGGAGTACAGGCCCACTGATCCTATAAATACACCCGTAGCCGAGTCCTGACCATTAATGGTCTACATTTTGCGAAAATATAGCTATAAAATAAAAATACTGATTAGCGAAGTGCGATGAATATAAAAATAGCCGAAATTATAAAAAAGTTACAATATTGATATCATTTCATTACATTCAAACGCTAGCGTTATCCTGGCGAGCGGAAGTGGCATAGATATTAAAATTTTGGAATAATTTTGTTAATAAGCCAGGTAATTGACACTCCAAAACCGAACACTAACAATGTATACAATTTTTAAATAGCCGAGTGAGGGTTCGTTGTGTGTGTGTTTGTGTGTAATGATTATTTGTAAGTAGTTACTATTCCTACAGTTTATAAGTTAATTACTATGCAATTTGTTTTCTGAAACGAGGTCTCGTGTTTTTTGATAACGCATGCACTTTTAAAATTTTGATTATAATGCAGAACGTTTTAATTTATAGCTTTACAAAAATATCTTAGGAGCTACATATATAATTGGTTGCAATGTATAGTCGTATGTTTTTTTTTAAACAATTATTTATTGTATGCTTAGTTTTTTTACACAGGGTGTATCCTAAAGTTTAATTTTATTATTTAGTTTTTTATTAAATAAGCCATACAATTTTTCTCTAAAACATCAACATCAAAGCATTTTTAACAATATTAGAAAAGTCATTAATGTCATTTAGTAAAGTTATAAAAAAAGGTAAAAAACGTATTATGAATTCTGGTGTTATTTGCTGCCATTTATGCTGTGTATCTACAAGTCTACAACTCTTAAAAAATATGGATTTTTAATGGCATAATAGTAGAAGTTGTGCCGATTAACTGTTCTGGTTGACAGTTCATCCAAATTATTTTAAATTTTCAAAGGCTACTACCGTTATTTTAGGTAAAATACTCGCAATTAATCATAAGAAACGAAATAACTTCAAAAATATTATATTTAGACATAAAACATGCTTAACAACTTTGAAAGATAATTAAATTTTCTACAAGAAAATGTAAAAATATAAAGGGTGTTCCATTAAAAAAAAAAAAGATTTATATGCGTTTAAAGTTTAGCGAAATTGAACGAGTATAACGAACACCCTGTATATTATTTCAAAAATATAACTAGACAACAATCACTATGACACTATTGTCTAATAAATTACCAGAGTAAATTGCTCTGGTGTTGTTATGTTAATAAATATAAATATTTTTATAACGGTCTGCATCTGTCAAAATTTTCAAAAAAACGTTAATAACTCAAAAACGGTTCATTTTAGACATAAACAACTTATAATATTTTTAAAAGAAAATTTAATTTTACATCCAAAAATTACAAATTATACAGGGTGTTTTATATAAAAAAAAACAATGTTTAGTATCAGAGCACAAAAACAAAACACTGTATAGTTGAAAATAATTTTAGGTTTTGTGGTAAATGATTACAAACAACTTTTATATTTAACCTTTTTTAATATTATTACTAAACACAGAGCTATCGAATAATTCGTCTTGGCTGGGACACCCTGTATAAGAAGACTTATTATGTACGTCAAAGAGGGCGTGTAATATTTTTTTTGTTTTTACGCTCAACGAAATAGTTTATTTATTATGATAAATTTTAAAATCCCGTTCTAAGCTCGGTTATGGAAAAGGTTGCATTTATATATTATTGGCCTTTTTTCAAAAAAATATTAACAACAATATTAAAATGTTTGTATTACTGGAAAAATAAGATTTGACACTTGCGGATTTTGACTTAAAATGGCATTAGTGACATGTAGCAAAAAGATTTGAAAATGTCTTTTTAAATGTAGATAATAAAATTTAACGATAAATAAAATCATAAATACATAGTTGATCGCACGGGTTTTAAATTCCCGACATTTTGGAACCTTCGGGAATCAGGGCGGGTATTGCTCGGTAAATCCCTCTATCGTAATCCTCATATAATTTCAAAGAACACAACTAATAAAAAATTTAAAAAATAATATTTTGGTTTAACAGAGCCAAAATTACCTAATAATGTTACAGCTCATCTCTGGCTGCGTTCTTTAAAACTATCCCTGGGAGTTTTCCGGAAGTGCTAGAGATGTACATGGTGGTTCAAATTCGATGGGATTGCATGGATATCTCGGTTAATATTTAAGATAGAGAAACGGTTAAATTACCAAAAATGTGCAGACAAACTCAAACCGTTTCCGGTTTTCGAGTTATTGAATAAAAAGTGTTCTTTTGTCATATTAGTAATGTGTTATATCTCCGTTATTGTTGTAAATATCGAAAATATTTATGATTATTTTTAGATATTTTTATGTTTAAAATGATTATACCAAAAAAAAAATTTTTTACGCTCGCCGTTAAAAAGTTATGGCATAAAATTACATTTTTTTAAATAGGAACGATAGTTGGCTATGATCTATTTAAATTCCTTATTTTTTTCTCATTCCAAATATATAAAGGTCAATGTATTTATTTTTAATAATACGCAAGTTATGAAGGTTTTTTAGTTTTTTTTTTCTAAGAAAATCATAGTAGGCTGTGAAAAAAAAAACAAGGTGTAAAACCTTATAAAACTCATGTGGTACAAGTTACCAATATTTTCTAATTTGTTGTTGAGATAAACATTGTAAATATTTGAACATAAGATAACAACAACATAGTCGGAATCAGCAGTAATGTAGTATATTGCTGTTTATCTTGTTCAAAAATTTTTGATGTTTATCTCAACAACAAATTAAAAAACCTTGGTAACTTGTACCATATGAGTTTTATAAGGTTTTACACCTTGTTTTTTTTTTCACAGCCTACTATGATTTTCTTAGAAAAAAAAACTAAAAAACCTTCATAACTTGCGTATTATTAAAAATAAATACATGTTCCCTTATATATTTGGAATGAGAAAAAAATAAGGAATTTAAATAGGTCATAGCCAACTATCGTTCCCATTTAAAAAAAAGGTACGTTTGTGTCATAACTTTTTAACGGCGGGCGCAAATTTATTTTTTTTAGTATAATCAAATTAAATATAAAAATATCTAAAAATAATCTCCATAAATATTTTCGATATTTACAACAACAACGGAGATATGACACATTATTTATATGACAAAAAAACACTTTTTCTTCAATAACTCGAAAACCGGAAATGATAGAATATTTTTAAAAACGGTTCTGAGTTTGTCTCAAAAAACTGCACATTTTTGGTAGTTTAACCGTTTCTCTATCTTAAATATTAACCGAGATATCCATGCAATCCCATCGAATTTGGACCACCCTGTACCTGTTGAATCGCGATAATAAGGAAACATTTTTAGGAGATACATTGCGAGTAGTACTTTTATTTCTAATTGTGGGGACTTATGGGTTTAAACAACATTTTCCCGATTTTTGGGTTCGGTAACGGAAAATTCCCGAGAACACTAGTTGATTATTTTAGGTTTTGCAGTAGAAAGGAGCATAATAAAACCCTGTGTAGTATTTAAATAGTTTACACAGAAAAGTACAGTGTTAATTTAGCACCAAATTGATACGGAATTTCAACAATATATCTACGTCCACTTAAAAACTTTTATTTTGTATGAAGAGAAATTGAATATAATTTGACTTAGATTGTGCGCAAAATATTAATGAATATAAAACAGACCTTTCAATTATTATTTAGTCTATTTCAATAATTTTTACACGAAAATTACTTTTTACGAATATAAAAAGTTGAATTAAATTTGCCATGTTTTAAATTCAAAGTATCAAAAAAAAAAAAAAATGAAAAACCTAGATAAGTTGCTAAAATTGTAAGATAACATTAACAAATATATTTATTCACTAAAGTTTTGCTTTAAATATGGAATTTGTCTCTGTTCTTTGTCGTTTGCAATTTATCTAATGTTTGGTAATATGCTTTAAAAATTATCTCTTTACATATTTGTCCAAATGGCAGTGTCAAATTAACACGAAATTAAAGATAAAAATTACACAAATATTTTGTTTAAGTAGAAACACCGGTCAATTTTTAACTGTGAAACTAGTGAGTAACCATTTTGACGCTATTATTTTTGCAATTTTGATGACATTTATAGATTTTTTTTAATTAGATCGACTTTGTAAATCTTGAAATATAGTCTTGTGTGCCTTGATGTCGTAGTACGTATGTATGTATTCATGTACATATTTAATTTATATGTGTGTGGTGGGGCTTGTCAAATCCTAAAAAATTAACCATTGCTTTCCTATAAAGAAGGATGGGAAGTGAATGCGCTGTTTCCTGCATTCGTTTCAGTTATTTTTACGGGTACATTTTTTAAGTGTACCAGCATAAAAAAGTGTAAGTGATATTTAGTAATTTTTTTAAACCTTAAATTCGTGTTTTACCACATTTTTTATCAAATTTTTGTTCTTATTCAATGGTAGTTTTATTGTTAAATGCTCCATTAATCGTGTTTTAAAATATTTATATTTTGCGTTTAACTTTACTTTCTTAGTTGTGTAAAAATGAATTTTTGTTGTCTTAATACTGCATGAATTCACTTTAACTATTTTTATCAGAATGAAAATAATTTTTAGCAAATAATAATGATTTAGTGTTGGTCAGATAGGCATTTTTCATTACCAGTGCCTCTTCTACAATAAATATGTTAAATTGGCGTTTATCTAACGCCACCTCACCAGTTGAGTGAGAAAAAACTACCGACTACAAATTAAAAACAATGTACTTAAAAAATAAATATAGCTTATTTAATAAAAAGTTTAGTAAAAATACAAACATTTTTACTTTTTGATTTGTACTTTTTTGTTGTACGATTCTTAAACTTTAAATTTAGACAAAGATAGCAGCCGGCAGTGATATTTTTTTACTAAATTTCACAATCCAATTCGATGTAAATTGTTAAGCTAATTTATTAAAAATTTGTATCGAAATTATGTGCCTCATAAAAATAACAACGTTCGTTAAAATACCAAAATGCTACATAAAAAATAACAAAAGCTACATAAAAATACCAAATTGCTACATATAAAAAAGTATTGCTGTATAAAAGCAATGTACACCTTATAAACAATATTAATAAACGTAATATAGGATATTTATCAAAACATAACGTTTTAGGTAATATACAGTGTGGACCAAAATCGAATGTTTTACGGGGTTACCGTCGATTTATCGAGCTATTTTATTGAGAAAAGAACGCCTAAGTCAGTGGTTTCCAACCTGTGGTGCGCGACCCCCTAGGGGGGCGCGAGACTATTGCAAGGGGGGAGCGCAGCTATTACCAACATACTATTTTTGAATACAAACAAACAAAAAGAACTTTACTTATACAGAATATGGGTATATGGTATTTATGAAATTAGATTGTCACGAAAAGGGAGGGGGGCGCAAAAATTTTTTCATAAAAAAGGGGGGCGGAGGTACAAAAAGGTTGGAAACCACTGGCCTAAGTAATCAGATTTTTTATCTCGCTTTCTATTTTGGCACTATAGACGAATTTTTTTTTTCATAATTTTTAAAAATTTGCTATAATTTATTTATTTTTTAAAATAGAACAAAATGTTATAGAGGTTTTTTAATAAGATTTCAATGCTTAATATAAAAACAAAATAATTTTTTTTAAGCGACCTTGACTTTTAAAGTATGAAGTAAACTTATTTTTTTTTAGGAAACCCTAATTGGCCATGACTTTATAAGAAAGAGGATTTTTTAAGCTTTTTAAACATATATAGGTATATAGTTTTATATAGGTGTTGCAAAAAATCAACGAAATATGGCTAATTTCGTGAAAATTTTACTATCAAAGTGTGCTAACAGGTAACATCCGCAATTAAAAAAAAACTAAATGTGATTTCCAGGTAAATTCTGCAGTTGCCGCTACTTTTTTAGCACATGCAATGTAAATTTTTAACATATTAAAATTTTCAGTGTTCAAAATAAAATGAAATGCAAAAAACACACGGATCTGCTTAAAAGTTTAGTTGGATATGACGTTTACTTGTTTATTAATTGCTAACATAACTTGTTTACGAAGTTATGGCAAATGGTAAAAGCAACATTTTTCAAAATTAGCCATATCTCGGTTATTGTTTGCAACAAATTTATAAAACTATATATTTTTGGAAAACAAAAAAAAAACGCTCTTTCATAAAAAGTCATGGCCAACTAGGGTTTCCATTTAAAAAAATATAAGTTAACTTCATACCTCGAAAGTCAAGGTCGCTAAAAAAATTAATTTTGTTTTTAAATTAACATAAAAACCTGTATAAAAAACCTATATAACCTTATGTTTTATTTTAAAAGATAAAGAAGTTATAATAAATGTCTAAAAATGATGAAATTTAATTTTTCGCCTGTGGCGCCAAAATGAAAAGCGACAGAAAAAATCTGATTATACAGGCGTTGTGTACCTACTCAGAAAAATTGCCCAAGAGATCGATATCAGATTTTCACTAACTATTACGGTAAGCACGATACCCCGTAAACATCCGAATTTGGTCCACCCTGTGCGGTTTTAGTGTCCCTTATTAGTTAGTGGATCAAATTGTAGTCGTTGCCACCGCACACATCCGTATTGTATCAAATACCACTCTGCTTAATACAGCATTTTTTAACGGACCCTCTCTTGCTTATCTAAACAGATTGCCCCAGCACTGTGCAGTAGCAATGGCCGAAAGTTGGTAAATAGTAAAGGGCCCAAAAATAAAAATATACTATCTATACAGAGTTTTAACTTTTTTAAAAGCTTTTTATTATATTTTAGGATGTGATTATTTATACATACAATAAACTTATTTCTAAGGCCCAACTTTTTATTTATATATATTTTTTAAATCAGGTTGAAGGTTAGATAAGAGTTCTTTTTAAGAAAAACTATTTTTTAGTTTCATTGGTTTATCTCAACTATTTTAAAAAAAGTATGTATAAATAGTCAATTATTCATACATACTGTATGTATAAATAGCCATATCCTATATTTTATGTAGCATTTAAATTTATCATATTGCGTTTTAATTCATCATAGATTATTTTATTAACCTTTTAATTCTTGCATTTTATAAATAGCAATCGGATTTTAATTTGACGCAAATGATTTGTTCTTTAATAATAAAACTCTCTCCGTAGGCAGAAAAAATGGATAATACTGTAAGAAAACAACGAAATATCAACCCCAGCGCAAAAGCAAATGTTCTTTCCGCATACACGTATACGTGAGTATAAATTTGTTTTTTTTAAAAATATAATTAAGAACTCTTCCTGTTCAAACATTAATATTTATCAAAATATACATATTTTATCACCTTTATGACAGAAAATAATCATTATTTCCTGATTTTAAGACATATTTGAGTATTGAGTAGTACCTCATGAATTTTAGCTGTATCTGGAACTACCTTGTGTTTTTAAAATTCCAATTTAGGAAATTTGCCTTGATTTTATGTATACTGTTTGTAAACAAACAAACAGGTTTTCTTTGTGTTCAGAGCGTAATTTAAAATCAAAATAACTTTAAATTTTTTCACAATGTTTATGAATTTACGTAATTGATCGTAGTTTATATTACAATAGAGTGGTAATAAATGTACATTAGGTCAAAATGCGATATAGCTGGTGTTTTAAATATTTTTTACGACTTTGTTTTAATCTATTATAATACTGGAATAATAATTTTAAACTCCACGAACGTATTTAGCCCAAAGAGGCTTTAGTTTAATTAGTTTTATATTTTAATATTTCGTTTTTAATAAAAATGAATTTTCTACAAAGACAAATAAAATAAAAGATCACTATAAATTTTACTTTTTCAGTTAGTCTGTATGTAAATTGTCTATTCATATAATAATTATTAGGTATTAAAATGAGTGTGCTTTCTAAATTTTGTATGCACAAGTTGTACAGTAGATTTATATTCAACTCAATTTCTGTATGCGAGGGTCGATAAGTCCAAGCAAAAATTAAGAAAACAATTTTTTTAATTTTTCGACATGCTCTCCTTTGAGCTCTATTCACTTAGGCCAGTGGTCCCCAACCCCTGGTCCGCGGACCGGTACCGGTCCGTGGATCAAATGGTACCGGGACGCCCAAGGTCCTGCTTAAAAATCAAAATTACGTAAAAAAAATCGAAGCAACGAAAATACGAAACAGACGTCGTTAGAAAGTTTCCTTGGAAAAAAAGGCCCAGTGAAGAGACAGACAAAGAGCCTTCAACATCAAAGAAACATAACACTTTTAACAGACAATACCATGAGTCCTACTTGAAATATGGATTTATTGGGACAGGTGATTCCCACGCACCAACCCCGCTCTGCATAGTTTGCGACAACCAGCTCTCTAATGAGGCAATGAAACCCTCAAAACTGCTTCGCCACTTGAACGCCAAGCACCCTGGATTCAAAGACAAGCCCCTGGGGTGTTTTGAAAAAAAAAAACGGGAATACAAAGACTTTATATTCATTTTTTGGTGTAACTGTATTTTATTTTGAAGGCATGTTTAAATACAATTAAATTAAAATTATTAAATCAAAACAAGCTAAAATATAAACAATCAACGTCCCCCCCTTCAGCGGGCCGCGGTAAAATTATCAAACGTTGGCCGGTCCGCGGCGATAAAAAGGTTGGGGACCACTGACTTAGGCCATTGATGCTCGAGTTTTTGTTTATCCCGTCCATATAGTATGATTTGTCAACTCTTTAAAATAGACAGTTGTTTCGGCAATCACCTCATCTTCTGATGAAAATCTCTTTCCTGATAGCCATTTTGTCATAATTGGAAACATATAGTAGTCCGAGGGAGCCAAATCGGGAGAGTAGGGGGATGTGAAAGAACTTCGTAGTTTAAATCGAACAATTTTCCGGTCACAATTGCAGAAGAGTGAGCTGGTGCGCTGTCGTGGTAAAACAAAATCTTCTTTTTCGCCAAGTGTGGTAGTTTTTTTTAAATTTTATTATTTAAACGATCCAGCAAAGACGCATAATACACTTCGGTAATTGTTTTGCCCTTTTTCAAGAAGTATATGAAGATTATGCCACGAGCATTCCAGAAGACAGTGGCCATAATTTTTCCTACTGAAACCCATTGTTTTGACTGTTCCCTGGTCTCTGGCTGGTAGTGATGAATCCATGTTTTGTCCACTCTTACGAAGCGACTTAAAAATTTCTCTGTATTCCTTTAAAACATCTTTAAACTGTCCTTGCAACAGTTCTCATGTTGTCGCTTTTGATCCAGTGTAAGCAATCGCGGCACACATCTTGTCGATAGTTTTCTCATGCAAAATATTATGTACGCGATCATTTGAGATGCCCACAGCCTTAGCAATGTCACGCACCTTCAATATTAATTTCATCATCCATAATGGATTCTTTCAATAATTTCTGTAGTAGTAACCTCAATAGGGCGTCCAGAACGTTCAGCATCACCTGTGCTCGTATGCCCACTTCGAAAGTTACAAAAATACTTGTAAACAATTCTAGTCAAAGGTGCAGACTCACCATAGTGTTTATTAAGCTTAGCTTTAATTTTCTGAGCCATTTTGCCTGTTAAAAAGTAATTTTTCACAAATCACGGTACTTGAGCGATTCAAATGAACGCCAAACACAAAGTTTTAGATATATCTGACTGAAACTAAGTATGTGATCCTTCAACAGATGACAGTAACTAAAAATAACCTCGATACTAGGGTACCTCTATATAACAGGGTATGGCCAAGCTTCACGAACCCTCCAAATTTCTATTCTAATAGCGGCAATGGGATTTCTTTTAATAATTCAATTTTTAAACGAAATTTGAAGGTAAAAACTCAATTGGCATGTGGAAATAGATGCAATAGTAGGTATAGCAACTAAAAAGTGAGTAAAATGAAGGGTTAATGATTGTTATTAGCTATTAATGTTTAAAAAACATTTATTGAGCGCGTATTTCCACTGTATGCATGTAACCCATGATACACGCAGTGTACATAAAAGAATTTAAAACACTTGTACTAACAATGTTTTTTGTGTGTACGATAGTTGCAACAATATATTTCTGTACGTACTTTGAGCAGGGTAAGAAACCGGTTTTTTAAACCGGTTAACGGTTTTTTTCCGTATAGGTAAGTGATTTTTAACCAAAACCGTTACTTTAATTGGCTAAAAAACGGCAACTTTAACCAAAATAATTAAAAACCGTTTTTTTTTTTTAAATTTTAATAAAAATTACTTACATAATCTGTATTAAATGCGATTAGTTTACCAAAAGTCATTACTGAACGCTTGATAGTACATGTTTTATAAAACACACGGTTTAACACACAAGCGTCCGGGGAGAGTCAGTTCAAAATTACGGTATTGCGAGCGCGCGAGAATAGGAGTGTTGTACATAACTTTCGTGCAAATAAATGTATTAAATAAATTAGACTTAAGCATATAAACCAATAAGAAGTGTTTAGTAGGTATATATTAAGGACAATTTCAGTTTATTGTAAATATTAAATCTGTATTTATAGTGTATTTTTTATTTTGTTTGGTTTTTAATAAACACGAATCATGCGTTTTGTATTCTTGCGCTGTCTATAAACCTTATACAGTCAAAAGTATCTTTTGCAGATAAAAATTGGACGTTAACAGACAAATCTAGTTTATGTTACTGTAGTCGTTCCCGTTTCCGTTAAAAAAAATCGAAATCGTTGTTTTGTTTTTGTTTTAAATTTTTCATTTTGTTCTTATCCACAAAAAAAAACAAACTCAAAAAAGAGTCAGGAGTCGGTAGATTTTTCGACTCCCGACTTCCAACTCCGACTCCCCATCCCAGGTATTATCCTTCTTGTTTTCTCATTTCTGACTTTTCATTTTCGACTTCGTGACAAATATCTCAAGAAAATCCATTTTAGTCGCTTATAGCTTCCTAAAAATGTCTTTAGCTTTTTTATTTTTCAGATATATGTTTCCAATTTTTCGAGCAAGTTACAAAAAAGGATTCACTCAAGATGACCTTTACGAACCATTGGATGAACACAAATCTGACACACTAGGGGACCATCTCGAATCAGTATGGAGGGCGAAGAAAAAACATTACAAAAAATCAGCCTTGCATAGAGCATTATGGAACCTATTCAGTACCGAAATTATGTTCATGGGATTTCTGAAATTGATTGCCGAAATCTTATTAGTGTGAGAAATAGCCATAAGAATCTTAAGTCTTAATCTGTTATATTAACTGATTTTAGTACAGTAATGCCCTTGTCTATAAGAGGACTTGTTTTGTATTTTGAAAAGGGGACGTCTGTAGTCCCTGAAAAAGATGCCTACACGTATGCGGAGTTGATAATAGCGTGCCTTTTGCTGCATCGATTCCTTTGTCACACCTCGATGATGGGACTGAACCACTTAGGAATGAAGATGAGGGTAGCTTGCTGTTCGTTAGTTTACCGAAAAACTTTACGTCTGAGTCAAGTAGCTTTAGGATCAACTAACATTGGTCAACAGATCAATTTACTTTCAAATGATGTTAGCAAATTTGATCAGAATTTCGTTTTGATTCATCATTTCTGGATAGCGCCGATACAGACAGCTGTGGGAACTTACTTGTTGTATCGCGAAATTGGAGTATCGGCCTTTGTGGGTATTGGGTTTCTACTTTCGTTCATACCTCTTCAGGGTACGTTTTTTTCATGATTGTATTGATGTTTTGATATATTTTGATGTTTATGTACATGTTTTTGCAGTTTATTTGGCTAAAAAAACTTCAACTCTGAGGTTAAGGACTGCTTTAAGAACGGACGAACGGGTTCGCTTAATGAATGAAGTAATTAGTGGTATACAGGTGATTAAGATGTATACTTGGGAAAAACCTTTTGCAAAACTGGTAGCTATGGCTCGTAGGTAAGTTAGAGTTATTTTTGTTTATATTACTATAAATGGTGTTTCAAATCTATGCACTAACTTTAGGTACTTTTAGGTACGAAATTAGTGCAATCCGATGTCGCTGGTACATCATCGGAATAATGATATCATTTGAAATGTTCTTAAGTCGTACATCCATATTCATAAGTATAATGGATATGATGTATTTAGGCAAAAATATAACAGGAGAAATGGTATTTTTAATAACTACAGTTTATAACATATTAAGACCCGTTATCACCAAGTTGTTTTCGTACAGTATATCGTATGTAGTAGAAATTAATACCTCAATTCATCGTCTGCAAAAATACATGGACCTCGAAGAGCTATCTACAGCGTACCTTGTTAACAATGAAGATGATAAAAGTAAATTGCCGAGTTTGAATGTTATTTTGACAAATTCATTTATGGAAGCACCACTTAGGTATGATTTTGCACGTATATTTATGAAAAATGTTTATGCTAGATATGAAGGTAACTCATCATCTTCGGATGACACCTTAAGAGACATTAATCTTGATATTAGAGCTGGTCACTTGATTGCCATAATAGGAGCAGTGGGTAGTGGTAAAAGTTGCCTGTTTGATGTACTTTTAAAAGAACTTCCCATTTCAAGAGGAATTATGGTAATTGAAGGGCGAATTTCGTACGCCTCCCAAGAACCGTGGTTGTTTTCGGGAAGTATACGCCAGAATATATTGTTTGGCAAAGAATTTGACGATAAAAGATATATGGAAATCGTCAGAGTGTGCGCTTTAGAATCAGATTTTGCTACTTTACCGTATGGAGATCAAACTCTCATAGGAGAAAAAGGTAAATGTTTAAGCGGTGGCCAAAAAGCAAGAGTAAATTTAGCTAGATGTATTTACAAAGAGGCCGATATTTACTTGCTAGATGATCCACTATCAGCTGTAGATAGCCAAGTTGGCAAACAATTATTTGAAGAATGTATAACGCAATTTTTAAAAGACAAAATTTGTATAATCATCACTCATCAGTTGAGGTATTTAGAGAATGCTGACCAAATTGTTATACTCGAAGACGGCCAAATTATCGGCGAAGGAAGATACAGTGATCTTAAAAACAGCGCGCTGAACTTTGCTAAATTTTTGGAAACTTGCAGTTCTTCCCATGATAACGACCTTTATGAAACCAAAATAAATCCAGATCAAAATTTTGATGCTGTTAAAAAAGTTGATGTTCCAGAAATGGCAAAGGAGTCTATTGAAAAAGGACACATTAAATCTTATGTTTATATGAAGTATCTGAAGGCTGGAGGTGGTTATTTTGTAATATTTTTGTTAGTGATGTCGTTTGTTTTAAGCCAAGCAACAGGAAAAATGGTGGATTATTGTGTGGCACGTTGGTAAGAAATAAAAAATATATCGATGAGCCATATTCTCGAACTTCTTCCAAAGTCGTAAAGAAACTAAATCAAACACTATTTCAGGGTAAATGTGAACCAGAAGATCAACGAACATTCCCAAAAAAATGTAACTTTGAGCATACCAACCATGTTTAACATTAACAATATAATTTATGTGTATTCTGGGCTCATACTCGCTACAATAGTATTGGCCTTGCTCCACACTGTGTTCTTCTTTGTCTTCGTCATGCGTTCGTCAATTCGATTACACGACTACATTTTCGAAAAGATTTCACAGACGACCATGAAATTTTTCAACACGAATTCAACTGGAGTAATATTAAACAGATTCTCAAAGGACATGGGCATTATAGACGAATATATACCAACTCTCCTTGTAGATGTTGCTGAAGTAATAACATTAAGTCAAATTGCAAAATAAAATTAAAATGAAAATTCCCTTCACCTGTCAAATTTGCGTTTTCAACCAATCACTAATCTTAAATCTTTTAGAGACTACCAATAGGAGCAATATTACACGGTAATAATTTTACATTCCTCTGCCAGGAGTTGATCCTCCTGTCAAATTTGCATTTTCGACCAATAACAAACTCAGATTTCCTTTAAACGGCCAATAAACATAATCATACACTGATAATTTACTTTTCGCAATTAACAGATTTTCATGCGTTTATTGGTCGTTTCTAAGAAATCTGAGTTTTTGATTGGTGGAAAATATAAATTTGGAGAGGGAATAAGGTATTTTGGTCTTGATAATTTTTTGACAGATGTCGGTGACCAATAACGTTACTTTAATATAGATTAAACCACACCCCTGACACACCAATCTGACAGTACTTGTAAAATTTGACATAACAGATTATGTATGTACCTAAATACTATTTGGTTCATTAATTGTTATTAAAATATAATTCTTGAATTAAAAATTAGTTATAAATGATCTATTAATAATAACAATTGCAGTAAGTAGTAGGTATACTTTAATTTATCTAAATTAAACAACATTTTAATTTGACAGATAGGTTAGGTGAAGGAAATTTTCTGACAAAATATAACTCGTGCATTGCAAATAATCTATAATTTTTGACAAATCTTCACTCACGCAAGTTGAGCTGAAAAAATCACTTCGTGCACTCGTGATTTTTTCAGCTCAACTTGCATTCGGGCATATTTACCAAAAATTATCGATAATTTTCAATGCACTTGTTATATTACTACTGATAATTTTTAGATTTCTTTGTATCTTTTTGGGACGATTATAATCACGTCCATTGTCAATCCGTATTTGTTGTTGCCATCGTTTGGGTTGCTTATTATTTTTCATTACTTAAGAAAAGTGCAGTTGGTTACCAGCAGGAGTGTTAAAAGAATCGAATCTATAAGTACGAGTTAATTTTGTTCAAGTTTAAGTTTGTTGGAATATGTTTTTTTAGCTCGAAGTCCTATTTTTAGTCACATGACTGCGTCTATGCAAGGTTTGACAACGATCAGAGCATTTTCAGCCCAGCAAAGATTGATCAAAGAATTTGATAATCATCAAGATCTTCATAGCAGCGCTTGGTACTTGTTTCTTACTTCTATGAGATGTTTTGGATTTTGGTTAGATATAATTTGCGTCATTTTCGTTTCCTGTGTGACAGTAAGCCTGCTAATTTTTGATAGAGGTAAATGAATTGTTTCTTAAAACACAATTTTCAAGAAAAAGTTTCTGTTTAATCGAAAAAAAAATGACATTGGTTGGTGCGAGAATAAAAATCAATAGTTTCAAACGGTTAGCTTACATTTAAATGTAGAATTTAAAATTTAATACAGAAAGAAAAAGTTGTATATAACATTTTACACATTTTTAGAGTATCATGGAGGTGATGTTGGTTTAATAATAACCCAACTGATGGTCTTGGTTGGCTATATCCAATGGGGAATGCGACAATGGAACGAACTAGAAAATCAGATGGTTTCGGTCGAACGTGTCCTTGAATACACCAAATTGGACGTGGAACCAACACGTCCACAGTTGATCATCGAAAGATCCAGGTCATGGCCCAATCGTGGTGAAATCGAATTTAGAAACGTTTGTCTTAAATACAATCAAAATGGGCCATATGTATTAAAAAAATTATGCTTTAAAATACCTCCTACACAGAAAATTGGCATTGTTGGCAGAACTGGGGCAGGAAAATCATCGATCATAAACGCTCTCTTTCAACTGTATGAGACCGAAGGATCCATCATTATCGATGGTGCTGATATCACCAAAATACCCTTGGACGACGTCCGTTCCAAAATATCTATTATACCACAGGAGCCAGTTTTATTTTCAGGAACGATAAGGAAAAATTTGGATCCTTTTAATGAATACGACGATGAAAATGTATGGAACGCTTTGGAGCAATCCGAACTGAAAAGCATTTTCGCCGAATTACCGGAAGGACTTGACAGCAAAGTAGACGATGGAGGTTCAAACTTTAGCATCGGCCAGAAACAATTGGTTTGTTTAGCACGTGCCATCGTCAGGAACAACAAAATTTTGATCATGGACGAAGCCACGGCTAACGTAGATCCTCACACGGACGAGTTAATTCAAATAGCGATCCGAAAAAGTTTTGCCAACTGCACGGTTATAACCATAGCTCACAGGTTACATACGGTTATGGATTCTGAAAAAGTTCTGGTGATGCACGAAGGAAGTGCGATAGAATTTGATCATGCTTATGCGTTACTTCAAGATACTAAGAGTTTCTTTTATAAAATGGTCTATAATACAGGAGAGGCCACTTCTAAACACTTGGAAATAATCGCAGCTAATGTATTATACTTTTTTTTGTACTTGCAGGAGTTTGTAATAATTTTTTTGTCTTTCTGTTTTAGAGTTTTGCCAAATTGAGGAAGGGGAACTGATGTCCTTTAGCACAATAAGAGTTGGGTTTAAATATATTAGTGGATGTATGTGTTCTATAGAATGCTAATTAGTACCTACAAAATAAATGAATATAAAATAAAATGTAATTAATTTATTGTAAATGTTGTGTTATTTTGTTAATTATTATGAAATACCGGGCGATCCACACAACAATTTACAAGAAGTATATTGTGAACTTTTTTTTTGTATTAAACCTTTGTATTTAAAATTTCCACATGCTTTATCCAATTAAAAACACTTTAATAACTAACATTGCATAATCATTTGTAATGAAAATGGTTTAGGTAATTTCTCGTAGTTTAATTAAACACTGGACTTAAACCTAAGTAGCCACACCGTGCCATTTTCCAATTAAAGTCTCTATGTAATAAGAAAATATACGAGTTAATAAATTTTTTTATAAGTATGACGTAATTTACAAAAACTAAATACCATATTGCTAAACAATAGTTTGTTGTCCCTTGTTTATAAACAAAACCGGATTAAAACATAGGGTAATTTAAGTGTAATTGAAATAATTAAAATTAAAATATGTTTAAAATTCAATAACTATTTAAACTGTTGTAACTTTCTCAGCCTCGCCTTCGCCCTATGTCGGAGGCAAGGGCCATGGGTCCTAAAAATATTAGCTTCAAGAAACGTCGTTGAAGTTAGCTTGGGATTGGGATTGGGTTCTGTTCTCGGATAGCTCATATTACAGTGGACCAGATAATATGTCACCATGATTTTAAAACTATTAAAAAAATACTTAAATCGGTTTTATCACACTGTTTATGCAAGTATTGCATTGATTTGTCTCATCATTGTGAATCGTAGCAAATAAAAACAAAATATTTTACAGAGATAAAAATGTTTCACTGTAATTCAAAATCTTTAAATACTTACATACATATACAAAGCACCCTCTTAGCAGAGTTACAAAATATGTGGTTTTCAAGGAAAAAAAACCCTTTAAGACACACCTATCAGGTAGAACATTAGGTCTTTGGAAATAAATTTTAAACTGGATCTGCCGTGGGGAAAACTTCGTACGAATGCGAAAATTTTAAATACACACATATGGCAAGCATCCTACTCGCAGAGTGTTACAAAATAATTATTTTTTCGAAAACAAAAAATACCTTCCCTTTTATATTTTACACACTTATCAGGTAGGCCCTTAGGTCTTTGAAAATAAATTTTGAACTAAATCTGCCGTGGGGAAAACTTCGTACGAATTCGAAAATTTTAAATACATACATATGGCAAGCATCCTACTCGCAGAGTGTTACAAAATAATTATTTTTTCGAAAACAAAAAATACCTTCCCTTTTATATTTTACACACTTATCAGGTAGGCCCTTAGGTCCTTGGAAATAAATTTTGAACTAAATCTGCCGTGGGGAAAACTTCGTACGAATTCGAAAATTTTAAATACATACATATGGCAAGCATCCTACTCGCAGAGTGTTACAAAATAATTATTTTTTCGAAAACAAAAAATACCTTCCCTTTTATATTTTACACACTTATCAAGTAGGCCCTTAGGTCTATGGAAATAAATTTTTAACTAAATCTGCCGTGGGGAAAACTTCGTACGAATGCGAAAATTTTAAATACACACATATGGCAAGCATCCTACTCGCAGAGTGTTACAAAATAATTATTTTTTCGAAAACAAAAAATACCTTCCCTTTTATATTTTACACACTTATCAGGTAGGCCCTTAGGTCCTTGGAAATAAATTTTGAACTAAATCTGCCGTGGGGAAAACTTCGTACGAATTCGAAAATTTTAAATACATACAGATAGTAAGCGTCCTATTCGCAGAGTGTTACAAAATAATTAATTTTTCGAAAACAAAAAATACCTTCCCTTTTATATTTTACACACTTATCAGGTAGGCCCTTAGGTCCTTGTAAATAAATTTTGAACTAAATCTGCCGTGGGGAAAACTTCGTACGAATTCGAAAATTTTAAATACATACATATTGCAAGCATCCTACTCGCAGTGTTACAAAATAATTATTTTTTCGAAAACAAAAAATACCTTCCCTTTTATATTTTACACACTTATCAGGTAGGCCCTTAGGTCCTTGGAAATAAATTTTGAACTAAATCTGCCGTGGGGAAAACTTCGTACGAATTCCAAAATTTTAAATACATACATATGGCAAGCATCCTACTCGCAGAGTGTTACAAAATAATTATTTTTTCGAAAACAAAAAATACCTTCCCTTTTATATTTTACACACTTATCAGGTAGGCCCTTAGGTCTTTGAAAATAAATTTTGAACTAAATCTGCCGTGGGGAAAACTTCGTACGAATGCGAAAATTTTAAATACATACAGATAGTAAGCGTCCTATTCGCAGAGTGTTACAAAATAATTATTTTTTCGAAAACAAAAAATACCTTCCCTTTTATATTTTACACACTTATCAGGTAGGCCCTTAGGTCTTTGGAAATAAATTTTGAACTAAATCTGCCGTGGGGAAAACTTCGTACGAATGCGAAAATTTTAAATACATACATATGGCAAGCATCCTACTCGCAGAGTGTTACAAAATAATTATTTTTTCGAAAACAAAAAATACCTTCCCTTTTATATTTTACACACTTATCAGGTAGGCCCTTAGGTCCTTGGAAATAAATTTTGAACTAAATCTGCCGTGGGGAAAACTTCGTACGAATTCGAAAATTTTAAATACATACAGATAGTAAGCGTCC